>JAMPIV010014628.1:0-230000 GCA_024509875.1 Oreohelix idahoensis
CATTCCCTCTTGAAAATAGACAGAGATAAACCCAGTCCAAAGATAGGTAATTTTTCAGAAAAATAGATGATGTAACCCAACAGTAAATTCAATTACTCTGGAAAAAAGAGGTGTTAGAATACTAATTATGCGTGGTAGAAAAATCCTGTTATTCTCAACTGTTTTCCCTTTACTCAGCAAATGAAAAAAGGGGGGGGGGGGTGGGGAATAATAAACACAGTTATAAAATCCCACTCAAAGAACAATACAGAGAATACATTAAATGAACGAACGAACGAACGAACGAACTTTATTTTCGAAGGGTAAAGAGTTGGGCGTATTTACTAGGTAGGCAAATTAAACAAATGGTTTGCAAAAATAAATCTCCTGTCATTCATGCACGCTCGTGAGGGTCCACACTCATATGCTCACACTCACTTACCGATTGCAGCATCAGGCACTCCATAGAATTATATAAACAGCAATTACACTCTTGACATATGAAAATGTCTGGTACTTCGATGTCCAGCCCCAGATTTAGCGAGGTTGGCTGATAGCAAATATTCCCACTTATCGCCGGATGTAAAGCCTAATAGATCTTGTGCTTTATTATATAAAAAGAGTCTATGGGTGGCACTGTCACAGTTCGATACAGGGGTGAGAATGGAGTGGTCTCTTTAATTTCGCCACTGGTGGTAAAATTCCTTCAATGCGTGATGATAGCAACTGACCGGTAAGTTTTTAAGATCCAGTGAGGAAAACTAAGCCCAGTCACAGTTCAGGTAAATATGTACTTTCTCACAGATGGGCGTTAAATAAAATATCGCTACTGGCAACTGTTCTTCTTCCAGTTTATCTTACAGATTGTAATTTAATTTGATGGTGTATTTAAATGTTCTTGGGGGTACATTCTTTCATGTAATTATGATAGCTAGGCCGCATCGGACCGCCACAAGATTATATTTTAAATGTTTCATCAATATATCTGGAAGTTTAAGAACCGAGTCTGGAAGACTCTGTATGATTTCTTGCTGGGATCGCAAAGGTTATGTGATCATTGTATAGAAAAAGATAGAAAAACCATGACAACATAATCATACCACAAGAATCAAATAATATTCTAACGCGCGATAAATTTACCGTTCAGACTATTATATACACTTGCGTATTTAATTACGTTTTTAATAAACACTTTGCAAGTCTATGGTTAAAACACACATCTATATATATATATATATATATATATATATATATATATATATATATATAGGACTTAACTAAATTAATTAATTATAAATTCCTTCGCGACTTTAAAAGTTACTTTAACATTTAAGCATCTATTATTATTGGACATAATATAATAGATATATCATTAAATTTACCACTGGAACTTTTGAGATGAGTTAAATTTAATAGATTTAAATAAACACAAAATCCAGTGAAATAAAATGAAAGCATTAGACCACTGATCACTTTAAAAACTATATTATACCATGCACAGAAAAAGAAATCACTCCAATGTAGCCACCAATTCAGATGGAAATCTAGCAAAATGCTACTATAGCTAGTGAATCTTAAATCTCTGGTGACCGAATGATAAAATGGCTTTCTTCGTGGTCTGTATATATC
Source organism: Oreohelix idahoensis (assembly GCA_024509875.1). Lineage (NCBI taxonomy): Eukaryota > Metazoa > Mollusca > Gastropoda > Stylommatophora > Oreohelicidae > Oreohelix > Oreohelix idahoensis. The sequence continues at coordinate 1,609 of JAMPIV010014628.1, forward strand.
TAACTGGAATGCAAGATTGGGGGGACATGTTAGATTTTCGCGCCCTTAAGAACCCAGGAAGAATCGAGGTTTCTAGCCGTCGTGTTAACAGACATGCCGTCCCTGGCTTCTGTATTCCTGTTCACTGCCTCTGCTTTCTTCTGACTGGTCTGGTCCATCTTGCGAGTGGTTCAGTGTTCGCATGGAGATGAGAAATTTCTGCGAGAAACTAGCTTCTCTATTCTGGGGATCGTCTTGCCTTGATCTCACGCCACCTCTACGTCTTTCCCCGTCCGTCTTTGACTGCGAGCACTTCTGCGGTTCACGCTGGGATGTGAAAAACCGGCGAGACTCTGCTTTCCCTGTTCTATGGACCACCGCTGCCTTTGACTGCTAGCGTTTCCTGTGGTTCGCACCGAGATGCGAAATGCCGATGAGAACTAGCTTCGTTAGCTCTTAGATTTCTCAGTGTCTTTGACTGTATACTTAATGAGCCCAGGTGGAACATTCCAGGGTGATGAAAAGTTACAACAAATGTTCAGGGGTTCTAATGTTATACGAGGGAAATACCCTGTCATCCAACTTTCAGGGAAGCTGAGATGTCCGTCACAATCGTCCCCTCTTTTGAGACATGGAACTCGTTTTCATGTTTCATTCCTGACAATGAAGCTGCCCCTGATCGGTAGCTTTTGGATGGTTGGTATGCTCAACTGTCTCTTCCTCCATAGTCCAGTTTCTACTCAAGAAGTCAGCTCTGACATTCTGTTTTCCTGGAATGTATTCCACCTTGAAGGAATAAACGCTTAACAACAAGGCCCAGAGCATTATCCTTGCGTTGAATTCCTTTTGGCACCAAGAAAAGCTAATGGAGCATGGTCCGTTTGCACCGTGAAAGAAGTTGATTTTTTTCTTCATAAAAAATGAAATATAATATCTCAATAAATCAACATACGGAACCGGAGAAAAAGAACGGCCAGAATTGAGCACATAATAACATCAATAATATGGTCGTCGTCAAACTGAATAAACCGCGAGTCAAAATCTGTATGCATATGTAGGCCTACTAATAGAAGTAATGATGCATAGCAGAAAGAAGTCCGTCAAAAGTCAAGAAAGGGAAAGAAAAGTAGAATATTTCAATCATACAATATGGAAAACAGAAAAATGGAAAGAAACACAAAAGTACATGCATGTGATATGAGATAACATAATTTTTTTCTATAGGATAGTCATCGTCACATTCCGTAATTAATATATGTCAAAATTGTGTGCATATATATATATATATATATATATATATATATATATATATATATATATATATATATATATATATATATATATATATATATATATATATATATATGAAAGGATCATCCTGAAATATGGCAATCAAACCAAAGCTGGATTAAGAAATGCCGTTAGATTGCATCAGAAAATTCAAAAACCTTGTCATAGAAAAATCATCTGAATATCAAAGTATGCATCACGTATCATGATAAGTTGCAAATCCACATCAAAAATGAGAAAATGTCACGCAACAATGTCCGTTCGTCTGTTCATAAGCTTCAAGGACGCGTGAAAACGTGCTTCACAATCACATAGATGTGTCAGTTCAAGTATCCAATTCTGATGGAGCACCTCTCGAGAGTGAATCTGCAACAACGTTAGTTGATCCAGGGATAGCTTGTATCTCGAACTAGAATGGCTGTAATAAGATTGAGAAACGTGCAAGTTTAGCGTTTTTGTGATTAGCACGCTTGAGAGCAGCTACAGACTTCTGATCCATCTGAATAATAAATGGTGCTCCCAGTAGGTATCGCTCCAGCTTCAGGATGGCCCAAACGATGGCCAACAGTTCCGTCCCCAACACAGAGTACTTTTTCTCTGTGTCAGACAACTTGCGTGAGATATACAGTGTATGATGAAGGACGCTGTCAAATTCTTGCATCAAACAAGCGCCTAATCCGAGAGGTCTAGCATCTGTGCAGAGAATATAAATACAATTTATTTCTGGTAACCTCAAAATAGGTTGTGTAGAAAAAACATGTAATATATTATCAAATTCAGCCTGGCACTCTTGTGACTAGTGTACAGTATTTTGCAAATCCTTTCGCAATAGAAAGGATAGGTCAGTAGTGACAGTAAAGAGAGCAACATATTTGGGATCGAACCCACGACTCGTATTATCAGCACGAAATAGTGTGCTGAGCGAAAGCAACATAGTAGTAAAAAAAAAGATCATGATAATTATAGTGAAGTAAGCACGTAGCGTCTGACAGAAAATGCACATCATGCTGTATTGGCTGAGCATGATGATAACAGTCAAAGCAAATAATGTCTAGCACATGTGTAACATCAAGACTATAGGGAAATAAGGACATTATGCCAAAGTGTAAAGGACATAAGAAGTGTTCTGGACAAGATAAGCATAAAAGAAACAAGTCATGTAGGAGCATATGACGAGGAATGATAACAAATGATGACTGAACTTGCTGAATCATTACACGATGTGACATAAAATGCATAGGCATGTCATTGGTGGAATGAACCATCAATGATGAATGACCAATGTCATTCGCACAAGACATGGTACTAAAAGCAAAAATGAACAAAACAACCAATAATATACTGTGAAACAAATGTGAGTAATTAGTAGCAAATAATTTCCCAATTACATGGTACATGTCATGAGAAATGATAATATCATCCTAGCAATCAGATGCCATCAGTCTATAATAAAATAGTTAGCAAAATTAGGTTTGTAGCATAGGCACATCATAGGATGTAGGCACAACATTGTCAAACTGAGTGACAACTGCTGTAAATGTAGAGTCAAGGCCTTGCTTACAGAAAAATCAGATATGATTTCACTGTGATCATCATTATGAAGAGTAAAATCATCATCTTCCAAAATGGTACAGAGACCAAAACTGGAATACACAATGCCACATGTATGGTAATTGCTAGCAGGTAAATGAGCTCCAGCAATGCCTGCACTGAACTTGTGTCACAGTTCGCACTGTTCAATCTCCTCTGATGAGCAATCATTGCACCCTTGGATACGACCAACCGTTAAATCAGCAATAGGGTTATTTAATAAACACACTTTTACCTTTGCTGAAAAAAATGGTATATGGATATCAACAATAGATGTGGGATAAAACTCAATAGTACCACCAAATGTAATACATTTCACAAAACCACTCGTGACACAAGAATGGTGCATAAGCGACTGTCTGATCCCAACAGTAGTTGATCCTGGATCCCAGAGTACAGACACCTGAGTACCATTCAATAACCCCCTGTGAAATATGAGAGTGTCTGTACCATCATGAGCCGAAAGCCAGTAACAGCTGGTAAAGAGTGCCCACACTTCAATACCGAAGTACTGTCTGCCTGAAAAAGAGTTAGACAATCTTGGCAATGTGAAGCAACCACAAAACCAAACGCACAACATGCAGCTGATTGATTCTGAACATCCATTTCCTGATTAATTATGGGTGCATCCCCAGTAAGTGCCTAACAATTATTATGTTCTGAACGTATTGGAGCACGAGAACGTGATCGTTGTCTCTGGCAATCAAAGGAATTGCCTTGATTCCTGTAGTTTTGTGTGTTATTTCTATTTTGGAAGTTTTGATTATTAGAACAATTATTATACCAATTGCCATTATGGTATTGAAATTGTTCTGTCTTCTCTAATTTGAATTTTGTTGGGAAGTATTGGTTCTAAACTGAAGCGATTGATTTTTAAATTGTTGCTTACCTCTGTCGTAACTCCCATCTATGTTGAAGTTCTTATTCCTGTTGAAATTATTATCATTGTACCTCCTTGGCATAAAATTACGGTCAAGGCTATTAGATCTTTGTCTAAAATTATTGTTAGTTCAAGTTGTGGCTGACGCAACTGATTCCTTAAAAGAGTTTTTACTAATGCAAGCCACAGGATGTTCCGTACAATATTGTTTACCAATTTCTTCAAGTGAAGATGGGCTAGTTGGCTTGCGTTCATGCAAGAAGGACAAAAATGGCTTACTTACAGAGGATAAAAACCTTATCCCTCAACAGAACGAACGAACGAACGAACTTTATTTTCAAAGGGTTGAGAAGAAGATCCATGAGGCCATCATAAGTTTTCTCAATACCTGAGAGTTGAACTCATCTATTGAAAGTTGATCGTATGGTAGAGATGAATTTTGAGAAGTCCTTCCCAGTTTCAGGAGTCATTGTTTTAAATCTCATACGATATCCCTCTGCATCAAGCTGGTAATGTTTTAATAACAGAGCTCTTGCAGCTTCATAATTATTTCTAATAGTTTCATCCATGGTAAATAACACAGTTAATGACTCCCCACTTAAGAATTCCATAAGTTTAGCACACCATTGAGATTGATCTAATCTATGTGCCTCACAGACACTTTCATGGCGGCTTAAGAAGCATGAAATGTCATTACGTCCTGGGGTAAATATTGGTAACCGAAATTTAGCATTTCCGTTATTTTTACCTGAGGTTCTAGGAACATCCAAATTACTATTATGACTATTTGGACCCCTTAATTTCAATTCTTCTAAATTAAGAAGCATCATTTCCTTTTCATGTGCTAATATCAAAGCTGTCCTCTCCTCCATTTCTCTTTCATGTTGCATTTTTCTCTCCTCCAGTTCAATCATTCTCTTCTTCTCCTCTTTCTGTTCTTCTAATTCACGCTTCTTTTCAGCTTTCTGTTCTTCTAATTCACGCTTCTTTTCAGCTTTCTGTTCTTGTAATTTCATTTCTGCCTTTGCCAACTCAGACACGGCAAAGTCCTTTAAAACTTCACCCTTATAACAAATGCTTTGCCCTGATCGACAAAGTAATCCATGGTAGCCACGTTAACTAATAATGTCAAAACACAATGGCCTGTTGCTTTACAGTTTGATGTAAGCAAAGATTGTGGCAATAGTTTATAGCAATACTAGAAATGCAAATTTATATAATACCAATGTAGTGAAGCAGAACAAAACAAAAATTTAGTGCGAGAAAAAAATTAAAATATACAAAGCAATAGCATAAGTAAAGAATATGGACACGCAGTGAAACACTAGCAGCAAGGAAAAAACAATACTAATGGAGAACACAAGGGAAAACAGCAAATAGGTCAATCTCACTGCTAAAATTATACGACACAGGACCCAGACAATGTATAAACAGAAAACCGTATAAACTAAGCGATAGGCAAGTGAGAGAAACAGCACGAACAAAACTATCACAAAAATAAGGAAAAAGGAACTGGTCGACAATGCATTTACAAATGAAATGACGACACTTCACAAATAGACATGAGTTATCGAAAAAATCATCCAGCGGTCAGAAAGCTTCAGCGAGATTGCTCGAACCGGAAAATACCGCTAAAATGAAATTTACAATCTAGCCCTTACAGAACGTTCAATGTGCGGTCATCTTGCAATGACATGTTCTCGCTCACATTGAATCTCCTTCCAACCGTCCCGCTATAAAAAAACATGAATAGGTACAAGAAGAAAAATGATAAAAAGGGTCTATCAACACGTAACTGCACACTATGCAAAAAACAGGTCACGTGTCTGAAAAACCGCGATGCTCAAGATGCTAGTTCGTATATGAATCCAGCGCTGCCATGGAATTGTGGTCCAACACGGACGTGTTGGATATGAAGGTACAGTAAACAATGGCCACGAACATCAGTTGACTTACTTACTTAGTCGTTCCCCTTCTACCGTGAGATGTAGAGGTTTGGAAGAGAGAGCGCCACACTATCCTATCGGCTGTCTTCCTCCTGGCCTGGTTCCATTCTAGTCCTCGGTCATTCAAAGATTGTCTAATGTTGTCCTCCCAGCGGACTCTGGGTCGTCCTCGGGGTCTGGATCCTTGGCTCTGGATCCTTGGCTCTTTGTTTCCCATGCTTGTCGTGGTATCCAATCTTCTCCCATTCTGCAGACATGGCCAAACCATCTTAATTGGGACTGTTCTACTTGGGTCTGCAGGGAGTAGGATTTAAGGCCTTGACGTATCGTCTGGTTGAGTACGATATCTCTTCTTGTTACTTCAACAACCTTCCTCAGATACCTCATTTCTGAGGTTTGGATCTAGCTTTTATAGGTTGTAGTCATTGCCCATGAATCGCATCCAATTGTCAAGACTGGGACATAGGTGGAGCAGTATACAGCCATCTTCGTTTTCTTACCAACCTCTCTCTTGCTGAGGAATTCTCGATTTATGGCCTGAAAAAGTCTCCCAGCTGCGGCTTTTCGAGTGGCCAACTCTTCTTTGATGCCTCCCTTTCGGTCTATAATAGCTCCGAGGTATTTAAAGTGGTTGACCTGCTCCAGGACCTGTTCTCCCAGCTTAATCTGATGTCTTCTTTCTTCTCGTGATATCACCATGGATTTTGTTTTAGAGCTGCTTATGACCATCCCTCTCTTCTACAGCTCTTCCTTCCAGACTTGCAAGTTGGATTGGAGATGTGCCTCTGATTTAGCAATCAGGGCAACATCATCAGCAAATGCCAGCTCCGAAATATAGATCTCTCTCATCTTCCAGTACCCCACTGAATACTTTCTTGTTCTCTCCTTACATGCCTTGATGACATCGTCCATAAGGAGTATGAAGAGGTAAGTGATAGGATATCACCTTGTCTTACACCAGTGGTGGTCCTGAACTCTTCTGACTTATGGTTTGCTGTCCTCGCATAATTTCTGCAAGACTTGTAGAAGCTCTGTATAGCATGAATCAGAGGTGCTGGAATATTCTTCCTTGCCAAACAGTCCCAAAGTTTGCTCCAGGGGACCCTGTCAAACGCCTTTTCCAGATCTATGAAACAAAGATGGATCCACTCTTATACTCAAGGGCCTTTTCACTCAGCTGTCTGAGTGTGAAGATTAGGTCTTGAGTGCTTCGGTTTGCTCGAAATCCGCACTGGACCTCATCCAATTGTAGCTCAGCTAGGCGTCGGAGTCTCTGCTCTAGGATTCTAAAGTAGATTTTACCAGGTGCACTGAGAAGGGATATGCCTCTATGGTTTCCACACTGTCGATTGTCACCCTTTTTGAAAATCGGTGTTATGATGGCAATCTCCCAATCCTTTGGTATGGTCTTGTTGCACCACACTGCCTGTAGGACCCTTAAGAGTAATAGGTCGCTTGATGCTCCCATGTACTTAACCATTTCTGGTGTTATACCATCATGCCCTGCTGCTTTGCCCATCTTGATTTTCTCCAGTGCTGATTTCAGTTCTTCCATCTTTATGTTAACTTCATCACCATTTGTTTCATATTTTGTGCTAGTGGTTATCGTTTCTGATGCTTGACCTTGCTCACCCTCAAGGAGTTCTGAACAATATTCTTTCCATCTTTCCATTACTTCCTTCGGGGCAGTAAGCAATTTGCCTTGCTTGTCCTTTATAAATTTGAGAGGGCATTGTTTTCCTTCCTCATGTTCTTTAGGGTCTTATAGAACAATTTCTGGTTTTCTTGTGCATCTTTTTCTAGCTTTTCTCCAAATTCTTCCCAGGACTTCTGTTTTGCTGCTAGCACTTTGTTCTTTGCTTCTGTTTTGAGTGTCACATATTCTCTATATTTTTCCATTTGTCCTGTTGTGTTTTTAGCTCCTAAGTATTGATTCCATGCCATTTTCTTCTCTCTTATTTTCTCTTTGACTTCCTCTGTCCACCAAGGTGTCCTCTTTCTCTGGTTCCCAAGTCGGACTTCACCGCATGCTTCTGCAGCAGCTGTCTTTATATCCTTGAATTTAATCCAGAGGGTTTCCAAGTCATCAGATCGTTCTTCTGTGTTGCTCACCGCTGCAGCAATAAGCCCCTGATATCTGGTCTTAATTTCTGGCTCTCTCAGCTTGTAGGTCCTAATGCTCATTTCTCCTGCTCGTTTACTTGGTTTCTTGCGTGATGTTGGGCAGTTCCTAGGCTGAGCAACTCTTTCAGTTGTTCGTTTGATTGTTAGCAGGTAGTGATCATTTCCAATCTCTGGCCCCCTCCAGACTCTTGCATCTCGGACACATTTGAATGAGCTTCTCCGAACAATGGCATAGTCGATCACTGACTTCTCATTCTTTGTTGGTTCACATCTAGTGTATGCATGTATGCGCTTATGGGGGAACTTTGTGTTTGTAATGATCAGATTCTGCTCACTGCAGAATCTAAGGAGTCGCTTTCCATTGTCATTGAGAGTATCTTCTCCATATCTTCCGATAACTCCACCACATCTAGCATGGTCATTTCCAACTCTGGCATTAAAATCTCCGAGCATGATAACTTCATCTAGGCAGTCATCCACTGTCCTTTGAAGCAGCTCGAAGAATTCCTCCTTGACCTCTGCTCTCTCATCCTCATTTGGCCCATACACTATGACCAGGTTGACTATGGTTTCTCCTTCTTTTAGTTTTACAACCATAATGCGCTCCGAGACAAAGTTTCATCCCTTGATACTATCTTTTTGATTTTGGGCCACAATGCAACCCACGCCCCCTTTTGCTCTTTCAGATATGGGTACACCACTGTAGAGCAGCGTGTTGCCATCGAGATCCATGACTCCTTGTCCCTTTTTATTTGTTTCCGTTATAGCCAGGATTTCTAGTTTTGCTTTCCTCATCTCTTCCACCAGCTCCTCTTCCTTCCCATTTATACTTCCTGTGTTCCAAGTTCCATAAGTCGTAGTCCGTTCCAGTTCGTCGCCTTTAGAATCAGTCCAGTTTTCTCTCTTGTATTGCTCGTAATCGTGATTTAAAGCAAACAGGTGATTGGCCTGTTGTGCCTTTGCATTGTGGAGGGGCTGCCCTCTTACGGCCTCCATGCAGGCAGCCCTCCTCCTTTTTCATCCGGGCTTGGGACCGGCATAGGCGGAGTTACATCAGTTGACAACGACAGCAAACTTGGGAAACGACATCTGGAAGTGGACTTGAGGTGAAACAATCATAGCAGGAACCATAGGGGAAATGACGGTTAACAGCTGAGCCAACAGTCATTCGCAAAAGGTACCAGAATATGCAGATCAGGGTCGACGGTGAAAAGGTCATGTATCGTAATTGAAAAAAATTATGCATTCACAATCAGTCCTTTCTTGTCCGTACTGTATTTCAAATCGTTCTTAATCTTGATTAATTTTCATCATCTTGATTTCGTTTTCGTTCCCCACACTGGAGGCCACCATATATTCGGGTTGTTACGAATGATATTTCTCTTGTCGTAATTAGTTGAACGTATAAAAAAGTTCAATGAAAGAATAGGCATCGTACTAACAAACACGAATGGAGACGGGTAAAAACATACATCTTGACGAATCCAAGCCGTGAAATGGATGGGTCCACATAATATGGTTGGCGTTTAATAATAATTAAGATAACGACATCATGGAAATGGCATGGCATATTAAACGGATATTTCGTTCTGTCCTTCAACAGTCACGTCTCATCAAAAATTTATGGCCGCTGAACTAGTGGTGCATACGAACGATGATCACCCAAGTAATGTGGGTCAAATAAAATGTAGATGCTGAATTTTATTATAGAATACTTCTCAGGTTGTCACAAACCTCTCACTAGGTTCTGGATCATATATAATATCATAATAATAGTGGCGGCCTTCGAATAATTAGATCTTGCCACTAGTAGCTCTACTTCCACAGTATATCAGGAGCTTGAATAATATACGTCTTTCCTCGAAGACCACAAATCACAAAAGGCCAAGAATCTTAACCGTTGTCATAAATTAGTGCAAAACGCATTACGTCATTAACAACCGATGACGTATTAAATATGTCGCGTTCAATATAAGTGAAAACCCATGCACATACGTGATTAACCACAGAGAGACGTATTACCGCGTGTATTAACTGGTAATAGCCTATGTGTGGTCAAGATACACAATACATTTATATTCTTACTTTAACACCACCAGAAGCTGTTACGACATTTACAGACACACTATCATCACTACAAGCACTAGAACACCCAGGTAAATGTAGCCGGCCAGACATAAAGGAAGAAATTCCAGCAATTAATACATCACTAGGGAACAGAGAATGTAGTGTGAATCTAGTGTGGGTTCCAGAACACATAGGTATAGCTCGTAACGAGTTGGCAGACCAGAACGCCAAGAATGGAAAAATAAGTAAAAACAACCTCTACACCTCACGGTAGAAGGGGAACGACTCAGTAAGTAAGTAAGTAAAAACAATATAAGAGCAGGACTGGGAAGGTCGGAGATCAAGAGCCAAGTGAAGCTAACTATAAACGAGGAATGGAAGACAACATGGAAGAACAGTAGAAAAGGCAGACAGGCGTTCAAACCGCTGAAAGAACCAACAAGGACGTGCCAGGTCCGAGAAGAATTAAAGATACCATCGAACAAAAAACGGTGGCGTCTCCGTCTCGGTGCAGCATACTTTATGATAGAGGAACCACACTGCCAAGAATGTCAGGAAGATAATGACATAGACCACTACCTGATCCACTGTAAAAAATACGAACAACAAAGGCTTGAATTAAAAGCTTACTATAGAAATAACAATTTAGACATGAAAGGTGATATGGTTTTAAGTACAGATGGTCCAGTAGATGCCCAATCAATACTTAAAAGATATATACATAAAACAAAGGAAAACATATAATGTTAGTACTTCAGAAAAGACATTCAACCAAATAGAAATTAAGCAACAAGAACTAACAAATCATTAACAAAAACAACAACAGGAAAAAAAAAAACTTACTAACTACTCATAGGGCAAGGAAAGACAACGAGGTTTAAAAAAAACAACAACTCAAAAAGAACAAATACAAATACAAATTAAAACCAAGTGTAAAGGACAACAGTTATCTATAAACAATACAAAAGAGAAAATAAAATGACAAATACTAATATAAATTAAAATCATTAACTGCAAAAGACAATAGCTATTTAAATTGAATACAAAATTAAAAAATAAAATGACACTAAATACCCCAATTATGACCAATTTTCAGGTTGAAAATGGTATACCAAGATGGAACGAGAAGAGGCAATAACGGTCAGCTGTTGTGTGCCCGCTCTCCACCCATCACCTCTTCAAAACAACAACAACAACAATGGCGAGCTGAAGCCATAAGCACCAGACTAGGCCCCAAAACAGTCATAGTATGCGATTTTAATTCCCATCATTATGCTTGGGGTGGACAACATGCAGACAATGCAGGAAAGCGCCTACTTGACTTCATAGAAAAAAATTACCATCTAATACTAAATTATGGAACTGCAACTAGAATTAATCCGCAAGCTAACAGGGCAGACTCAGCAAAAGACATAAGTATAGCAACTAACAACCTAGCGAATGTAAGTTGGGAAGTATTACAAAACACAAACTCAGATCATCTGCCCATTGTAATAACCATGCATAAAAACGTCATTACAAACCCAGAACCAGAGAAACCGACTTTCAACTATAAAAAAGCAAACTGGGAAGCCTTCCAATCAGACCTGGTGGTGATGGAATATAAAAACATGGAATCAGATGATACTGACGTTTGGGCAGAAACATTGACCAATGAAATTCTGAAAATAGCAATAAAATATATACCAAATAAAATATGCCACAGCACCTAAAATTAATAAATAACATTAATAAGAAAAGAAAAACACAGTGGAATAAAGAACTAGTGGCCTGGTGGAATAAAAGCTGTGCAGAAATTCATGAGAGAAGAAAAAAGGCCTTACAAAAATATAGAAATAACAGAAGAAAACTATGACGAGTATAAACATATTAGGAATGAGTCTAACATAATAATATTTAAAGCCAAAGAAGCTAACTGGAAGGAGTTTTGTCAGTCACTTAAACCTAGCGCCCAAATTAAAGTTTAAGGCAATCAAAGGGACCAATAAGAAAACAATAATGCCAACAATCAAACTACCAAAGAGAGCAGAAACAGATAAAGAAAAAGCTAATGCCCTTGCTGAGTATTTCTATAAAGTCAGTGCAAAAAGTAGTCTTGGACAGGAAGAAAATGAGAGAAGAGCGAACGAACGAACGAACTTTATTTTTAAAGGGTTAAGAATTGGGCACGCAGGCCCGTCTGACATTCTGCCCTTCCTCTTTCTCTCATCGTGTATACTGTATCCTTTCAATATCATATTTACTTTAAGCATTATTTAGGCATTTATCATTATACAAGTAATATAACATCATACATTTGCAATAATCATCATAATTAAAGCTTGTTTTTAAAATAAAGAAAAATAAAACATGAAAAATAAAGAATTACAAAAAAAAAAAAATAATAATTAAAAAAAAAAAAACTAACAAGATTGATAAAAATCGAATTCCTCATACAGTAAATTAGTGATTTGAGACATTCAGAGGTGTGTTATAAGAACTCGTGAAATATTCAAATGGTCTGCTACTGAATGACTAAGGGACTCGGTGTTTTTTCTAGTGCACGCGAAAAACTTTACGAGAGGTGAGCAGCTTTGAGTCTCATAGCAGATACTGCTGCAATGATAGGTTCATCAAGATGAGGTGGGGTAAACAGTTACTTTCCTCGCTGTCTTTGCGTCCCAAACTCAAGACCAGAATCATAATAGGTAGATAGTTAGATAGACATATCATCATCATAACCCTCCACTCCCAAAGGAGCATAGGCCTTCAACAAACACATGCCAAGTCCTCCTGTCACGTGCCATCATCTCAAGTTCTTTCCATGTTCTCCTCATCATTTTCACCTCTGTTTCCAACTCTCTTCTCCATGTACTTCTTGGTCTTCCTCTGCCTCTCTTGCCCTGGGGGTTCCAGAAAAAGGACTGCCTTGTAATGCTATCAACAGGTTTCCTCAGTGTGTGTCCTATCCATCGCCATCGTCTTCTTCTTCTCATCTCTTGTTCCACTGGCACTTGTCTAGTTCTTGTCATCAGTTCCACGTTGGTAACCTTGTCATACCATTTTAATCCCTCTATTCTACGCAACCACCCATTTATGAAAGTCTGTAGCTTTTTGGCTGTTGTCTTTGATAGACATATACTAACGCAATTAATTTGCCAAGGGTTGAAAATCTGGCACAGTCCCCTCTTGCATTCTTAATTCCTCTTGCTAATCTTTTGTTACTGTTACTCAAACATTCTCCAGCGTACTTTAAAGCATACTTTAAGTATTAATTTAAGGGCAATACAACATTACAAGTTAGTATAACAGAATACATTAACAGTACCTGATCACAAAATTAAAAATAAGTATATTGTAATAAAAACTAAATCATCAGAGCCTATATACAGTACATTAGATAAAAGTACAACACAATCAGTTAGGGTGGCATATAATCAGCACTCATAAAGTATTTGAACAGTGCACGATTGTATAAGTAAGGACTGTGCGTGGTTTTCAGGTCATTGGGAAGATTGTTCCAAAGATGAGCAGCTGAGTAAGCCAAACTAGTCTTAAATAGGTCTTGCCTGGGCTTGGGTAGAAAGACTTAGGATACAGTTTTCAAAGGAACTACCAGACCAGATAGATGAAACAAACTATTTAGATGCTGATATAACAGAGGAAGAAGTAACTAGTGCAATAAAAAAGAAATGTAATACTGCCTCACAGCATGATATACTTAGTTATGAAATCCTTAAGAAAGTACCCCAAAAAAATATAATTATAATAACTTCCCTTTAAAACAAAATCTGGAGCTTATGAAAGATAATAAAAGCATGAGAAGTAGCTATGATAGCACCCATCCTAAAACTCAGTAAGGAAGCCCATGATGTAAGTTCATATTGGCCCATCTATTTAACATCACAACTAGGTAAAATACTGGAACTGTGGTTAACAAAAGAGTTAAATTCTACATGGAAAAAAATTAGTTATGTAGCCCAAATCAGTCAGGGTTTAGAGCAGACAGAATTACAGTAAGATTAGAACACGATATCTTCTTCTTCGTTCGTCCTGAAAAGGACGGTGGTTGCGTTGTGTCTGTTTACGCCTAAGCTGTGATATCTGCAACTTTCGGTCGACACATCCAACTTCTGCACGGCATTTTTTAGGACCGGGTTTACCTTCCCATTTCGATCCACACTCGCTCAGCCAGACTGCACAGCTGCAGACTGTTTCCAGGACCACCACGTGGAGGTGGAGTGCGGTCTTGACCAGCTCTGATTCGCTGCGATATAAAGCTCGGGTTCAAGAGGAAAGAGAAAACAGTGGCAGTCTTTTTGGATGTCGCTAGAGCATATGATGAATGCTGCAAGCTCCTGCGTTTTCATTGGCTGATCCAGTTATCCTGTCGTTCATTCATAAACGAAGCGTGTGTATACATATTATGGTACAATGACAAACTTAGTGAAGAACAAGCAGGATTTCGAGCAGGAAGATCATGTACAGACAAGATAGCAACACTCAGAATCATCATAGAACAATCAAATGAGTGGCAGATCCCCTTGTATATCAATTTTGTGGACTTTAAAAAAGCTTTCGACAGTATAGACCATACTGAGATGTGGAAAATCCTTAGACGTTATAGAATATCAGAGAAATTCATTAACATCACCGAAGATTTCTACCGGGAGGCCTCGTGCACAGTAGTACACAAAAGAAAACAATCAGAGCCCTTCACAGTACAGAGTGGGGTCAGAGAGGGATGTTTGTTATCATACAAACTTTTTATCATAGTCATAGACTGGGTTATGAGACAGACCACAGATGGAGAGAAAACTGGAATGCAATGGACATTTAAAAAACAATTAGAGGATCTAGAATTTGCAGATCATTTGTGCCTTCTATCACAAAGACAGCACGATATGCAGGTAAAACTATTAAATTAGTAACAAAAGCAGCAAAGATGGGACTACACATAAATTTAAATAAAACAAAGTAAATGAGAATAAATAATAGTCAGATGGACTCAATGAAGATCAACGATCAAGTCGTTGAAGAAGTAGAAAGCTTTACATTTCTGGGGAGTAACATTGACTAAGGAGGAGGAACAGTTGGTGATGTCTGCTCAAAGATAAATAAAGCCTTCAACCAATATGGAACTCCTCATCTATATCCAGAGAGAATAAAATCAGAATCTTTATCTCAAATGTGAAGTCAGTCTTGCTGTATGGCTCAGAGACACAGCATGTTTCAAAGAGACTTGGGCACAGCTGAAAAAGACAGCCCAGAATAGAAATCGATGGAGAGCAACTGTTTCTGCCTATGTTCCACAGGGAACGAAAAGGAATGATGATGATGTTTATTTTGGTGTTAAGTTCTTAACAGAATGGAATAGGTTCCTACAGCAGAACATGGACCTCGAGGTCCATCAAGAACTAGAACTAAAACGCCTAAGGTAGCCTAAGGCGTCCAGACGTAGCCCAAAATTAAAAATCTAGGTGTATCTAGTTGTTTTGTAAGGTATAATCTAGATTTTCTTTTCAAAATTCAAGGTGGCAACACTTCTGACGATACATATTTAAAATAAGGATATGAACAGTGTTGCCACAGCTGGGTATATTTTACTAGATCTGGGTTCTTTTACTTCCGTCTGGGTATCTGAGTTATTGTTTTTCCAAATCTGCATGAATCTGGGTATATTTGACAATTGGCATTTACAATGTATGTATATTATGTACATTGAGCATTATATTTATATTATAATGAAATGTAACAATTTATGTGCTATATATTTTTTTTATTCCACTTCAATTTAATTCTTGTTTTTAACCATATCAATGACGTTGTTTTTTTATTCTTTTACATCAAATATATACCCATATCTTGACTGCCTGCGTCAGGGTCAGCAAACTAGAGCTGACCAAGACCCTACTCCACCTCCATGTTGTGGTCCTGGAAACAGACTGCATCACTGCAGTATGGCTGAGGAGTAGGGATCGAAGAGGGAAGGCAAACCCGGTCCCAAAAAATGCCATGCGGAAGTCGGATGTGTCGGCCGAAAGGCGCAAATACCGCAGCTTCGCTGTGAACGGACACAACGCAACCAACGTCCATTTCTGGACGAACAAGGAAGAAGAAGAAATATATATTTTCTGTTATTCTGTTAATTGCTGTCATTTACAATACTCAGTCAAAGAAGAGCCGCTTCTCGGCCTTTTGGCTAAAATCAAAGTGTCATAGCCAGGGCCGGGATCACACATAATTTACACATTTTACTCAATAGACCTCACTTTGAGCCCCAGAAGGGGTATTTAAAAAAAAATTTAAATATTCTTTTTAAATTTTAGACTCAAGCAGATAAACAGCATAATGTTTTGTTTTGGTTTGTTTATTATGAGATTATAAAATGAGCGATGATAAAGGTACGCTAGGTAGTTGTTGTTGTTATTATGAGATTATAAAATGAGCGATGATGAAGGTACGCTAGGTAGTTGTTGTTGTTGTTGTTATTATGAGGTTATAAAATGAGCGATGATGAAGGTACGCTAGGTAGTTGTTGTTATTATGAGATTATAAAATGAGCGATGATGAAGGTACGCTAGGTAGTTGTTGTTGTTATGAGATTATAAAATGAGCGATGTTGAAGGTAAGCTAGGTAGTTGTTGTTATTATGAGATTATAAAATGAGCAATGATGAAGGTACGCTAGGTAGTTGTAGCAACATGGCGACACACACGCCACCGCGTAAAAAAAGTGAAGCCATGGTATCAGCAGGTTTTTTTTGGGAGGAATGGCTAACAGACAGCGAGCTGAAGGATTGGAGTTTGTCATAAGTTTAAGTTAATCCTAGTAAAAGCGTTGTTGGAAGATTTGCGTGAAAGATGTTGTCGGCAGAGATAAGGAAAGATTTTGGAACTTCTCAATCAAGATTCCACGTTGTCAATTCATGCATATGATATTGACGAAGGAGAAGTTGTCGACATGGATGCCGAGTCGCTGACAAGTGACAATTTTCAACAGTAACAAGTTACAACTAACATTTTATATTTGATTTGAGGAACATTTTGTTAATGTACTGTTAAAATATCTTCTTCTTCGTTCGTCCTGAAAAGGACGGTTGTTGCGTTGTGTCTGTTTACGCCTAAGCTGTGATATCTGCACCTTTCGGTCGACACATCCGACTTCTGCACGGCAATTTTTAGGACCGGGTTTGCCTTCCCACTGCGATCCACACTCGCTCAGCCAGACTGCACTGCTGCAGACTGTTTCCAGGACCACCACGTGGAGGTGGAGTGTGGTCTTGACCAGCTCTGGTTCGCTGGTCCTGACGCAGGCAGTCAAGCTATGAGTCGCTGACTGCGGTCTCTATTGCTGCGTCTTTGGGTCCCGTTAAAATACCTCATTTTCAAGAGTTCATATATTGGGGTGTTAATAAAATCATTTTTATATAATTGTGAATTTTTGGTAATAACAAATTAATAAAAAAAACAATTTCCTATTACTCGTGGGTTTTCGCTCTGCAGTGAATATGTGTAGTTATTTGTACTTTCGTAGCAGTTAGGGTTAGGTTTTGGATTAGGGTTTGGGTTAGTGTTAACCCTAATACTAAACCTAACCCTAACTGTTACGAAACAAGACAATTATGGGTAAAATCGCAAGAACAGTCGCCGAACGCTCCGCAGTGAATATGTGTATTTTACATTTAGGGTTAGGGTTAGCCTAATCCTAACCCTAAAATACACATATTCACTGCGGAATATTTGACGACAGTCATTGCGATATTACCCAATTATGATACACAACGCATAACATTTCTAACTCCGTAATAAATCGTGTTCACGAAATTTATGTTATGCGCAAACACACCGCACTACATACATACACACCTTACGGAGTCACAATATGGACGCGTGCAGGAAATCGTTCAAAATACGGTAGAATTCAGCACCAAGCATTATGTACAGTTAAGGTGATATCAGATCAACATTGAGGGTTACCCTGGAGGTTGGGCTTAGGAGTCCTCACTTTGGAGAAAGGAAGTAAGACTAAATTATATAACCAAAAATTATGTTAGACAACTCATCCTGCTTTTTCAGCATTTGCTTGGTATCGATTAATAACCGTGAAAATAGGTTCATTAATACCAGTAGGTATCCGACAGGTTGGAAATCCATGGAGGAACTCTGTTCTCTTAATTGTCGATTATGTTTTTAAGTAAACGTGACACATTCATTTTCTCAGGAGATTTAGAATTTGTAGATACTTGGCTTGTCACATTTCTGTGTTAATTTAAAGAAAACCATAGCCTAATTATGTGGTTCGTTACAAAACTATGATAAAAATGCAAAAGCATATACACATGCTGTTTAACTTCACTCAGAATGATTGCTAAAACAGTAACAGAAGTCACTTTATGGTTTTGAAATATAGACTAGATCAGCAGCAGGCAACCTATGTGATGTGAGGATCTACTTTAGAAAAACTAAGCTCTCTAAAGATCTGCCTTGATACAATCATATCTGTTTCAGGTTCTAGAGTATTAAAAATGTTGAAGAAGTGCAGCATATAAGTTATTTGTATCTCTGCAGCATAACCCTCTTACTGCAATTCTTTCAACAAGGCATTGAAAAATTGGAACTAAATTATATTTTACCAAATGATAATATCACTTCAAATAAAGGATCCCATTCTTATCTTATGCAGTTCATAAATAAAGTGAATTTTAATAAAGCTTCTCATAGGTTATCAATGGAAACTGTGATGTATTGAGTATTAGTTTTGACATTTACAATGACCAATACTAGGGGAAGCTATGCTGGTGTTCGGCAATAGCAGTGCAAGAAATAAAGATGTTAACTGTTGACATCTCATTTTATTTCATGAATGTTCTGTTATAACTGACAGTGTATAATGTGACATGGTGTCAGAATATTACCCATGTCGCCAGTACATCTCTATTAGTACAAAACAAGATCGGCTTAAGTATCAGTAAACCTGCATTTCTATCTACAAAGATAACATTGGCTACTAGACCTAACTTCGATAACAAGGGTATGTTACCGCCAGTTCATCATCGCAAACAGGTAAAGTAATGGCCACGGGGTTTACTTTTGAACAGCCTTGGATTGACGGGCAGGCTCAAGACCTGCACCAAGAATTCCAACGCTTTAAAAGCCACGTCGAATTTGTTTTAGAAGGACCGCTAGCACAGACTTGGTTGTGGACTCAAGGAAGAGATAGGAACTGTGCATCACAGAAATATTGGAAATGAGGGTGGGGAAAAAGGCAGAAATGGAAAGTGACAAATTGTTTATTTAAAAAAAAAAAAAAAAAAAAAAAAGCTAATCTCTATAACAAGGGTCCTCGGCCTCTATGGCACCATAGGCACTGAATAAGTACCTTTAATCCTGGGGATATCACACTTTTAAATGCCTTTGAGAAAGAGTAAGTCCTTAGTTTGCTATTGTTATTTTTTTTTTAAATTTCTATCATGTAAAGATCTACCAAATCATCCCCTGTGATCTCCTTTATTTTTAAGTTTGGAGATAACTTTGAGGATTAGGGTATGTTCACTGCTGGTGTGAAATGCATTAAACTGGTGTGGAGATAGGGGAAGATAGTAACTGTGGGTCATAGAAATATTGAAAGTGAAAAAGGAAAGGAGAGAATGAAGTAATGGAAAATGATAAAGTATTTATTTTAAAAAAAAAGCATATTTGTTTATTGCTAATGCAGTTGCATTAGGCCCCACGATTTGACAGTGATTGTTGCTGTGAGGTAATGCTGCTTAGATATTGGTGTAAATATATGTAGTATGTCTTCATAGTCTTAAAATGATACCCATCCTCTGCTATATTTCATTGCCTTCAGGTTGAAAGAAATATGGAATCTAATGTCACACGTCTAATTACAGAAATGAAGCAGGAAACAGACTATGAGGTATGTCAAATATTTATGCCCCATGTAATTCCCCTTGGTCTCTGAAGAGACAAAGACCTCAACCAACAACTTTAGTCAACAGAAATGGTATCCAACAACTTTAGTCAACAGAAATGATATCCAACAACTTTAGTCAACAGAAATGGTATCCAAAAACTTGATAATGTAGATTTATCAGATGGCCTGGCTCTCCTGTCCCATAGCCATAATCAGATGCAAGACAATGAAAGTGCTTGGTGTGAGTTTACAGCAAGTAGGTTTGAAAATACACAGGGAGAAAAGAAAGATAATGATAATAAATGCAGCCAAGGATAACAGTATTGTACTTGAAGAAATGCCCCTTCAAGATCATACATATACCTTGGCAGCAATGTAGACCTAGTGGGATGGACTGACAGTGATATCAAAATAAGAATACAAAAAGCTAGAGGAGCTTTCATTGCAATGGGAAATAGGTGGAGAGAAAAAAAGTTAAGCCCAGCAAAAAAATCAAAATCTTCATTTCAATGTCAAGTCAGTACAGCGTGACTCTGAAACCTGGAGAAAACAAAGACAACAAATAAAAAAGCTAGACTTTCATAAACGGGTGCTTGCATAGAATAGAATGAATGAAGTGGTATAACCAGATCACCTTGCAGAACGGATGATAAGAACCAAACAACTACCAGTGGTACAAGAGATGAGAAGAAAACACTGGAGATGGATACAGACACACTGAGAAAACCTGTTGATAGCAATACCAGGCAGTCCTTGTACCATAGTCCCCAGGGAGAGAGCTGAAGGCACAAGAAAGGAAGGCTTAGTATAAGTTTGTTGAAGGTCTATGCTTCTTGGAGAGCTGAAGCATGATGATGAATGTTACTATCAGTGTCATGGAAAATCTTTAACTGGATCATGCTTGAGAGATTAACTCTTAGTGTCTGGCAAACCCCGTGAAGTGGCGCTGGTTTAGTACCATTTTTATGGCTCGCCAGTTTAAGTGGCGCGCGACGGTAACGATAACTAAACTAGCGTGTAAAAACGCGGTTTTAGCTCTCGTATAGTAAGAGTTAAGAGTCCATAGGGTTAGTCTAGAACTGTCATTCCTTATTTGTTTTTCTGTACTGTTCTTGCGATTTTACCCATAATTGTCTTGTTTCATAACAGTTAGGGTTAGGTTTAGTATTAGGGTTAACACTAACCCAAACCCTAATCCAAAACCTAACCCTAACTGCTACGAAAGTACAAATAACTACACATATTCACTGCGGAGCAAAAACCCACGAGTAATAGGAAATTGTTATTTTTATTTTCTTCATCGCCTAATGATTTACCGAGTCATCACTTGTGATCTACTAATAAATTATGATTGACCAGTTGGTCACTCCTGAACTAGATTAAAAGGAAGAATTTCTACATTATTATTAATAACTTAAATTCTTTTCTGTTATCATTGCTGCAGTACAGGTGTATAAACGAACTAACACTGTTAGCATTGCTCCTGTCTAAGAGTTAAAATCTTGTCTGTGATTTACTCATATCTCTGGGCAGTGAGAGTGAGTCAAGTGTGTTCTGTCATTTTTATTCTCATTTTCTTTTTTTAATTTGAGAAGTTATTTTATAGTTAGGGTTTGTTAACTGCTAGTGTGAAAGGTATTAAACAGATGTGGACCCCAGGGAGAGATAGGAACTGTGGATCACAGACAAACTGGAAATGAGTGTGGGGAAAAGGCAGAAATGGAAAGTGACAAATTGTTTATTTTAAAAAAATAAAAAAAAAGCAAATCTCTATAACAAGGGTCCTCGACCTCTATGACACCATAGGCACATTTTATATTAACTAATAGGGTGAAGAGCAACAATCAATTTTTGTGACTCACTTATTACTTTCTGACTTATTCATCCCTCTTCTGCCGTGAGGTGTAGAGGTTTGGAGGAGGGAGCATCATACTATCCTATTGGCTGTCTTCTTTCTGGCCTGGTTCTAATCCAGTCCTCAATCGTTCAGAGTCTGAGATTGTTTAATGTTGTCCTCTCAGTGGAGTCGTCCCTGGCTATTAGCTTCCCATACTTGTCATGGTAGCCAATCTTCTTCCATTCTGCAGACAAGGCCAAATAATCGCAGTTGGGACTGTTCTACTTGAGTCTGCAGTGGCTGGGTTTTGAGGCCTTGCCATATCCTCTGGTTGCATATCACTTTACTATCTCCCTCAGATACCTCATTTCTAAGTTTTGAATTTGGCTTTTTTGTGGATTGTAGTCATTGCCTATGACTCGCATCCATGTGTCAAGACTGGAATATATGTGGGGCGTTATACGGCCATCTTCTTTTTTGCTTGCTTAATTTTGTTGAAAAATCCTTGGTTTATGGCCAGAAAAAATCTCTCAGCTGCTGCTCTTCAGGTACCTAACTCTTCTTTGATGTTTCACTTCCAGTCTATAACAGCTTTGAGGTAATTAAACTGGTTGACCTGCTCCAGGATCTGTTCTCCTAGCTTAATCTGATGCCTTCTTTCCTCTTGTGATGTCACCATGGTTTTTGTTTTGGAGCTGCTTATGACCATCCCTCTCTTCTCAAGCTCTTCCTTCCAGACTTGCAGGTTGGATTTGGAGATGTGTCTCTGATTTAGCAATCAGGGCAACATCATCAGCAAATGCCAGCTCTGAAATACAGACCCATCTCATCTTCCAGTACCCCACTGAATACTTGTTGGTCCCTTCCTTACATGTTTTGATGACATGGTCCATGAGGAGTTTGAAAAGATGAGGTGACAGGATATGAACCTTGTCTTACACCAGTGGTGGTCCTGAACTCTTCTGACTTATGGTTTACCACCCATACTCATTAAAAAAAAAGGTATATTTTTACAAAACTATAATGTAGAGTACATAAAAGGCTGAGTAACACATTTAACAATACAGGTTGGTAACCCAGTGTTGTAGACAATGATTAAGTGGGATAGAGTATCTCCACTAATGTCACGGGGTTCTTTACTAAACTTTAATGTTGAGAAGGTGGTGTGAATCTTCCCCTGTCGTATTAGTGAGGGGTCTGTAGTGCTTCTTGTTGTTTGGTGATGCCTTTTCTTGACTTGGGACTGTTCTACTTGGGTCTGCAGGGGGTGGGATTTTAGGCCTTGACATATCGTCTGGTTGCAGACCATGTCTCTTTTTGTTACTTCAACCACCTTCCTCAGATACCTCATTTCTGAGGTTTGGATCTGGCTTTTGTGGGTTGTAGTCATTGCCCATTACTCACATCCATATGTCATGTGGGATATAGATGGAGCGGTATACAGCCATCTTTGTTTTCTTACCAACCTCTCTCTTGCTGAGGAATCCTCGATTTATGGCCTGAAAAAGTCTCCCAGCTGCTGCTTTTCAAGTGGCGAACTCTTCTTTGAAGCCTCCCTTTCGGTCTATAATAGCTCCAAGGTATTTAAAGTGGTCGACCTGCTCCAGGACCTGTTCTTCCAGCTTAATCTGATGTCTTCTTTCTTCTTGTGATATCACCATGCATTTTGTTTTAGAGCTGCTTATGACCATCCCTCTCTTCTCCAGCTCTTCCTTCCAGACTTGCTGGTTGGATTTGGAGATGTGCCTCTGATTTAGCAATCAGGGCAACATCATCAGCAAATGCCTGCTCTGAAATACAGACCCATCTCATCTTCCAGTACCCCACTGAATACTTTCTTGTTCTCTCCTTACATGCCATGATGACATCGTCCATGAGGGGTATGAAAAGATAAGGTGACAGGATATCACCTTGTCGTACACCAGTGGTGGTCCTGAACTCTTTTGATTTATGGTTTGCTGTCCTCACATAATTTCTGCAAGACTTGTAGAAGCTCTGTATAGCATGAATCAGAGGTGCTGGAATGTTCTTCCTTGCCAAACAGTCCCAAAGTTTGCTCCAGGGGACCCTGTCAAACGCCTTTTCCAGATCTATGAAACAAAGATGGATCTCACTCTTATACTCAATGGCCTTTTCACTCAGCTGTCTGAGTGTGAAGATTAGGTCTTGAGTACTTTGGTTAGTTCAGAATCCGCACTGGACCTCATCCAATTCTGGCTCAGCTAGGCGTTGGAGTCTCTGCTCTAGGATTCTAGAGTAGATTTTACCAGGGACACTGAGAAGGGATATGCCTCTATGGTTTCCACATTGTCGATTGTCACCCTTTTTGAAAATTGGTGTTATGATGGCAATCTCCCAATCCTTTGGTATGGTCTTGTTGCACCACACTGCCTGTAGGACCCTTAAGAGTAATAGGTCGCCTGATGCTCCCATATACTTAACCATTTCTGGTATTATACCATCATAACCTGCTGCTTTGCCCATCTTGATTTTCTCCAGTGCTGCCTTCAGGTCTTCCATCTTTATGTCATCTTCACAATCATTGGTATTCTCTTCTGTGCTAGTGGTTATCATTTCTGATGCTTCACCATGCTCACCATCAAGGAGTTCTGAGAAATATTCTTTCCATCTTTCCATTACTTCATTCAGGGCAGTAAGCAATTTGCCTTGCTTGTTTTTTATAAATTTGAGAGGGCATTGTTTTTCCTACCTCGTGTTCATTGGGGTCATATAGAACATTTTCTGGTTTTCTTGCGCATCTTTTTCTAGCTTTTCTCCACATTCTTCCCAAGACTTCTGTTTTGCTGCTAGCACCTTGTTCTTTTCTTCTGTTCTGAGTGTCACATATTCTTTATATTTCTCCGTTTGTCCTGTTGTGTTTTTAGCTCCTAAGTATTGTTTCCATGCCATTTTCTTCTCTCTTATTTTCTCTTTGACTTCCTCTGTCCACCAAGGTGTCCTCTTTCTCTTATTCCCAAGTCAGACTTCACCACATGCTTCTGCAGCAGCTGTCTTTATGATGTTCTTGAATTTAAGCCAGAGGGTTTCCAAGTCATCAGGTTGTTCTTCTGTGTTTCTCACCACTGTAGCAATAAGTCCCTGATATCTGGTCTTAATTTATGGCTTTCTCAGCTTGTAGGTCTTAATGCTCATTTCTCCTGTTCATTTACTTAGTTTCTTGTGTGATGTTGGGCAGTTCCTAGGCTGAGCAACTCTTTCAGTTGTTGTTTTGATTGTAAGCAGGTAGTGATTGTGACGAGTAGGGTGTATGTAGGTGGATGTAGAAGATTAGACAGACAACACTTATACACCGCTCGTATAGCTCATTGTCCAAGGAATAACTCCAACAGCCTGTATCAATCTCCAACAATGTATTAGATTCACAAATAAGTCACAATGGACGTAGGGCCATTACAAATAATGTAGACATCATCACAACTCCCGAGTATCCACACACACTCTGCTTCTCGGAATAACTACAGCCACAAATAGGCTACTTCATGAATAACTACTGCAACATCTACTACACAACTCCGGCCCTCTACTCACGCCCTACTATAGACATCCACCTTTCTCTTCTCTATGCTCTACGCTGTCTCCTGTCTACTGTCTGCTCTCTCTCTACTGACTCAGCACACGTCTAAACCAACACATTCCTCTCTCTGACTGCCCCTTGCATACATATTCACTGAAACCCGTGAAACCCTTTCATGCTCCACTGATCTTCATTCTCACATCACTAAGGCTAACCGCTTATCTCAAACAATGCTCACAAACTCTGTAGCTAACTTATTACCATGCACGCATTCCCATCTCACAACAACTCACATGACTGATCAACTCCCGCTGGAGCATGGGAACATTCACACATGCAAAATACCCTCAAAGCACTCCGTGACAGTGATCACTTCCAATCTTTGGCACTCTCCAGATTCTAGCATCCCGGAAATATTTGAATGAGCTCCTCCTAACAATGGCATAGTCGATCACTGACTTCTCTTTCTTTGTTGGTTCACATCTAGTGTATGCATGTATGCGCTTATGGGAGAACTTTGTGTTTGTAATGATCAGATTCTGCTCACTGCAGAATCTAAGGAGTCACTTTCCATTGTCATTGAGAGTATCTTCTCCATATCTTCCGATAACTCCACCCCATCTATCTAGCATGGTCATTTCCAACTCTGGCATTGAAATCTCTGAGCATGATAATTTCATCTAAGCAGTCATCCACTGTCCTTTGAAGCAGCTCAAAGAATTCCTCCTTTGACCTCTGCTCTCTCATCCTCATTTGGCCCATATACTATGACCATGTTGACTATGGTTTCTCCTTCCTATTGTTTTACAACCATAATGCTCTCCGAGACAAAGTTCCATCCCTTGATACTATCTTTTTGTTTTTGGCCACAATGCAACCCACGCCCCCTTTATCTCTTTCAGATGTGGGTACACCACTGTAGAGATCCATAACTCCTTGTCCTGTTTTCTTTGTTTCTGTTATAGCCAAGATTTCTAGTTTTGCTTTCCTCATCTCTTCCACCAGCTCTTCTTCTTTCCCATTTATACTTCTTGTGTTCCAAGTTCCATAAGTCGTAGTCCGTTCCAGTTCATCGCCTTTAGAATCAGTCCGATTTTCTCTCTTGTACTCATAATCAAAAGTTTAGAGCAAACAGTGATTGGCCTGTTTTGCCTTTGCATGGTGGAGGGGCTGCCTCCTTACGGCCTCCATGCAGGCCACCCTCCTCCTTTTTCAACAAGGCAATTAAAAATAATAATAATACATTAATTTTTTTGAAACTTAAAGTAGCCCAAATGTCGGCCAAAAAACATTTCAGTTTTTGGTATATCTTGGTTTTTGGATGTTCGGATTATAGGTTACAGACCTGTATAAGAAATAATCAGATTTAAAAAGAAAACAAAATTATCTTCAAATTATTTGAGTCAAAACAAAAAAGTTTATTTAGTATGATCTTTGGCACAGTATGTCACTGACCAACTATTTATAGTTATACATCCATATCAGCATCAGTGATCCACTGTGATCTTTTTAAAAATTGTTGTTGTTTTGAAGAGGTGATGGATGGAGAGCGGGCACTTAACAGCTGACCATTATTGCCTCTTCTCGTTCCATCTTGGTCTACGCTGTTCAACCTGAAAATTGGTTATAATTGGGGTATTTAGTGTCATTTTATTTACTAATTTTGTATTCAATTTAAATAACTATTGTCTTTTGCAGTTGCTAATTTTAATTTATATTAGTATTTGTCCACTTTTGTATTATTTATAGATAACTATTGTACTTTACACTTGGTTTGAATTTGTATTAGTATTTGTTCTTTTTTAGTTGTTGTTTTTTTTTTTGTTTTTTTTTTAAACCTCATTGTCTTTCCTTGTCCTGTGAGTAGTTAGTAAGATTTTTTTTTTAAAAAATGATTTGTTAGGTCTTGTTGCTAAATTTCATTTTGGTTGAATGTCTTTTCTGAAGTACTAACCTTATATGTTTTCCTTTGTTTTATGTATATATCTTAATTGATGATGAGGTGAACACCAGGATCTCCAAAGCCAGCAGCACATTTGGCAGACTATACACCAACATTTGGCATCAAAGTGGCATTAGTCTACAGACAAAGCTGAAGGTGTACAGAGCTGCAGTGCTTCCAGTGCTGCTTTATGCATGTGAAACATGGACTGTATACAGGCGTCACGTAAAGAAGCTCAACCACTTCCATACAGTCTGTCTCAGAAAGGTAATGAACATCAAATGGCAAGACAAGATCCCGGATACCGCCGTTCTTGACAGAGCTGGTATCCCTAGTATCGATACTATTCTGATGCAGTCACAGATTCGCTGGGCAGGTCATGTAGTCCGCATGCCAGACCATCGACTGCCAAAGATACTCTTTTATGGTGAGATGCAGAAGGGTAGATGCTCCCATGGTGGCCAAAAAAAGCGCTTCAAAGACACGCTTAAGGCTTCATTAAAAACCTTTGACATAAACCCTGACACATGGGAAGCTGCTGCGCAAGACCGAACTGCCTTGCGCACATCTCTTCGTAATGGTGCATCGGCATGCGAATCTTCCAGAATTGCAGCAACGGAACAGCGGAGACAAGCTAGAAAAGAGCGTGTAATAAAACCTTCTTGTGATGCAAACATTCCCTGCCCACACTGTCCGAGATCCTTCCAGGCCCGCATCGGGCTCATCAGTCACCTTCGTACTCATAGACTATCCTAACAATCCTAATAATTGGATGAACAGAGTGGTCTTCATCACCCGTGATGGACGAACAACATATCTTAAGTATTGATCGGCCATCTCCTGGGGCATCTATACTTAAAACCTTATCACCTGTCATGTCTATATTGTGATTTCTAAAGTAAGTTTTTAATTCAAGCCTTTGTTGTTCGTACTTTTTACAGTGGATCAGGTAGTGGTCTGTGTCATTTTCTTCCTGACATTCTTGGCAGTGTGGTTCCTCTATCATAAAGTATGCTGCACCAAGACGGAGATGCCACAGTTTTTTTTATCGATGGTATCTTTAATTCTTCTCTGACCTGGCACGTCCTTGTTGGTTCTTTCAGCAGTTTGAACACGTGTCTGCCTTTTCTACTGTTCTTCCATGTTGCCTTCCATTCCTCGTTTATAGTTAGCTTCACTTGGCTCTTGCATTTACCTGTCAACATCTCATCCATAGGTCAACATTTCTTTTCCTCTTCCGCTTGTTTTTTGTGAATAATTTGTTTTATATCCATGAAATATTATTATATTCATTTTAAAATATTATTATATAATGTAATGTATGTGAGAATGTACCCACATACCACTGTACTTTAGGAATGTGAGTCGTGAGAATCTACCCGCATACCACTGTACTTTAGAAATGTGAATGTTTTCGTTTGCTTAAATGGGATGATGTATATGAGAATAAGCAGATATTACATTATTTTTTTTTTTTTTAACTGCTCAAAGACTTTACCTGCCACAGAAGTGCGTAAGAAAGTGTTATTATTATTATTTCATTTTCCACCAAGAATGTATGGATATAAGCGAGAATGTGTTTATGTAATTTTTGTATTGATAATTGATGACACATTCGAAAATACAGATTAATTGTAGACGGTTTGACTGCATGAGTGTGTGTCAGTATACTTACTTACTTAGTCGTTCCCCTTCTACCGTGAGGTGTAGAGGTTTGGAAGAGAGAGCGCCAGACTATCCTATCGGCTGTCTTCCTCCTGGCCAGATTCCATTCAGTATACAGAATTATTTATTTTTATTTATTGTTTTGTTTATTTTATTTTATTATTACTTTTTTTCCCCAATTACTATCTTGTTTGTTTTAAAAGAACAAACCTACTCATTTTTTATTATGATTGCATACTGTAAATGAATGCTGTTATGTTACCTTTATAATGTTGCATGTCTTTAAATTAATGCTTAAAGTAACATGTGGGAATGAAAGGATATAGTATGCAAGATAAATGAGAGTGGAAGGGCAGAATGTAAGACGGGCCTGCACGCCCAATTCTTAACCCTTCGAAAATAAAGTTCGTTCGTTCTTGATCTCCGACCTTCTTAGTCATGCTCTTATATTGTTTTTACTTATTCTTCCATTCTTGGCGTTCTGGTCTGCTAACTCGTTACCAGCTATACCTATGTGTGCTGGAACCCACATTAGCCTAAAACTACATCCTCTGTTCCCTAGTGATGTTTTAATTGCTAGAATTTCTTCCTTTATGTCTGGCTGGCTACATTTACCTGGGTGTTCTAGTGCTTGTAGTGATGATAGTGAGTCTGTAAATATCGTAACAGCTTCTGGTGGGTTATTTTTGATTATTATTATAGGTCCAGAATCTTTAACTCAAGTTCTTCTGTAGTAGCTTCCTTGAGCAGTCATATTTGTATATGGGTAAATAACAGAAAAATTACAGGGATGATCTTGATTAAGATATAACAGGCAGATTTGTGGCTATTACAGCTGCATTAGGCCTCACTATTTGACAATGATTATTGCTTGATGTTGATGGTATTCAGGTGTTAAGTGTAATATACCGGTATTTGTATTATATCTTTATTTTCTTAATGTGATTCTACAGTAGTACATCTACTACAGTTGATTGCCTTCAGGCTGGAAGAAATGTGGAAGTTAATGTCACAAGTCTGTTTGCAGAAATAAAGCAGGAAACAGATGTTAATGTATGTACACTATTTGTAACATTGTTTAGAAGCTTTAATAATATTGTGGCTTTTAAGGATGTATAGTATACTGTTAATGCTCAGAGAAGAAAGATTTATATTGCAATATGCTGCACGCATAAAGAGTTGATTTTGGACAGTTTTAAGTGATCTTTTTCAGAATTAATGGTGGTCTATACAAGGTATTTATTAATCTAAAATTCTAGCTTAATTATATATAGTTAACTAAAGTTCATGACTTGTAAGAAACTCAGTGTTTACTTACTTACTTACTTAGTCGTTCCCCTTCTACCGTGAGGTGTAGAGGTTTGGAAGAGAGTGCGCCAGACTATCCTATCGGCTGTCTTCCTCCTGGCCTGGTTCCATTCTAGTCCTCGGTCCTTCAAAGATTGTCTAATGTTGTCCTCCCAGCGGACTCTGGGTCATCCTCAGGGTCTGGATCCTTGGCTCTTTGTTTCCCATGCTTGTCGTGGTATCCGATCTTCTCCCATTCTGCAGACATGTGTTTACAAGGCACTAAAGAATATTAAAACAATTGACTTAAATGTAAATGGTGAAAAACAGGAATTGAGTTGGTGTTTTTTTAATTTTACTGATCACATATTGAAGGTTAGGAGGTTTCACTGAAGCCTAAGGGGGGGGGGGGTGTGAATTGGGGAAACTGCCTGTATGTATGATCTTTAAAACATTGCGACTTGACAGGAGGCAAGACTGAGGGGCTTTACCCTCTCCCCTTCCTACTGCCATTCGGGTTAGACTTGTCAGTCAAGGATTAATGGAGATGTTTACCATAGTAACTTTAAATGGCGGGATGGAAAAATTGTTCCAGGGTGGAAAATTGTTTTAAAAAAATTAAGGGGAATAAAATAGAATGTAAATGTATTAGGATTATATGAAATGCGATATACTAGAGCAGGTTAATTTTATTCTGACAGCCACATAATAATTTATTCTGAATGAAATAAACAAGAAAGAAGGATCAGTTAAATTTTAGTTGCTGAAAGAGCAAGAATTTAAAATTGATTTTGAGCAATATCATATCAGTTAACTTAAATGGCTGATTGGTACTAATTTCATACAACTATACACACCATGAGTGGGTAATAAAGAAAATCATGTGCACATTCTGTAATGAATGTGGTGTGGCTACGCCCAGTGCAGATCTCATGAGACAGCTTTGCGTTTGAAGCCCATGGGAAAGTTGTTAACGAAAAAAGTGAAAGTAGTGACGAGGCAAAGAAAAAAGTTAAAGAGGTGGCAAACATGTAGTATGCAAGAACACACCATATGATAACAGGAAACACAAGGTGTCTAACAATATGCAAGGTGTTGTGTAACCCTGACAGCTTATATTGTATGATTCTGTTAAGATGGGCTGACATACAGATTCACACAACATAGATTGAGGGAATAAATCAAGCTAGAACAATCCAAGGTTTCTTCTTCCTCATTCATCCTGAAAAGGATGTTGTATGCATTGTGTCCATTTACAGCAAAGCTGCGATATTTGTGCCTTTCTGCTGAAACATCTGACTTCAGCACAACATTTCTTGGGACTAGGTTAGCCTTCCCTCTTTGATCCCTACTTACTCAGCCAGACTGCAGTGATGCAGCCTGATTCCAGGACCACCACTTGGAGGTGGAGTAGGGTCTTGGTCAGTTCTGGTTTGCTGACCCTGACGCACTCATTCTAGCTATGGGTCACTGACTGCATTCCTCAGTTGACGTGTCTTAGGTCCATAATCCTAATTTGACATAACAAATCCAACAGAAAATATTTTCAGAGCATTTCAGGCATTACTTCTGACATCATATATCCGGTATCTTCTTTCATGACCCTAGTTACTTGTACTGCACATATTTCCATTATTGTGCCTGGTTTCATAAACAGCAGTTACATTGTCACAGCCTGAAATTTGACTAATTATCCCACTGATAAATGAGAGGCCAGCCTGCTTTGGGATTTCACAGTCTTGAACATTATAAATAAAGTATGCATAAAATAGACGTCTTGTCCTTCTAATGACTTAGCCAACTTTGGCCAGCTCCGACATCATCCTTCACAATGCTTTTTACTTCTTTTATAAAGCCTGCACCACAATAATTTGAAGGAACATTCTATCAGAGAAACCCAATTTCTTCAATGATCATGCACTGCTTACAACACAAGGCACATTTGGTTAAGTGAAAACCCATTAAAAAACAATGCTTATAATCAAATCAGCTACTGAGCCATGAAAACTATGCGATATCAGATATGCAGAAAGCTACTAGATTACAGACATTGTCCTATAGAAGAGACACAAAAAGCATGATCCAGATGGAAAAGTACAACAGTATGCCAATGCACCCAATGAAGGCAAGACTAGATGATCTGGCATTGGGATGTCTAAAACGTAGCAGCTTTGTCCATCAGGGAAAAAGACTTAAAAGACAGCATCAGGAAGACAACACCACTGAAGCCCACCTTAAACCCTGTACCATGGGAACAGGCCAGCAGTACCCTCCAAATTAATTCATCAATCAGTGGTCTCACAATTGGATATCTTCTTCTTCGTTCATCCTGAAAAGGACGCTGGTTGCTTTGTGTCCATTTACAGCAAAGCTGCGATATTTGTGCCTTTTGGCCGACACATCCAACTTAAGCTCAGCATTTTTTTATATGAGTATAATGATATGCAAAAATGAACTGCTACATTGAGTATGATCCAAGAAAGCTATCCTGAACAATAATGGGTACATGCCTATATGGATGGATCAGCAACAAATGCCATTAAGAATAGAAGCACCGATATCTTTATCTCATATCCTGACAACCACTATGATATTAGGCATATTCGCACTGGTAAATTTTGTTCCAACTCTACAGCTCTAGAGTTCAAGCTCTAGAGCAAGCTGCAAAAATGATTTATAACACCAACTCTGACTGCCTCAAGGTAGTCATCCTCACAGATGCACTGTATGTACTGCAAGCTCTCAAGGGTGGTAAAATCCCACATCTGAGAAATGAACTAAGCAAGATAGCTGCCAAAAAGTGAACCATACTTCAGTGGGGACCATCCCATTATGGTATATGCTGAAATGAAAAGGCAGATAAATTTGCCAATAAGGGAGCAGAATGTGAACAAGAAGATAACGAAATCACATACTTTGAGAAAAAGAGAGCTATCCAGGCTATCAGAAGAGAACAGAATCAACCCAACAACAACTAACATGCTCTTTACCGGCTGGGATAGATTACCATTTTTCACCTCAGGACAGGGCATAACAAACTGAATAAACACATGTACAAACTAGTATTGTCTGCTTCACCACTGTGCACATGTGGATTAAACGAACAAACTGTTGAGCATGTTCTACACGATTGTCCTCAGTATGACCAGTTAAGAAAGATATACTGGCCTAATGACTCAACTCTAAACTGAAAGCTGTATGGAGCTAAAGAGGAAGTCCAGACAACTGTTGAATTCATCATGAGAACTCATCTGACGGTGTAAACATCAAAGATGCGATTGCAAGAAGAAGAAGAAGAAATCAGCTACATATTTAAATTTTAAAAATGGTTGTTTTTTTTTGGATACTGGGCCAGGAGCAGACTGTAGTAGTGGCCATGTGCCAGTACTAGAAAAAAAGTTTCATTCTTACTGAAGAAATTAAACAGGGCCTCAAAAATGTCAAGCTATATTTAGCTATAATTGAATTAGAAAAGGAAATGAGTGAGAGGCTTTCAACAAATTCAGATCAAGCCTTCCTGTTCTATGCCATCTGTTTAGTTGTTTTTCCTTGTCTTCGCATCCATTTCATGTCTGTCTCCATTTCCCTTCTCCATTTTGTTTCCCTCTTTCTCTCTTATGTTCTAAACATAGCACCATTTTTGCAGTGTTGTTTTTCTTTGTTTCTCTTCCTTGCCAGCTTGTTACATTTCAATGACTTCAGAAATTCAACGTGATTATTTACATCAGCTGTGAAGACAAACCTTGGCAATGGCTAAACAAAATTCTGACCTCAGTGATGCTAGACCATGTAAAAGAAACTTTAAATAAACAAACTCATGGAAGAACAAACACATGTTGAACAGAAAAATCACATGCAGATCAGGTAGCAAGACTCAGAATCATCAATGCCAGGCACATTTATACATCAACTTTGTGGACACTGAGAATTTATTTCCAGGTTTTTATTGAAGTCTTTTTTGTGTATACAAACATACTTCAAACACTTCAGTTTGTTGTTAGTCTCAAAATTGAACCTTGTGATAACAGTATTGATTGGTAGTGATTGTAAAAACCCTTTACATAACCTATGATTTTGTTTGCATGTCATCCAGGAGTGTTATTGGAATTGCTTCTCTAAAGATTCAGACATTAATTCACAGACAGTTGCAGGCATCAGCAGGAAGAAATTAGGAGAGCATAAAGTAAAACAGTCAGATATATGGAGAAATGAAGGTACACATGTAAATAACCTTCCTTTTTTAAGCAATGGAGCATCTCAGTTGAGGCTGAATGCTGGTGCATATAATGTAGGCTCGTGTGCTGTTTTTATTGTGTTACTTCAAGATGTTTGCCATCCCATGGATCTTCTGGATCATTCTGTAACACTGTTTTTTTCTATAGCTAATTTATTGGAGGAGGGTTTAAAAAGTAGTCATGGTGAAATCAAGCATTAAGAGATCTTATAGCTTAAACTACCACATACAAAATATTGATACTGACATCTTTGATACACTTGTCTGTAATCTAGCATGACCTGTAGTTAAAGTGGGAATAGTAGCACATTCAATAAGACAGTATGCACATGCTACCAGTCTATCTGTTGTCTGGAGACATGGTCTGTGGAAAGGGGTAGCTAAGCGCAGAACCTGTTTTACAACTACCAGTAAAAGAGTGTTTCATACATTTATTTCCTCATGAATGAAGGATTGTACCTTCTATGCTTCTTAAAAAGCAAAGGGCTATCAACAGCATTTGTGGTGATGAATTCTCAAGTGGGCTGTTTTACCTGATGAGATTGCAAGCCCTTAGTCACATCTGAAGCTGTGTCATTTTTGAAGTAGTTGACCTCATCTTTTGCCTTCTTATAGAACCCCTGAAACTACATAGATTTTTACCAATAGTGGCTGGTTAGAATGGAAGATGGACTGATAGAATAAGTGAACATAGGAATAAGTACCAAAACTGCACAAGATGATCTCACTGAAGGTTGGCTCAAGTAAAAACTGCAGAAAATGTTAAATATAAGTTTTACAGGAAGAAAAGAACAGAGTGAGAATCACTGGCATATTTATAGGGATACTGGAAATTAACTGTCTGTTAGCAGGTTGAGAATCCTCTGAGTAGTGTAAGAGCTAATAGGTATCCAGGCCACTGTTTCTTATGGTACTTTATTATAGGAAAGAACCCCCATTGATTAAATACAAACATGTATTAAACATTACAGTAACATCAAAGAAAAGTCAATAACACTAATCTTGATTTCAGAAAAAATTACAATGAACCTTTACTGATGAAAAAAAAATGTCATATGTATACAGTTCAATCTTGTCTACACAGTTACTAAAAGTTCATTGTTAGGACTTTTAAGTAATTGATTTAAGTTCAGTGGTTCTATAAAGTTATTGATTCTTTATCATTAGGACTTTTATGAAGTTGTTAGTTCATGGTGGTTTTACCTACAGTAGCTAGATTCCAGACTGCAATTGCAATCACTCCTGATTTATCCAGGCATGGGAAAAGGTTGTGTGGTGTGAATAGAACTATCTCAGGGTTCCAAAGCTTTCTTTCCCTGATCTAAGTTTCTTGTCATCGATGAAAATGGAAGCTCTTCATGTAGAGTACCCTAAAGAACCACTTGGTTGTACTTTGTTGCTAACAAAACAAGATTTTGGCAAAGGTAAGCCTATGCAACTACTGCTGCTAGGTCTATGAAATGAATTCTCTCATGACCAACGTTTTCGATTGCAGTGTCTGGGCCAAGTGAGCTCTAGATTTAAATACAAAAAATCTCATTTTCAGCTGACAGATGTATGGGACCACAAACCATCTTTCCTAAACAATTTCTCATCTGAAATTAATGAAATCCTGAACACTCTTCCCTTGAAAGAGTGTCAGGGAAATACTTTTCTTTACCATGGTTTAAGAGCATGAAAACTAATTATAATCACTACTACTGCGAAGTAGCCACCGTATCAATTACATCCCATTAATGTTAGCTGCCCAACAACTATCTGTTCTATTCAAGCCAGATCAACAACTTTTGCTGTGGCGGAAATATCAACTGCTTTTGTAATAGAAAATAGGGAAGTTTAAACTACTGTATGTGCATTAATATTTATTCATTGGGCTAAAAGAATTTTACAGATTTCATGCAAAGTACCATCCATGTGTAGATTTTCATTGTTTTATAATAGTTAAACAGCGTCAAATTATCCTTTAACTTGTGATAGAGGTGATTTATTTATTTATTTTCTGAAAACATGGTAAGGAGTAACTAAACATTATCTCCCCTTAATTTGATCTGTGCAGCTTGCCTCGTTAAATTAGGGAAGTCAATTTTATGAGCTTGGCATAACAAGAACAGAAAGGCTTTGTCATACTTGATGAGAGAAAACATTGTTTAGTCACCAGATGTTTGTATTTATACAGTGTTTTTTATTTATTTTTTATGGGACAGTAGATCGTGATTGAGATTGTCATACTTGAATAGGTAGATAGAATATTGTTTAGTCATCAGAAATGAGAATTTTTAGTCTCTCCTGCTCACTCTCCTTTACTCTTCTTCTTTGATCCATATCCGCTGACAGTCAAAGCAGTCAGTGGCCATCATGCCTGGTGGTGTCTTGTAGGGCAGCAACAAATTGATTCCACTTTGTTCGGTTGGCGGCCATCCTTCGTACAGTGCCCCATTTCTGGTTCATTCTTTGCTTCTCGGCTTCCACAGTTCTCCTCCAAGTTGTTTTTGGTTGGCCTCTCTTTTGCTTTCCTTCGGTGATCCATAGCATAGCTGTCCTTGTAATGGTATCAGGGTTCCTTCTGAGGACGTGGCCAACCCAACTCCAGCACCTGCCAGCTATGATGGTGTGCATGTCCTCCTGGCTACTCCGAGTAAGTAGTTCTTGGTTGCTGATGAGATTCGACTTAAAGATCCTTTACTCTGTTGTTTATTGCATGTAGGTCGCGCACGTGTTTGGAAAAAAAGACACCGAATACATGCGGTATTGAACTCTTGTGTATTGCAAGCAGTAAGCCACAATCAATTTCATAATGGTTATCAGCAACATGGTTTAATCAGGTAAAAAAATTATTCATTTCAACGCTTGAATAAAAAATAATTCTATCACTGTTGAGCGAAGAAGAAAACAAAAGTAGGTACAGAATACAGAATCTGTTTATATTTCCCAAACAGGATGTATTAAATAACACTGAACAAATGGGGTCAAAACTCAGAATGGCATTGAAATAATTATGCCCAGGTAGCATTTACACATTCAACAATTTCCATGATTGAAAGATGGGCAGGTGGTATTTGAAACATAATTGTGCATCTGAAATTGTAAATAGAAACTTGTTTGTTGTGAATTTCCCCATCTTTAATGTGCAAATCCCCTTTAGAAAACAACAATGCATAAATGGTAGAGTATGTGACCAAAATGTTAGGACTAGGGCTGATAATGACATTACTACTAGCTATTATCTCAATTGTAATTCATGCTCATGTATAACTATTAGTATAAGTAGTAGAAAGTAGCCATTAGTAATTATTTCTCGACTCATTTTTCAATAATTCATATTTGAAGAATGCTGCCCATAAAATTCAGTTATGTCCATGTTCTATGACATGTCTACTTTAGATATATCTACATTGTGAATACAGTTTTACTGTGTAGTAGTAATATTTACTCATACACATTGTACAAAAAAAATTGTAGAAATATAAGCATAATGGCTTGCCAGATTATCTTTCTATAATTCATACCTTAGATACATGTACATTTGAACACAATCTTCCTTGATAATGTCTCAGTAGTAATTTAAGCCCATGCAGGCTATATAGTGAAATTACAGGTTCATGTCCTTTTATCTGAACACCCACCTGCATGGAGGCATACCTGGTTTCATTCTTATATGAACACCAGTTATGCACAATGCTATAATATACGTACAAATGTGGAAGTGAACCTCTGTCTGTGAGGCAAATTACATCCTCGTTGACTCCTTAAATCATCCACACACTTTCAGGTATTCCCCCTGTGGTGAAACTTGTTGAGGACCCAGCATTGTATTTGATTAAGATGGACATTTTAGAACGGAAATAGCAACACAAAAATTTAAAATTTACAAAAGATATAAAGTAACAGGTAATACATCCATCTTTACAGCAGAATTAGTGGAAAAGCTTTAGAAATAGTTGCATTTATATAGTGTCTCACCCATGTGTTACCGGGGCCCGAAAGGGGAGCAAAGAATATTAACACTGTTCCCTGCCACGCATGTTGTAGAAAGTGACTAAGGAGGGTTGGGCATGTGGGCTGGTTACCCCATCCTGTAAAAAATTTAATCCACAAAAAACTTCAACAAACATGAACAAGTCAATTAAGGAAAATAAAACACAGCCATCCAAGACAGGGGAAGGTCCTCTCGCAGGGAGGTGTATGATGCAACACAGAGAAAGCCAAAAGGAGTCTGTGTTGCTGACTAACCTTCTTTCTTCTAGGAGAACTTCCAGATTTGGCACCTGGAATGTTCGGACATTAAACGAACAAGGGAAAGTTGCACAAGTAGCAGCAGAAATGAGGGAATATAAAATCAAGGTTCTGGGAATGTGTGAAACAAAGTGGAAGGGGGTAGTCAAGAAGAAACTCATCACAGGTGAATTGGTGCTGTCCTCAGGACATGAAGATGAAAGTTCACACCACAGTGAAGGGGTAGCTCTTATGTTATTTTAAGAAGCACAGAAAGCACATTGAATGGGAAGCCATTGGACCCAGAATAATAACAGCTACTTTTAGAACAGCTAAAAAGAAAATACATGTAAATGTCATCCAATGTTATGCACCAACTAATGACAAAGAAGAGTCTGTGAAAGAAGCATTTTTATATTAGACTACTGGAAATTATGGATAAAGTTAAAAGAAGAGACATCACAATTTTGATGGGTGACATGAATGCAAAGATAGGTACAGTCAACACCAGATTTGAAGAAGTCATGAGAAAACATGGGCTAGGAATAATGAATGAAAATGGGGAACTATTCTCAAACTTCTGTGCTTCAAATCAACTGGCTATAGGAGGAAGCATGCTTCCACATAAGAGAATACACAAGGCAACTTGGATATCACCAGACCATAGAACAGAAAATCAGATTGATCATATATGCATAAACAAGAAGTTTAGATCATCATTGCAGGATGTAAAAGTATATAGAGGCATCAGATCACCACCTTCTGATAGCCAAAGTAAAAATGAAACTCAAGAGATATGCAACAATGCAAAATTATAGACAACAATTTAATGTAAGACATCTAAGAAATCAAGAAACAAGGGACAAATTTGCGGTCACAGTATCCAACAAATTCCAAGTGCTCCAACAGCTGGAAGATGTAGAGAATACAGAAGACGATTTGCAGCAGGTCAAAACTGTATGGAAGGAGACATGTGAAGAAATACTGGGGAAAATGGAATGACAACAAATAGCATGGATAACAACAGAAACCATCAATAAGATAAAAGACAGAAAAAACAAGAAAGCAGATTTAAACACAAGCAAAACCAGAAGTTCCAAAGCCAAGGCTCAAGAAGTGTACACAGAAGCAAACAAAGAAGTAAAAAGAAGTATCAAAAGAGACAAGAGGAAGTATATTGAGGAGTTGGCAAGAGAGGCAGAAGATGCTGCAGCCAAAGGAAATATGAAAGAACTGTATAGCAGCACAAAGAAGCTAACAGGGAAATACAAGCAAACAAGTTGCCTCATAAAAGACAAGAATGGAAAACTGTTCAGCAATATACAAGAGCAAATGAAGAGGTAGACAGAATATTTTGAGGACCTTCTCAATAGACCAGCTCCACAAAACTCCCCGGACATCCAGCCAGCAGAAGAAGAGCTACAAATTAATGGTGAAAGACCAATGAAGGAAGAAATAAAGAAAGCCATAAAGCTTCTAAGAGATGGAAAAGCGTCTGGACCGGATGGCATTCCAGCAGAGGCCATCAAAGCAGATATCGATACGGCTACAGAGATGTTATATAAATTAATTGGTAAAGTCTGGGAAAAGGAAGAGATACCAGCTAAATGGAAGGAAGGATATCTGGTTAAGTTGACTAAGAATGGAAATTTACAAGAGTGCACAAATTATAGAGGAATAATGTTACTATCAGTGCCAGGAAAAGTTTTAAATAGGATTATTCTTGAGAGATTAAAAGAGTCCATAGACAAGAAACTGAGAGATGAACAAGCAGGTTTTCGACAACAGATCATGTACATACAAGATAGCCACTTTGAGAATAATAGTTGAACAAAGTCTGGAATGGAATTCACCACTATACATCAGATTTGTGGACTACGAAAAGGCATTTGACAGTGTAAACAGAGAATCACTTTGGAAATTTATGAGGCATTATGGAGTTGCCCTGAAGATCATTAATTTAATAAAGAAAACATATGAAGACATGACATGCAGAGTTCTTCATGAAGGACAGCTTACAGAACCATTTGGATAAGAACAGGAGTGCAACAGGGATGCCTCTTGTCTCCATTTCTTTTCTTACTAGCAATAGATTGGGTTATGAGATCATCGACAACACACAACAGAAATGGAATCCAGTGGACTCTGACTAAGCAGTTGGATGATCTGGATTTTGCTGATGACTTGGCTCTTCTGTCCCATAACTGTAATCAGATGCAGGACAAGTTGAAAACACTCAATGAGAAGTCACAGCAATTGGGTCTGAAAATACACTGGGAAAAGTAAAAAATAATGAGAATAAATGCAGGTAATGATAACAGGGTTGAATTTGAAGAAACACCAATACAAGATGTAGAATCGTACACATATCTTGGCAGCAATATAGACAAAGTTGGAGGGACAGACAGTGATATCAAAATAAGAATACAAAAGGCAAGAGGAGCTTTCATTGCATTGGGAAATATATGGAGATCAAGAGAAATCGGATCCAACACGAAAATAAGAATCTTCAACTCAAATGTGAAGTCAGTCCTATTGTATAGCTCTGAGACATGCAGAACAACAAAGACAACAATCAAAAAGCTACAGACTTTCATAAATGGGTGCTTGCATAGAATAGAGGGATTAAAATGGTATGACAAGGTTACCAACGTTGAACTGTTGACAAGAACTAGACAAGTGCCAGTGGAACAAGAGATGAGAAGAAGATGATGGCGATGGATTGGACACACACTGAGGAGACCTGCTGATAGCATTACAAGGCAGTCCTTGTTCTGGAACTCCCAGGGCAAGAGAAGCAGAGGTAGACCAAGAAGCACATGGAGAAGAGAGCTGGAAACAGAGGTGAAAGTGATGAGGAGAACATAGAAAGAACTTGAAATGATGGCACGTGACAGGAGGACTTGGCATGTGTTTGTTGAAGGCCTAACTCCTTTGGGAGTGAAGGGTTATGTTGATGATGATATAGTGTCTAGGTATACAAGTGCAGGCATCACTGAAATTGAACAAAACTCATTTTATCAAAAACAAAGTTTGAATTTTACTGAAACAGTACTGTTACTCCACAGATCTATCAGGTAATGTTCTTTTCTTGCAAAAAAGTTATAATCATGACAGAAAAAAATAATTATTAACAATACAATATTTCTAATAATTTCAGTAATGTTTGGAGGGAAGTAATTCATAAATAAATTGTTGTTACTTATTTCTTACACCTGTGGGAAGTAATCAAACAATAAAAATATTAATGAATATTTGCGATTAGCGACCACATTAAAAAAAAACATTTTGCAACACCATTTAAAATTATTAAATATATGCTATTAGTTTCAAAGTATGCAATACACCATGAACTATTAACATATCAGACAGAAACAAATACTTCTTAAATAATCTTTTAGTTGCATAACTTTTAAATCATACCTAATATGACGCTACAAAACATACATAATTAAAATTTGTTATGCATGCCATAATTATCTGAATTTTTACTATTATGTTTTATTCAATGAATTTCAGGTGACCATTCCTGTAGCCAGCAATCCCGCCTATACTCTAGTGTTGACATTCCAGATTTGAAAATTATGAACAGTTTCATAAAGAGTGAACCAGTGCAAAATGCTGCATTCAATCAAGTGTTGCCAGAATTCACAGAAAACATTGTGAGTGAAATGAAAGCTGATGTAAGTATGGCAGCTGCAACACTAAATACAGACAATAACATTCATCTTCTTCTTCTTTGTACACTCACAGACGTCCACTTGAATGTTCTCAAAGAAAGCAGTAGTCAGTTTGAGGCTATTTGAATATCCGTAAAGCTTTTCCATGAAAGGAGCTGGCGGTGGCCATATGCACTTTCTCTGCACCACATATAAGGGGCAACTGTGAAGCAGATGTTCAGCATTCATTTTATCAGTACCACAGTTACAATGATCAATAGTTCCTATCTTTAACTTGTTGAATAGATGGTATCTCAATCTGTTGTGACCAGTGCTGAGTCTGAAGATTACAACTTGTTCTCTTCTGTGGAGCTGGTAGTAAGCATCATTCTGTGTGTGCCCTGGATGTTCTACATTCCATTTGTTTCTGATTCTGATAAAACTCTTTGCCTCCTCAAAAGTTATGCTTGCATCAGGCTGAGGTAGATGTGAACCTTCTTTTGCCATTCTGTCAGCCTCTTCATTGCCGGTGAGTTTACAATGAGATGGGATCCATTGGATCACAACACTTTTGAATCGTTGACAAAGTTTGTGGAGCACTATTCTGAGATCATCCAGGTCTGTATTATTTTGGCTTTTCAAAGTTGCAATTACTGACTCTGCTTCAGTGAAGAAAGTAACTTGTCTGTCTGCGCTTTCTTCTGGCAATATAACCTCTGCTGCAGTTTTCAAGGCCTCTGCCTCTGCTCTGAAGTTGCTGGAGAATCGTCCTGTCGCCACTGACAGCCTTTTTTCTGCACCAGTGCTTAAGGTCAGAAAGACACCCCCACCTCCATTATTTGTTGCTGATCCATCTGTGTATGCATGGATCCAGGTGTTGCATGGGTAATATTTTTCTATGTATTTTGTCGCTATGGATTTTCTATCTGTTGCAGTTTTGCTCTTTTTTCTTTCAATTCCAGGAATGTTTTCTATCATTTTAGGGAAACAATTTTGTTTCCAAACTGGAAGCTTGTGTGCAGTTTAGATGGGTTTAACAGTGGATATTTCATCTATGGATACTGCACTCATTTGAAGTTTGGTTGATTCTACAAAATTGCTTCGTTTGAGTCTTTGCCTTCTAAGAGCATTTATTCTATGGCACATTGGGTGGTCTGTTAGTCTTTTGAATTTTTTGGCCTGTTGCTGAGCCCTACAGTCTCTTCTATCTGTCATTGGCTGGAGGCATGTAATCTTTTCGAGTTCTTGTATAGTTGACTTCATGCCTCCCGTTATAATTCTCATTGCTTGATTTTGGAGTCTGCTAATTTTATCGAAGTTTGTCTTAGCTGCTGTTGCCCACGCTGCCATGCCATATTCAAGGACTGGCCTCACTTGCCCTGTGTACAACGTCTTAAGCACTTTCTCATCTGCCCCCCCCCCCAAGTTGTTCCAGCAAGTTTTTTCATAATTGCCATTCTTTGTCTTGCTCTCATTCGATTTCTGTCAACCTGTTTTTTCCAAGTCAGACGGTGATCAAAAATAATGCCTAGGTAGTTTGGATTTTCATTTAAATGAAGATTTTCTCTGTTTAGTACTAGTTTGAAGCTCTGAGGTCTAGTTGAGAGGGAAAATACAGTGTACGTTATTTTCTGTTCATTAATCTTCATGAGCCATGTTTTGACCCACTCTTCTAGTGATGTTAGTGCTTGCTGCATCAGAATGTTTGCAGTAGTGATACGTTCTTCAGAAATCCACAACGCTAAGTCATCTGCAAAGGAAGCATTGTGTGCTATTTGTTGAATATGGTCAGTTATGTCATTTATGTATGCAAGGAACAGTGTAGGTGACAGGACTCCCCCTTGTGGGACACCCTGCTCTAATATAAACTTTTTACTAGTCTG
Source organism: Oreohelix idahoensis (assembly GCA_024509875.1). Taxonomy (NCBI): domain Eukaryota; kingdom Metazoa; phylum Mollusca; class Gastropoda; order Stylommatophora; family Oreohelicidae; genus Oreohelix; species Oreohelix idahoensis. The sequence goes on from JAMPIV010014628.1 coordinate 45,636, forward strand.
TCCTTGCAGCTGTACTCTGGTGGTTCTATTTTCACGGTAGTGACCAATCCATTTGTACCGTTGCCCACATACACCACTTCTCTGCAGTTTGACTTTCGATCCATCTTTACATACTCTATCAAAAGATTTTTCTAAATCTACCCAAACTACTTGCGTGTGTTTTTTTTTCGTGGAAGGCATCTTCGATTTTCTGAGCTATATATGTGATTTGATCTTCAGTGGATCTGTGTTGTCTGAATCCTGCTTGTTGATGATTTGATAGGTGTTTGCTTTCCAGGTGCCACATCAGTCTGGTATTAATTATGCGCTCCATCAATTTTCCTACATAGCTTAGTAGGCTGATCGTTTTAACCATTTGGTTTTTTCAGATCCTTGTCTTTCTTTGGTATAGGTATCAGTATAGCTTCTTTCCATGCCTGCAATAACATTGAATCAAGATTAAAAGAGGTACAATCACCAAATGTCACAGACTCTGAGATAATGACTGTGGACATGAATCTGACTCCTGAGATTTATACTGCAGTCTTACAAAATGAAAACTGCAGCAGGAAATCAACAATAGTCTATGATGATTGTACTCTCAACAATGGAAGTAGAGAAGGTTTTAAATTGTGTGGCAATGTACAATCAGATGAAATAATAATAAGTACAAAAGAGAAACTTTTCAGCTGTCATGTTTGTGGAGTACAGATTAGCAAGAAAGGTGACCGTAATGAACATGAACTTTCACATATGAGAGAAAAGTGTTATATAAGTAATGTTGGTAATGTAGAATTAGCTACAAAATCCTGTCTATGTCAACAAGAAAGAATAAAAATAGCACAGAAGCATTCTTAATATGATCTTATTGGTATGGGGGCTGCTCATTTTGGTTATCTAAAGCCACACGTAATGCAGCATAAAGAAGAACTACCTAACAAGTGTGATGGTCTTAGTAGGTTTTCTAGGACTGAGTATCCAAAGAAACCCATAATGCAGCATAATAGTGAGACAGATTACAACTATGATGTAAGTGGAGCAGAATTTTGTCAAAGTGATCACAAGGTGACAAAAACAAAAGGAGAATCTTACATGTGTGTTGAACTTACAGGACAAAATCTTCATTTAAAATGGTACAAAAGGACACACACAGGAGAGAAACCTTATAAGTGTGATGTTTGTGGAGCACAATTTTCTCAAAGTGGTGCTTTAAAGAGTCACACAATGACACACACAGGAGAGAAACCTTTTAAGTGTGATGTTTGTGGGGCAGAATTTTCTCAGAATGGTGCTTTAAAGAGTCACAAAAGGACACACACAGGAGAGAAACCTTATAAGTGTGATGTTTGTGGAGCAAAATTTTCTCTAAATAATCATTTGAAGAGACACAAAAGGACACACACAAGAGAGAAACCTTATGTGTGATGTTTGTGGAGCAGAATTTTCTGAGAATGTGGCTTTAAAAAGACACAAAATGACATACTCAGGAGAGAAACCTTATAAGTTTGATGTTTGTGGGGCAGAATTTTCTCAGAATGGTGCTTTAAAGAGTCACAAAAGGACACACACAGGCGAGATACCTTATAAGTGTGATGTTTGTGGAGCAGAATTTTCTCAAAATGATTATTTAAAGAGTCGCAAAAGGACATACAATGGAGTGAAACCTTATGTGTGATGTTTGTGGAGCAGAATTTTCTCATAGTGGTGCTATAAAGAGGCACAGCCTAGGCCGGTTCCAAGCCAGGCTGAAAAAGGAGGAGGGCGGCCTGCATGGAATCCATAAGGAGGCAGTCCCTCCACCATCCAAAAGGCACAACAGGCCAATCACCTGTTTGCTTTAAACCACGATTACGCGAACTACAATAGAGAAAACTGGACTGATTCTAAAGGCAATGAACTGAAACGTACTACAGACTAATGGAAATTGGAACACAAGAAGTATAAATGGGAAAGAAGAGGAGCTGGTGAAAGAGATGAGGAAAGCAAAACTAGAAATCCTGGCTATAATGGAAACAAAGAAAAAGGGACAAGGAGTCATGGATCTTGATGGCAACACGCTGCTCTACAATGGTGTACCCGCATCTGAAATACCTAAAGGGGGCATTGGTTGCATTGTAGCCAAAAACTAAAAATATAGTATCAAGGGATGGAACTTTGTTTCGGAGCGCATTATGGTTGTAAAATTAAAAGAATGAGAAACCATAGTCAACCTGGTCATTCTTCGAGCTGCTTCAAAAGACAGTGGATGACTGCCTAGATGAAATTATCATGCTTGGAGATTTCAATGCCAGAGTTGGAAATGACTATGCTAGATGGGGTGGAGTTAGCGGAAGATATGGAGAAGATACTCTCAATGACAATGGAAAGCGACTCCTTAGATTCTGCAGTGAGCAGAATCTGATCATTACAAACACAAAGTTCCCCCATAAGCGCATACATGCATATACTAGATGTGAACCAACAAGGAATGAGAAGTCAGTGATCGACTATGCCATAGTTAGGAGGAGCTCATTCAAGTATGTCCAGAATGCAAGAGTCTGGAGGGGACCAGAGATTGGAAGTGATCACTACCTGCTTACAATCTAAAGAACAACTAAAAGAGTTTCTCAGCCTAGGAACTGCCCAATATCATACAAGAAACTAAGTAAATGAACGGGAGAAATGAGCATTAAGACCTACAAGCTGAGAGAGCTAGAAATTAGGACCAGATAAAAGTTAGTTGCTTATCCTTTACAGGATGTGGCAATCAACCCCAGCCTTTATTGGCTGTTTGTATGGAGCCGTGCTAGCATAGTGGTTACCACAATGCGCTGGCAACCGGGTGACCCAGGATCAAACCCTGCCAAGGACATTTGAAGATTTTTTGTTGACCGGGATTTGGACTGGATTAACTCGAGATCTGGCAAGGACATTTGAAGGAGTGTCATCGACCAGGGACTGGCGGCTCCTGAGCCGACCCAGCTGCAATGGGTACCTCCGAAATCGGCGAGTATTTGCCTGAATGGCGAGGGACACCTGTCTCTGTACAAGAAATAAAGGGATACTCACGTAAAATCAATCTCAGGTTATTACTAACCTGAGATATCGCCTCAAGTATTAGCGGGCGTACGAAAAAAAAAAAATATTGGCTGTTAGTGATTTTTCTAGGCAATTGTTTTCATTCAGTAGTTTTCCATTGCTTTCTGAATGGTACGGCGCTTATACCATTGTTAAAAATCCACACAAACTGATCTGCTACCAAACTGCCTGCAGCAGGTTTCAAACCTGGTATATCTAAATTATGAAACTGCGTTCATATCCATTAGGCCACAGACGCCTTATTGCTACAGTGGTAAAATGGAACAATACAGCCACCCATTGCCCTATCGGGAAGCAAAAACCATCATCCACAACAAGTACAAAAATCAGTGGAAGGAGGAAGGGGATATATACAGCAGAGATGACCCAATCCACCACCTAAACAGACACCAACAGACGACAATTTTCCGCCTGAGAACTGGTCACTGCAGATTACTTGGACATCTCTATCGCCTCAAGATATCCCACACAAATGAATGCCCATGTGGAACTGATATCCAGACTCCAGAACACATTCTCCAGAACTGTCCAACCCATGATAAATTGCGACGTGCGACCTGGCCAAATGGTGGTGAGCTCCAGCAGAAGCTATGGGGCTGCCGCGCCGACCTGGAAAAGACTGTGGACTTCATCCTGGCGACAGGCCTGCAGATTTAGCATGACTACAAACCGAACGCAGAAGAAGAAGAAGAAGCTACAGTGGTGAGAAACACAGAACAACCTGATGACTTGGAAACCCTCTGGCTTAAATTCAAGGACATCATAAAGACAGCTGCTGCAGAAGCATGTGGTGGTCTGACTTGAAAACAAGAGAAAGAGGACACCTTGGTGGACAGAGGAAGTCAAAGCTCAGTGGTCTAAGGTTTGATCCCTAGATGAGGTGGGAATATTTTAGGCCGCAAACTGCTCCTGGGTCAACCCAGCCCCAGTTGGGTACAGAGCAACTCTGGGAAGGTTAAGACGGGCGGCGTGATGCTGACATCATCACCCCTAGTGTGCCGATAGTCAAGAAAATATGGGCCTAACACCATACTCCCAATATGCCTCAATGGTCATGTAAACGGGATCCTTTACCTTTATAGAGAATATGTTATACTCAGAACAGAACCAAAGAACAAGGTGCTAGCAGCAAAACAGAAGTCCTAGGAAGAATTTGGAGAAAAGCTAGAAAAAGATGTGCAAGAAAACCAGAAATAGTTCTATAAGACCCTAAAGAACATGAGGAAGGAAAAACAATGCCCTCTCAAATTTTTAAAGGACAAGCAAGGCAAATTGCTAATTGCCCCAAAGGAAGTGATGGAAAGAATATTTCTCAGAACTCCTTAATGGTGAGCAGTGTCAAGCATCAGAAATGATAACCATTAGCACAGAAGAAAAACCAATGGTGGTGAAGATGACTTGTAGATGGAAGAACTGAAGGCAGCACTGGAAAAAAATCAAGATGGGCAAAGCAGCAGGGCATGATGGTATAACATCAGAAATGGTTAAGTATATGGGAGCATCAGGCGACCTATTACTCTTAAGAGAAAAGGAAGGACGCAAGATACAAACTTCAAAGGAAACAGTTAAGAAAAAAGGAAGATGTCAGAGTAAAATGATAGAGAAAACCAATAATCTGAACATTGATTCAAAGAATAATTCAAAGAATAATGGTGTTGAGAACCATATGAAAGCCCAACAAATCAATAGGCGTACTCGTAAAGTTGAACAAAACCTCCCAAGGTTAAGGATTTTTCAAATCAGTGGCAAAGTGGTAAATATTAGAGCATTACCAGACAGTAAGATCATCAATGTCCTAGAGACAGTTATAGATAAAGGATCAATAACACACATAAAAAGAACACATTATGGCATAATACAATGAACATGACTGAAAAATCAAAAGCTTTAATAAAACAAATTGAAGTAAGTCCTGTTCAAGTGGAATTGGCATACAGCATTAAAGCTAGGCTAGAATTAGTCAAAGAAACCAGGAAATTTGTAATTAAAGGAATACATGTAACAGTTCCAGAGGAAGAAATAAGAACTAGACTACAAACAGAAAATCCAAAATATAGGATTCTTAAACTGGAAAGGATATCACAACAATTAGGAACTTCAACTGTAATAATAGTTACATTAGAAGGGCGAGAAATACCATCACATTTCTTCAGTGGCAGTACTACAATCAAAACAGAAGCTTACATACCACCAGTCATTCAATGCTCAAACTGCCAGAAATTTGGCCACACCAAAAGAACTTGTAGAAGTAAGCCTAAATGTCGATATTGTGCAGGGGACCACACCTATGATCACTGCAAATTAGTAGAAGATGATAAAGATTACAGTACAAGAAATATAAACAGAAAATGTTCAAATTGTCTAGGAAACCACAGTGCACATTTCCTAGGATGTCCACATTACCAACAAACAAAACTAGCTTTAATAAAATCAGTCAGTACTAACACACCATTTAAAGTAGCCCTACAACAACATCAATCATCAGTCGCTACATCTACAACTCCATCACCAAAAGAAATCACAGTCAGAACCAGAAATGCTGAAATAACCCAAAAGGAAAATAAAGTCCAAAAAATATTGACAGAAGATAGCAATCTACCAGAAGAAAGTGAAATAATCAAATCATCAATAACAGAAGATACAGTGAGAAAGGCAGAAGAAATCTTAAAAACCATGAGAAAAATACAGCATGAAGTAGCTAAAGATGTGGCTAAATTAGCAGAACTCAAAGAAGAGAATGAAGATTTACTGAAAAGGATTGAGTCAGAAAGACAACTCATAATGAGTGAGCAAAAACGAACAGATAAGAACCAACTAGAAAAAATGTGGAATGGAAAAATGATAGATTGTCAAAAACTTATTCATTCTGTATCAAACATTGTGAAAGCCTTTGTGCTGAATCTTCCAAGAGAACTACAAACTCACTTAAACAGAGAATCCGAAAATCTGGGAGACTTTGTTGTTAACAAATAAATATATATATTATACACTTCTCAGAGTAAAAGAGTACAACACTATTTATAATAAACTTAACAATTAAATAATGGATGTACAGAACATTAGAATAATACAGTGGAATTGCAGAAGTGCCACAAAAAAAAATATACCAGCATTAATAGGCATGTTTAAACAATCTAAATTAGTATTTGCCATTCAAGAGACTAATCTTAATCCGAGTCAACGTTTTACCATCCCTGAATATAAAGTCTTTCTAAATGATTTTACAGAAACTTAAAAAGGAGGAGGTATGGCATTTCTAGTTAATAAAACATATATAATAACTGACTGGGAATCATTTAGAACAGAAAATGTTGAAGGAATAACTATAATAGTGTCTACTGAGTTAGAAGAAATAAAAATAGTTAACCTTTACTGTTCAAGTGGAAACATAAACGAAAGAGATATCTCAGACGTGAATAAAAGAATAAACAACAGAACTATCATTGTGGGAGATTTCAATGCTCATCATACAGCTTGGGGAGGCAATATAATAGACAAATCAGGGAAACTACTGTTGGACTTCATTGAAAACAATGAACTAATAATACTGAATGATGGATCAGTAATAAGAATTAATCCTTGTGCAAATCAGCAAGACACAGCCATTGATATAAGCATTGTAACACCAAATCTTGCTAATGCAAAATAGGACGTTATTGGGGATACAAATTCGGATCATTTACCCATTGAAATAACTAAAAGATAATTACCTTGAAAACTGGTAGAAAAACCGACATTTTACTATAATAAAGCTAATTGGGTAGCTTTTCAGGTAGAAATGGAAGAGATAAAAATGAATAATATAGAAAATGAAAATATAGATGTATTTGCAGATAATCTCACAAAAGAAATATTGCTAATAGCTGTTAAACATATACCAAATGCATATATGCCTGAACACATAATTCCCCACTGAATTAAGGAAACAAAAAAGAATGAACATTGGAACAAAAACCCAGTACCATGGTGGACAGTTAGATGTACTTAAATTCAAAAACAAAGAAAACAAGCTCTACAAGAATATAGAAAGCATAGATCTGAAGATAATTTAGATGTTTATAAGAACATAAGAAATGAATCAAACAGAATAATACTAAAGGCAAAAGAAAATCATTGGAGAAATTTCTGCCAAACACTGAACCCTACAAATAACTCTACAACAGATGTGTGGAATAAGTTAAAAGCCATTAAAGGCAGAACTAAACATATGATAATACCTCATAGAAAAAGACCTGAAAGGCAGAGACTGACTGGCAGAAAGCAGAGTGCTGGCCAAGTACCACCATAGAGTTAGTTCTAAGGAAAATCTAGGACATGCTGAAGTCAACAGAAGAGCAACACTTCTTAAAAAACTCAGTTAAGAAGTACCTCATAACACTGAAAATTTATCATATTTAAATGCAGATATTACAATGGAAGAAGTTGAAAGTACAATAAAGGACAAAACAAATACATCAGCAGGGCATGACATCTTGAGCTATGAAATCTTGAAACACATACCAAAAAGTACCATAGAAATTATAACATCCCTATTTAACAAAATTTGGAATACAGGAAAAATTCCCAAAACATGGAAAACAGCAGTAATTTTTCCAATGCTAAAACCAGAAAAAGATGCCCATGATGCCAGTTCATACAGACCAATTTCTTTAACTTCCCACCTAGGTAAAATCTTAGAAACCATAGTAAATAAAAGTTTTATTTGGAAAAAAATAATTTATATAGTCAAACTCAGTCAGGATTTAGGAAGAACAGATGCACTATGGATCAGATAATTAAATTGGAACATGAAATAAAATCAGGATTTCAAAGGAAAAAAAAACTCTGGTAGTATTTTTAGATATAGCTAGGGCTTATGATGAATGCTGGAGAGATGGTGCTCGCTTTAAAAGGAAGAAGATAGGAGTAACCAGTAAAATATAATTATTTAGAGAATTTTCTGCAAGATAGATATTTCACTGTTCAGATAAATAATGATAGATCAGTACTGTATGAACAACGAAATTGAATACCCCAAGGATCAATAATGTCTCCTTCAATTTTTATAATAATGGTAAATGATTTAGGTGAGGAATTTAATGACATAACAAATAAATTCCAGAGGATGTTCAGTCTTAATTGCTTGGATACCTTCACATGTTGGCATAGAGGGAAATAAAGAGGCAGATAAAGAAGCCAAGAAAGGTAGATCTGATAAAAATCTAATAAATGTAGGGACGAGTAAATCAGAGATTAAGAGCTTAATTAAAGATTTAATAACAGATGAATGGAAAGCAGAGTGGGATACAAATCTGAAAGGAAGACATGCATATAAGTTGTTCAAGGCTCCAACAAGAAAATGTCAGATATCTAGGGAATTGAAAATTCCCAGTAATAAGAAACTTCTCAGACTACAGCTGGGAAAAGGCTTCAGAATAGAAGAACCTTACTGTGCAGTATGTCTTCAAAACAATAATATAGAAAATTTCTTGTTAAAATGTAAGAGGTATGAACAAATGAGAATACCAATATTAGATTATTTGCAGGCATCCAATATACCTATAAATATAGAGGAGGTGTTAAGAAGAGTAGACAGACCTAAGGAAATGCATAATATAGTCAAACAATATTTAACCCGAACAAATGTTAATATATAGTGGCTGGGAAGGTGAAGGTTTGATGCTGTTATTACAATGCTTATGACTTTTAACAGATGAAAGTCAACTAATTATCTGTTAAAGTCAGTTATATAACAAGAACCACCAGGCCTTTACACCCCTCCACTTTAATATTATTCTTGTTCAGAATTTCTTCTTGATTTTTTTTTTTTTTTTTTAAATGTATAAGCACAATTGTGATAGTCCCTATTTACAATGATTTGACAAATGTGATGCCACTTTCTCATATCGGCGGTTTTTCATATTTTTTGGAATTAAAAACAATATATATCCTGATTATAACCCATCAGAGGTTGAATGGGATATTTTTCTTCATTAATTTAAAAAAAAAAATTATAAGTTTGAGATTTTTTGAATACACTCACTACTCTAAGAAGTCATACAGGGGAAAAGCCATAAGGGTGTGATCTTTGTGGTGATGTGTTTTCTCAGGCTACTCAAATAAAGAGACACATGTTGAAACACATTGGAGAGATGTATAAATGTGATGCTTGTTGTATGAGATATTAGGTTTTTCAAGTCTATATTCTAAAATTACACAAAAGAAGGCACACATGAGAGGGACTTTCTAAGAGTGATGTTTGTGGTGTTACATTTTCTCAAGTCTTTATTCTTAAACAGCACACAACAAGACATACTTGAGAGAAAATTTCTAAGTGAGATGTTTGTTGTATTAGGTTTTCTCAAGTCTGTATTCTAAAATTACACAAAAGGCATACATGAGAGAGACTTTCTAAGTGTGATGTTTGTGGTGTTAGGTTTTCTCATGTCTTTATTCTAAAACAACACACAATTTACAAAACATACATGAGAGATAATTTGTAAGTGCAATGTTTGTGGTGTTGAGTTTACTCATCTGAATTCTAAAACTGCACACTAGACGTACATCAGAGAAAATGAATGTGTTTACCTTACACAATTTGTAAGCGTGATGTTTGTAATTCAAGTTTACTCATTCATTATTCTTCAGCCCCCTTTTCACAAAATATCTTGATGGTTTAAATTATTTGATCACTTCCTGTGGACTTCATTTTGCAAACTGGTAGTGAAAAAAGTATTTTGTTGTGTAAATTGAAATCATAATTTTCGTGGAAAAGCTTTACGGGGATTCAAATAGCCTCAAATTGACTACTGCTTTCTTTGAGAACATTCAAGTGGACGTCTGAGAGTGTACGAAGAAGAAGAAGAAGAAATCATAACCAGATTTGTTATTGTTGTTGTTTAATAGGGCTGCTGAGCTTCTCACTCTTTTGCAGCCAGTATTAAGTTCAACACTCTTTGGTAACACTGAAGATCTAGGCTTTTCTACCATTCTGAAACATTCCTATGCAATCATACATATCAGCATCAGTGATCCACTGTGATCTTTTGAAAAATTGACTTTTTTGGTCGAAATTATTCCAGAAATTCATTATCATATAAATGAGATTTTAAAACATCATTCTGGTCCAGAATCTTTAACTCAAGTTCTTCTGTCATAGCTTCCTTGAGCAGTCATATTTGTATATGGGTAAATAACAGAAAAATTACAGGGATGATCTTGATTAAGATACAACAAGCAAGTTTATGGCTATTGCAGCTGCATTAAGTCTCACTATTTAACAATAATTATTGCTTGGTGTTGATGGTATTCAGGTGTTAGTGTAATATACTTTTATTATGACTTTATTTTCTTAATGTGATATCTACAGTAGTACATCTAATACAGTTCATTGCTTTCAGGCTGGAAGAAATGTGGCATCTAATGACACAAGTCTGTTTGCAGAAATAAAGCAGGAAACAGATGTTAAGGTATGTACACTATTTGTAACATTGTTTAGAAGCTTTAATAATATTGTGGCTTGGATGTATGGTATACTGTTAATGCTCAGAGAAGAAAAATGTAAATTGCAATATGCTGCACCCATAAAGAATTTATTTTGGATAGTTTTAATTGATCTTTTTTAGAATTTATGGTGGTCTATACTAGGTATTTGTTAATCTAAAATTCTAGCTTAATTATATTAAGCTAGTTTATGACTTGTAAAAAACTCAGTGTTTACAAGGCACTAAAGAATATTAAAACAATTAACTCAAATGTAAATGTACGTGAAAAGCAGGAATTGAGTTGTTGGTGGTTTATTTTTTATTTTACTGATCACATATTGAAGGTTAGGAGGTTTCACTAAATCCTAGAAAGGTAGGGGGGATTGGGGCAACTGCCTATATAAAACATCTTTAAAACATTGTGACTTGACAGGAGACAAGATTGTGGTGCTTTACCCTCTCCCGTACTGTTCGAGTTAGGCCTTGGTGAAGGCATTTGAAGAAGTGTCATTGACCAAGGACTGGAATAACCTGAACGGCTCCTGAGCCAACCCAGTTGTAATAATACCTCCGAAATCGGCGAGTTTCTGCCTGAATGGTGAGAGGACACCTGTCATTGTACAGGGAAAAAAGGAATGCTCATGTAAAATCAATCTCAGGTTAGCCATATTAACCGGAGATTTTGTGACGAGTAATAGCGGGCTTACGATTACGAAAATAAAAATAAAAAAAATATGAAATGCGATATACTAGAACACGTTAATTTTATTCTGACTACCACATCATAATTTATTCTGAATGAAATAAACAAGAAAGAAGGATCAGTCACATTTTATAATGAATGTGGTGTGGCTATGCCCAGTGCAAATCTCATGAGACAGCTTTGCGTTTGAAGCCTGTTGGAAAGTTAGTAATGAAAAAAGTGGAAGTAGTGGCAAGGAAAAGAAAAAAGTTAAAGAGGTGGCAAACATATAGTATGCACAAACACACCGTATAATAATAGGAAACACAAGGTTTCTAACAGTATGCAAGGTGTTGTGTAACCCTGACAGCGTATATTTTATGATTCTGTTAAGATGAGCTGACATACAGATTCACACAACATAGAGATTCACACAACATAGATTGAGAGAATAAATTAAGCCAGAACAATCCAAGGTTTAATTTGACATAATAAATCCAACAAAAAATATTTTCAGAGCATTTCAGGCATTACTTCTGACATCACATATCCAGTACCTTCTTTCATGACCCTAGTTACTTGTACTGCACATATTTTTCATTTTTGTGCCTGGTTTCATAAACAGCAGTTACATTGTCACAGCCTGAAATTTGACTAATTATCCCACTGATAAAAGAGAGGCCCAGCCTGCTTTGGGATTTCACAGTCATGAATGTTATAAATAAAGTACGCATAAAATAGACATCTAGTCCTTCTATCGACTTGGCCAACTTTGAGTCTCCCTCCGACATCTCACCTTTTGCTCTGACATCCTTCACAATGCTTTTTACTTCCTTTATAAAGCCTGCGCAACAATAATTTGAAGGAACCCTCTGTCAGAGAAACCCAATTTCTTCAATGATCATGCACTGCTTACAACACAAGACACCTTTTGATAAGTGAAAACCTATTAAAAGACAATGGTTATAATCAAATCAGCTAACGAGCCTTGAAAACTATGCCGATATCAGAGATGCAGAAAGCTGCTAGATTACAGACATTGTCTTATAGAAGAGATACAAAAAGCACGATCCAGATGGAAAAGTACAACAATGTGCCAACGCACCCAATTAAGGCAAGACTAGATGATCTGGCATTTGGATGTCTAAAACATAGCAGCTTTGTCCATCAGGGAAAAAGACTTAAAAGACAACATCAAGACCTATCCATGAAGCCAACACCACTGAAGCCCACCCTATAACCCTGTACCATGGGAGCAGGCCAGCAGTAACCTCCAAATTAATACATCAATCACTGGTCTCAGAATTGGATATCTTCTTCTTCTTTGTTGGTCCTCAAAAGGATCTTGGTTGTGTTGTGTCCATTTACAGTGAAGCTGCGATATTTGTGCCTTTTGGCCGACTTCAGCACAGCATTTTTATGAATGAGTATAATGATCTGCAAAAACAAACTGCTGCATTGAGTATGATCCAAGAAAACTATCTCGAACAATCATGGATACTTGCCTACATAGATGGATCAGCAACAAATCCATTAAGAATGGAGGCCGCGGTATCTTTATCTCATGTCCTGACAACCACTATGACACTAGGCATATTCCCACTGGTAAATTATGTTCCAACTATACAGCTCTAAAGTTCAAGCTCTAGAGCAAGCTGCAAAAAGGATTTTTAACACCAACTTTGACTGCCACCATTTAGTCATCCTCACAGATGCACTGTCTGTACTACAAGTTCTCAAGGGTGGTAAAATCCTGCATCTGAGAAATGAACTAAGCAAGGTAGCTGCCAAAAAGTGAACCATACTTCAGTGGGTACCATCCCATTGTGTTGTACGTGAAAATGAAAAGGCAGATAAACTTGCCAAAAATGGAGGAGAATGTGAACAAGAAGATAATGAAATCACATACTTTGAGAAAAGGAGAGCCATCCAGACTATCAGAAGAGAACAGTATCAACCCAATGACAACTACCACACTCTTGACCGGCAGTGATGCTAGACCATGTAAAAGAAGTTTTAAATAAACAAACTCATGGAAGAACAAATACATGTTGAACAGAAAAATCATATGCAGATCAGGTAGCAAGACTCAGAATCATCAATGTCAGGCACATTTATACATCAGTTTTGTGGACACTGATAATTTATTTCCAGGTTTTTACTGAAGTCTTTATTGTGTATACAAACATACTTCAAACACTTCAGATTGTTGTTAGTCTCAAAATTGAACCTTGTGATAACAGTATTGATTGGTAGTGATTGTAAAAAACCCTTTACATAACCTATGATTTTGTATTGCATGTCATCCAGGAGTGTTATTGGAATGGCTTCTCTAAAGATTCAGACATTAATTCCCAGACAGTTGCAGGCATTGGCAGGAAGAGATTAGGTGAGCATAAAGTAAAACAGTCAGATATATGGAGAAATGAAGGTACACATGTAAATAAGCTTCGTTTTTTTAAGCAATGGAGCATCTCAGTTGAGGCTGAATTCTGGTGCATATAATGTAGGCTTGTGTGCTGTTTTTATTGTGTTACTTCAAGATGTTTGCCACCCCATGGATCTTCTGGATCATTCTGTAACACTGTTTTCTTCTGTAGCTAATTTATTGGAGAAGGGTTTAAAAAGTAGTCATGGTGAAATCAAGCATTAAGAGATCTTATAGCTTAAACTACCACAAAATATTGATACTGACATCTTTGATACACTTGTCTGTAATCTAGCATGACCTGTAGTTAAAATTGGAATAGTAGCATATTCAATAAGACAGTATGCACATGCTACCAGTCTAGCTGTTGTCTGGACACATGGTCTGTGGAAAGGGGTAGCTAAGTGCAGAACCTGTTTTACAACTATCACTAAAAGAGTGTTTCATACATTTATTTCCTCATGAATGAAGGATTGTACCTTCTATGCTTCTTAAGCACAGGGCTATCACAGCATTTGTGGTGATGAATTCTCAAGTGGGCTGTTTTACCTGATGAGATTGCAAGCCCTTAGTCACATCTGAAGCTGTGCCATTTTTGAAGCAGTTGTCCTCATATTTTGCCTTCTTATAGAACCCCTGAAACTACATAGATATGTACCCCTAGTAGCAGGTTACAATGGAAGATGGACTGATAGAATACGTGAACATAGGAATGCGTACCAAAAATGATCTCACTGAAGGTTAGCTCAAGTAAAAACTGCAGAAAATGTTAAATATAAGTTTTACTGGAAGAAAAGAAAACAGTGAGAATCACTGGCATATTTAACAAAAATAAGATTTTGGCAAATGTAAGCCTTTGCAACTACCGCTGCTAGGTCTATGAAATGAGTTATCTCGTGACCAAAGTTTTTGATTGCAGTGTCTGGGCCTAGTGAGCTCTAGTGTTAAATACAAAAAATCTCATTTTCAGCTGACAGATATCATCATCATCATCATCAGTTGCCATCTCCACAACGAAGGTTGGCTGTAATGGATCTCCAACGTCTTCTGTCTCTTGTCTTGGTGGTGCACTTTGATAGACTCTTTCCTGTCCATCTCTTGAGATGTTATCTTCCCACTTATAGCGCTGTCTTCCCCTTGCTTGTTTGCCTTCAACTCTCCCTTCTGTTATGGTCTTCTGCAAGGTGTTATGCCTTTTTATGTGGCCAAAGTATTTTAGCTGCCGAACTTTAACCTCCTTCATTAGTTCTCTTTTCATACCTAGATTTTCTAGGACCTCCTTATTTGTTTTCATCTCTTTCCATGAGATACGCCCTATTCTTCTATATATCCACATTTCAAGAGCCTCAATTCTTTCTTCCAACTGCTTATTCATCGTCCATGTTTCCGCACCATACAGAAATGCAGAATATGTATAACACTTTATGATTCTCAGTTTTAATTTGTGAGATAACTGTTTAGATGTCAGTATGTGTTTCATGTTGTTGAATGTAGCTTTGGCCATTCCTATTCTCTTCTTGACTTCTGTTTCACATCTGCCATCTTCTGTTATTATATGACCAAGATATACGTAGCTCTTGACTTGTTCCAGGATTTTCCCATTTACACTTATCTTTAATGTGGGTTTATCATCTGTTTTGCTAATTATCATAGTTTTTGTTTTCTCAATATTAATGTCGAGTCCATATTCATGACTTATACTGTTCACTTGCTTCACTAGTTCTTGTAACTCCTGTTCGCTTTCAGCTAACAACACGGTATCATCTGCATATCTAAGGTTGTTTATTGACCTTCCACTGATGTTCAGTCCTGGTATTTCCTGTATCTGTTTGAAAATTTTTTCGGTGTATAAATTAAATAGGCAGGGGGACAGCACACAACCTTGTCTGACACCTCTTTTTATGTCTATGTATGGTGAATAATTCCTTCCAGATCTTACTGTGGCAGTTTGCTCCCAATAAAGGTTACTGAGTATTCTTATATCTTTTCCATCGATACCTATGTCTTCGAGGCATTCAATTATTTTCTCATGATGGACTCTGTCAAAAGCCTTCTTATAGTCAATGAAGCACATGTACATACTTTTTTGGACCTCTGTATATTTTTCTGCTAATATTCTTAGGCAAAATATTACCTCTCTTGTTCCACTGTTCCATCTAAAACCAAACTGTTCTTCTTGGATTTCACTGTCTACTTTATTTTTCACTCTTTCCTGTATGATTTTGAGCAGTATCTTAATTGCATGACTCATCAGGCTGATTGTTCTGAAGTCTGCACATTCTGTTGCATTTGGTTTTTTGGGCGTGACCACAAACCAACTTTCCTAAACAATTTCTCATCTGAAATTAATGAAATCCTGAACACTCTTCCATTGAAAGAGTGTCAGAAAAATACATTTTCTTTACCATGGTTTAAGAGCATGAAAACTAATTATAATCACTACTACTGCGAAGTAGCCACCATATCAATTACATCCCATTTATGTTAGCTGCCCAGCAACTATCTGTTCTATTCAAGCCAGGTCAACAACTTTTGCTGTGGTGGAAATATCCACTGATTTTGTAATAGAAAAGAGGGAAGATTTAAACTACTGAATGTGCATTAATATTTATTCATTGGGCTAAAAGAATTTTACAGATTTCATGCAAAGTACCATCCATGTGTAGATTTTCATTGTTTTATAATAGTTAAACAGCGTCAAATTATCCTTTAATTTGTGATAGAGGTGATTTATTTATTTATTTTCTGAAAACTTGTTAAGGAGTAACTAAACATTATCTCCCCTTAATTTGATCTGTGCAGCATGCCTCGTTAAATTAGGGAAGTCAATTTTATGAGCATAACAAGAACAGAAAGGCTCTGTCATACTTGATGAGAGAAAACATTGTTTAGTCACCAGATGTTTGTATTTATAAAGTGTTTTTTATTTTTTTTTTTAATGTGACAGTAGATCGTGAGTGAGATTATCATACTTGAATAGGTAGATAGAATATTGTTTAGTCATCAGATATGAGTATTTTTAGTCTCTCCTGCTCACTCTCCTTTACTCTTCTTCTTTGATCCATATCTGCGGACCATCAAAGCAGTCAGTGGCCATCATGCCTGGTGGTGTCTTGTAGGGCAGCTACAAATTGATTCCACTTTGTTCGGTTGGCAGCCATCCTTCGTACAGTGCCCCATTTCTGGTTCATTCTTTGCATCTCGGCTTCCACAGTTCTCCTCCAATTTGTTTTTGATTGGCCTCTCTTTTGCTTTCCTTCAGTGATCCATAGCATAGCTGTCCTTGTAATGGTAACAGGGTCCCTTCTGAGGACGTGGCTAACCCAACTCCTGCGTCTTCTAGCAATGGTGGTGTGCATATCCTCCTGGCTACTCCGAATAAGTAGTTCTTGGTTGCTGATGAGATTCAACTAAAAGATCCTGTACTCTGTTGTTTATTGCATGTAGGTCGTGCACGTGTTTGGAAAAAATGACACTGATTAGCAGTATTAAACTCTTGTGTATTGCAAGCAGTAAGTCACAATCAATTTCATAATGATTATAAGCAACATGGTTTAAGGGCACGGACGGTAGTGAAAACTGGATTTTACATACAAAATATCGATTTTTTACTTTTGAGCTTATTTTACTAAATAATCATCTAGGAATCGATTGAGCAAGGTTTTATAACATAAAAAATGTATTTGATGTATCAAAAAGCATATTTTCTGTACTACCCCCAAGCTATGATTTGCAAATTTGTGCCGAAAATGCAAGATTTGTCGCTCAATAATACCTTAGATACGCTGTCCATATTGTGGACTTTTTGGTATCGATATACAGGGAATTTCTTTATCAGCCGTAATAAAACAAATTCAAATTTTTTTTTCTCATAGTTCTGAGTGATGTGTGTTTGAAAATTTCCATAATTTTACGCTATTTTCCTTATAAGGAGTGGTCACATGGTGACCTCATGCCCTCATTCCCGACCCATTGAAGACGCAAACGTAAACACCTGTTTTGATTGGTCATAACAACTTTTTGGCTGCGTGCGCAAATGTGGAACATAACTACAGCAATTTCCGCCCCGCTTGAACACAAAACAATATTTCGCTGCCTGTAAACGTGGTGTTCGATATTTTTCTCATTTAAATTTCAGTGAATTGTGTTCTATTACTTCAAAATGGGAAGAATAGGTAAGAGATCAAAGCAAATATCTGCTGCCAGGTCGCGTCGACAGTGTGTAATTTCTAGCAGTGGTAAAGGTAAGACAGAATCAGCGGTGAATGATACACAAACAACATGGAATTTCTGCATACCATTATCTGATAGGCCTAAAGTTCAAATTGCTGATTTAGTAGTGCCATTCACCACTGGCCCAAGTCGACGTGATATAAAAATTAACTTGAGCATGAGCAAGAATGTTGCATCTCATAATACTGTCTGCGCCCAGCCTAAACCTACGTATAAAACCATTGTGGACATTTCTTTCTTCAACAACCTTCTTAAAAATGTGTGTTGCAATGTGTGTAAGCAAAGCACATTGCAAACAAGAACTGACAATACCAAGTCTAAGGGTTTCTCTCTCTTCCTGGAAGTTGTGTGTCACACATGTGAAAAAGCAATTTCTAGAATGTACACATCCGAGAGGGAACCCAGAAGGCCGCGGCCCTCATGGACATGCAATCAACAAATCTGCTGTTCTTGGTGCCCTCATGTCTGGAATGGGCCCATCTACGTTCAATCTCTTCTGTGAGAACCTAGACCTCCCCAGCCTGCACCAGTAAACATTTCATAAATATGCAGATCAAATTTTTGATCATTTGGATACCAAGCACTATACAGTATTTCAACGTTTTGTCAGCATCGCCCGAGCTGAGCACGCTAAGAGACAGCATCGTACCATTAATAAAAAAGAAGTCATTGACATCGCTGTCAGCTTTGCAACATGGCTAACTAGAGGTCATAAGTCACTGATAGGTGTTGGCAGTGTTATCGACATCTTGACTGGCATGGTCATCGATACGCATGTTATGTCTTCCTTCTGTCACACCTGTGAGAGTACTGGACAGTGGCAACTGAAAAATCAGCCTGACAAATTTGAAAAATGGAAAGCAGAGCATCAGAAGGACTGCTGCCGTAATTATGAAGGGTCAGCCGGAATGATGGAGGTAAAAGCCTGTGAAGTTCTCTTTCTTCGTTCAGTGGCAAATCACAAGCTACGCTACACTGTTTTGCTATCAGATGGTGATTCCAAGGCCTACAACAGACTCTGCGACATCAAACCGTGTGGACCAGAAGTTGACATTACCAAACAAGAGTGCGTTAATCATGTTGCAAAGCGATTAGGCACTGCACTGATGACACTGATTACTGACTGCAGGAAACAAAAAGTCACCCTTGGGGGAAATGTCAGTGGTCGTCTAACCCAAAATGCCATATGAAAATTGTGTATTTACTTCACCAGGGCCATCCGTAAGCATAGTACAGCCCCAGAGATGAAACAAGCCATCATGGCTTCTCTCTACCATGGGTATTCGACAAACGACAAACCCCAACATAATTTGTGTCCGCCAGGCAAAGACTCCTGGTGTTTCTATCAGGCTTCCTTCGCCAAAGGAGAAGCTGCTGGACCACACGAGACCAAGGTTCACACTCCGCTAGACTACAACCTGCTCCATAAGCACTTAGCCCCTATTTATGAGCATCTTACTGATCAGCATCTGCTCAAGCGATGTGAGCTAGGTGCAACACAAAATGCAAATGAAAGCCTACACAATGTTATATGGAGTCGTTGCAGCAAGCGGAAATTTGTGTCATTAAAAAAAGCCAAATTCAGTGTCCTTTTGGCCGTTGGAGAGTTCAACTTTGGTCCATCAGCCAGTGCAGAAATAAAAAAGCTGTATGATCTAGCATCTGGAACAAACTCAATACGCCTTGGACAGGTGCGATTGAGGAAACGTCTGGCCAACAGCCAGAAAAATGAGGCTGACAATATTGTAAAAAGAAGAAAAATTAGGTAAGACAACAGTGAGAGGAGGAGCTGCAGGAAGCTGAAGGAGGTGCAGCATATAGTCCTGGAGGATTTTAAACACATTCAGCCCCCCAGAATGGATTATATTGGACAAGACAAGGCACTCGGTGAGTAAAATGCATTTTTCTTAAAACTAACATTTTATTAACCAAAAATATTATTACTAACAAACTATCTAACAGAGTAGTCACAAATTTTCAAGCATGTAGTATACATCTTTATCTTTAAAGTAACAGATCTGCATTTTCGATATTTTGGTAATTTTCTTTTATAAATTAAAAAAAAAAAATTTTTTAAATATTTTTTTCATACAAATATAGTGTTTTTGATTTTTTAAATCATTAAAAATAGAATTTTTAACTTATCAAAATAATCATGAGTAAAATTGTTTTAATTGTCAGTCACAACATGTGTGTGCAATTTGATAAAGTTTGGTCAATGGGAAACATAAGATTTTTGCTCTTGAAAATTGGTGAAAAACCCAATATGTCGGTTGTTTTTTTGGTTACCATGTAGAAGGAAAGAAGAAAAGTTAAGCAAGATAAAGGCAAGAGGAGGAGCTGCAGGAAGCTGAAGGAGGTGCAGCATATAGTGCTGGACAATTTTAAACACATTCAGCCCCCCAGAATGGAGTATGTTGGACAAGACAAGTCACTCAGTGACTAAAATGCATTTTTCTCAAAACTAACATTTTATTAACAAAAAATGTTATTTTTTACAAACTATCTAATAGATCAGTCTGAATTTAGCATGCATGTAGTTTACATATATACCTTTAAATTGTCATAAGCCTTTTTTGATATTTTGGTAATTTGCTTTGAAATATTTTTTTAAATATTTTTTTAAATTTTTTTTCACACAAATATAGTGTATTTTTTTAAAAAATCATTAAAAATAGAATTTTAAACTTATCAAAAAACGCCTATGGCAAATTGTTTTAATTGTCAGTCACAACATGTGTGTATAATTTGATAAAGTTTGGTCAATGGGAAACATGAGTTTTTAGCTCTCGAAAATTGGTGAAAATCCAAAATGGCGGATTTTGTTTTGGTTACCATGGTAACCACATTTTTTAAACAAAATAAACTGTAGAATTTGGTTCATGGACATACACTGTGTCTATT
Organism: Oreohelix idahoensis; assembly: GCA_024509875.1. Taxonomy (NCBI): domain Eukaryota; kingdom Metazoa; phylum Mollusca; class Gastropoda; order Stylommatophora; family Oreohelicidae; genus Oreohelix; species Oreohelix idahoensis. The sequence continues at coordinate 66,403 of JAMPIV010014628.1, forward strand.
GAGCACATAAAAAGTTTGAAAATGTTATTAGGACAAAAGCTAGTTTTCACTGTAGGGTACCCCCTTAATCAGGTTAAAAAATTATTCATTTCAAAGCTTGAATTAAAAAATAATGCTATCACTGTTGAGCGAAGAAGAAAACAAAAGTAGGTACAGAATCCAGAATCTGTCTATATTTCCCAAACAGGATGTATTAAATAACACTGAACAAATTGGTTCAGAACTCAGAATGGCATTGAAATAATCATGCCCAGGTAGCATTTACTTACTTACTTAGTCGTTCCCCTTCTACCGTGAGGTGTAGAGGTTTGGAAGAGAGAGCGCCAGCCCATTCTATCAGCTGTCTTCTTCCTGGCCTGGTTCCATTCTAGTCCTCGGTCCTTCAAAGATTGTCTAATGTTGTCCTCCCAGCGGACTCTGGGTCGTCCTGGAGGTCTGGATCCCTGGCTCTTTGTTTCCCATGCTTGTCATGGTAGCCGATCTTCTCCCATTCTGCAGACATGGCCAAACCATCTTAGTTGGGACTAATCTATTTGGGTCTGCAGCGGATGGGATTTTAGGCCTTGACAGATCGTCTGGTTGCGGACCATGTCTCTTCTTGTTACTTCAACCACTTTCCTCAGATACCTCATTTCTGAGGTTTGGATCTGGCTTTTGTGGGTTGTAGTCATTGCCCACGACTCGCATCCATATGTCAAGACTGGGACATAGGTGGAGCGGTATACAGCCATCTTCGTTTTCTTACCAACCTCTTTCTTGCTGAGGAATCCACGATTTATGGCCTGAAAAAGTCTCCCAGCCGCTGCTTTCCGAGTGGCCAACTCTTCTTTGATGCCTCCCTTTCGGTCTATAATAGCTCCGAGATATTTAAAGTGGTCGACCTGCTCCAGGACCTGTTCTCCCAACTTAATCTGATGTTTTCTTTCTTCTCGTGATATCACCATGGATTTTGTTTTAGAGCTGCTTATGACCATCCCTCTCTTCTCCAGCTCTTCCTTCCAGACTTGCAGGTTGGATTGGAGATGTGCCTCTGATTTAGCAATCAGAGCAACATCATCAGCAAATGCCAGCTCCAAAATATAGACCTGTCTCATCTTCCAGTACCCCACTGAATACTTTCTTGTTCTCTCCTTACATGCCTTGATGACATCGTCCATAAGGAGTATGAAGAGGTAAGGTGATAGGATATCACCTTGCCTTACACCAGTGGTGGTCCTGAACTCTTCTGACTTATGGTTTGCTGTCCTCACATAATTTCTGCAAGACTTGTAGAAGCTCTGTATAGCATGAATCAGAGGTGCTGGAATATTCTTCCTTGCCAAACAGTCCCAAAGTTTGCTCCAGGGGACCCTGTCAAACGCCTTTTCCAGATCTATGAAACAAAGATGGATCTCACTCTTATACTCAAGGGCCTTTTCACTCAGCTGTCTGAGTGTGAAGATTAGGTCTTGAGTACTTCGGTTTGCTCGGAATCCGCACTGGACCTCATCCAATTGTGGCTCAGCTAGGCGGTAGAATTTACACATTCAACAATTTCTGTGATTGAAAGATGGGCAGATGGTATTTGAAACATAATTGTGCATCTGAAATTGTAAATAAAAACTTGTTTGTTGTGAATTTCCCCATCTGTAATGTGCATATCCCTTTTGGAAAACAGTGCATAAATGTTAGAGTATGTGACCGAAATGTTAGGACTAGGGCTGATAATGACATTACATGTAGTGCGTTCATGCTTATGCCATTGTATACATTAGAATTGTCATTATTTTGGTACGTTATATGAACACCAAAAATATGTCATTATTGTGTTTTAACAAATTATATTACCAAATCTGCTTTACTAAACATGATTTTAACATTACTACTAGCTATATTTCTCAATTGTAATTCATGCTCATGTATAACTATTAGTTTAAGTAGTAGAAAATAGCCATAAGTAATTATTTCTCAACTCATTTTTCAATAATTCATATTTAAAGAACTCATTCATTCATAACCCTCCACTCCCACAGGAGCATAGGCCTTCAACAAACACATGCCAAGTCCTCCTGTCGTGTGCCATCATCTTAAGTTCTTTCCACGTTCTCCTTATAATTTTCACCTCTGTTTCCAGCTTTCTACTCCATGTGCTTCTTGGTCTACCTCTGCCTCTCTTGCCCTGGGGGTTCCAGAACAAGGACTGCCTTGTTTTCAAAATCAACAAAGTTAATATACAGCTGTCTCTGCCATTCTGAGTACTGCTCTATAATGTTCCTGAGGGTAAATATATGATCTGCACATCTTCTGTTCTTTCTAAAGCCCGCTTGTTCTTTCCTCAGTTTATGGTCCACTGCTTTTGAAATTCTCTGGATGATTATCCTGCCTAGTATTTTGCTGGGAACTGAGAGGAGAGTAATTCCTCTCCAGTTGTTGCAGTCTGCAAGGTCGCCCTTCTTGGGCAATTTGACAATTATTCCTTTACTCCACTCTGTTGGTGTTGTCTCAGTTTCCCAGACTTGTGCAAATAGTGGTTCTAATAGTTCTGCTGCTAGTTCAGGTTCTGCCTTGAATAAATCATCATTTAGATGTCGTGACTAGGCGCTTTTTCATTTGTTAACCCTTTGATAGCTGTGATGATTTCTTCTTCTGTCTGTATTTATGTCGTACGTCTAAGTCACTTTCAGCCTCAGGAACATTCAGCTGAGTCTCTGGTGGTTCCTTATTCAGTGTTTCTCTGAAGTGCTCTGCCCATCTTGTTTCCTGCCCCTGTGCTGTGGTGATGAGATTTCCTTGCTTGTCTCTTACTAACGTTATGTTGTTTGCACCTCGTTTTCTACTGATAGTTTTAGTTATTTTATAAACTGTGCTTTGTTCATTTCTCAGTGCTGCCTCTTCTGCCTGTCTTGCAAGGTCATCCAGAAATGTCCTTTTGTTAGCTCGGGTTTGATGTTTTACTTCCTTGTCCAGCTGACTGAACTGTTCACTATATATTGCCTTTAATCTGGGAGACTTAGTTTCTGTTTTCTTTCTTTTCATTTCCTTTCTCTTCACTATGATGTTAAGCGTTTCTTGTGTTATCCAGTCTTGGCTCTTTCTTTCCTGGAATCCCAAGCATGACTTGCTGCTTTCCTTGTATATTGTTGAGATGGTGTTGAATTTCTGTTCTTTCCTGGCTTTTGGTAATCTGATATCATCTCTTTACGTCAACCAGAACGCTTTTCTGTTGAGGGGGGTCCTTAAGTTTCATAATATATCTTTTCTGTTTGACTGCAACTGGTCCAGCAGCTCTGAGTTTCACCTTCAGTCTTGCTACTACTAGGTGATGATCACTTCCCACATCTGCGCCTCTTCTTACTTTCACGTCTTGTAATGCATTCCTCCATCTGCCATTGATCATTATGTAATCTATCTGGTTTCTGTCTCGTCCGTTTGGTGATTCCCATGTTAACTTGTGCACTTCTTTGTGTTGAAAAAGTGTTCCTCCAATGACCAGGCTGTTAATACTGCAGAAGCTTATTAATTTGTCCCCATTCTCACTTACTGTTCCACTGCCGCATTTCCCCATTACTCTTTCATTATAATTATTGTGTGTTCCAACTTTCGCATTTAGTCTCCCATTACTATAATAAGATTGTACCTGGGTACAGTTTCCATTTCCTTTTGTACCTGTTGATAGAACTCATCCTTGATCTCTTCGTTGTTGTCATTTGTTGGTGCATAGCATTGTATAATTGTGGTGTTGGTGAATCTCCCTCTCAGTCTTGCTATTATCAGTCTGTTGTTAATGGGTTTCCATTCCAGTAAAGACCTTTCCATTCCTTTCTTCAGGATAATGGCTACACCTTCATTGTGCTGACCATCCTTTCTACCAGAATAAAGTACTGTTTTCCCTGTAGCTGTTTCTATTCTCCCCATCCCTGTCCATCTGCTCTCACTTATTCCCAGGATATGTAATTTGTAATTCCTCATCTCTACTGTGATTTGTCTCAGCTTTCCTGATTCATAAAGAAAGTTCTGATGTTCCAAAAACCAATTCTGGTTTTGTGTTTTGCGGTCAGGGCATCCGTTTTCATGCCTATGGCTTCCTTTCAGCTTGCACCACTGTCAGTCATACGAGCCTGAGACTCCGAATGTCCGTCCCACATCAAAGTTTTTTCATTTGTTACCATTTCCGTAACATGTGCTATTTTTTTTACAAAGACAGGGGTGTTGGCCCTGTGCTAAAATCCCCAACCTGGAGTACCAGCTTTTGTCTGACCCCTACCCACGCAGACCAGTCCTGCTTGGTTGAACCTACCAGGAGTAAATCTCCCACTGGCATAGCTCTGGGGATTGTCAAGGTACACAAGCTGCCATACCGCTACAAGTTATAGGTACCATTGATGGCAGATCCCTGTCTCACTCCCATTTTAATCCTAAATGGTTCTGTAAGTTATGTTTTCATAGGTCTTCTTTATTAAGTTAATGATCTTCATGGGAGCTCCATAATGCCTCATCAGTTTCCAAAACGATTCTCTTTCTACACTGTCAAATGCCTTTTCATAGTCCACGAATCCGATGTATATCTGTGAATTCCATTCCAGACTTTGTTCAACTATTATTCTCTATGTAGCTATCTGGTCTGTACAGGATCTATTTTGTCAAAAACCTGCATATTCATCTCTCAGTTGCTTGTCTATGGACTCTTTTAATTTCTCCAGGACGATTCTGTTTAATACTTTTCCTGGCACTGATAGTAACATTATTCCTCTATAATTTGTGCACTCTTGTAAATTTCCCTTCTTAGGCAACTTGACCAGATAACCTTCCTTCCATTCTGCAGGTATTTCCTCTCTCCCAGTCTTTGCCAAGTAGTTTGTATAATATCTCCGTCGAGGTATCAATATCCGTTTTGATGGCCTCTGCTGGAATGCAATCTGGACCAGCTGCTTTTCTATCTTTCAGAAGCTTTATGGCTTTCTGTATTTCTTCTCTACTTGGTCATTCACAGCTGATTTGTAGCTCCTCTTCTGCTGGCTGGATGTCTGTGGGATTAGTTGGAGATTGTCTATTGAGAAGTTCCTCACAATGTTCTGTCCATCTCTTCATTTGTTCTTGTATATTCTTCTTCTTCTTCTTCGATCCTTAACCACCGACCGTCAAAGCAGTCAGTGGCCATCACGCCTAGTGGCGTCTTGTAGGGCAACAACAAATTGATTCCACTTTGCACGGTCGGTGGCCATCCTTCGTACAGTGCCCCAACTCTGGTTCATTCTTTGCATCTCAGCCTCCACAGTCCTCCGCCAAGTTGTTTTTGGTCGGCCTCTCTTTCGCTTTCCTTCAGGGGTCCAAAGCATAGCTGTTCTTGTGATGGCATCGGGGTCTCTTCTGAGGACATGACCAACCCAGCCCCAGCGTCTGCCAGCTATGATGGTGTGCATGTCCTCTTGCTTGCTACGAGTAAGCAGATCTTGGTTGGTGATGGTATTCGGCCAAAAGATTTGGTGAATTTTTCTTAGGCATGTTGTGTGAAAAGAGGACAATTTTGACACTTCCTTCTCTGTGACTCTCCAGCATTCCGCACCAAAGAGAAGCACAGAAAGCACGCAACTCTGGTATAATCTTAATTTTGTGCTTGTGCTGTATTGGGAGGACTTCCAGATGTTATTTAGGCTAAAGAAGGCTGTTCTTGCCTTATTCATTCTGATGTTGATGTCTTTGCCTGCCCCACCGTCTGGTGTTACTATGCTTCCTAGGTATGTGAAGGTATCTGTCTGTACCAGTTGCTGATTCCTTACTGATATGGGCTCAGGGTTGCTCACATTGAGCGTCATGACCTCAGACTTCTTTAAATTGATGTTCAAGCCCACCTGCTGGCTAAATTTATTAAGTCTAGCCGTTTTTTCCTGGATGTGTTGATGTGAATGTGCCAGCAGTGCAATGTCATCTGCATATTCCAGATCTTCCAATGTAGAAAATGTAGTCCATCTTATTCCTCTTGGACTGCCCTCTGTTGTCTGGCGCATCACCCAGTCTATGACTGTTAAAAATAGAGTGGTTGATAAGGGGCATCCTTGTCGTACTCCTGTCTTCACCTCGAAGGTTAGGTTGCTCTGCCCAACACTACACGTAAAGTTGGCATAGAGGCTTTTTATGATTGACACTATGCAGCTTGGAATTCCATAAGCCCTCAGTGTTTTCCATAAACTGTCCCTATTTATGCTGTCAAAAGCCTTTTCAAAATCAACAAAATTTATGTAAAGCTGTCTTTGCCATTCTGAGCACTGCTCTATAATGTTCCTGAGAGTGAATATATGATCTACACATCTTCTGTTCTTTCTAAATCCTGCTTGTTCTTTCCTCAGTTTGTAGTCTACTGCCTTTGAAATTCTCTGTATAATTATTCTTCTTCTTCTTCCATCCTTAGCCACCGACCGTCAAAGCAGTCAGTGGCCATTACGCCTAGTGGCGTCTTAGGGCAACAGCAGATAGGTTTTCTTTGCCATTGTTTCCCATCACGCCTAGTGGCGTCTTTAGGGCAATGGCAAATCAGCCCATTTGCTGTTGTTTCCGTAATCGAAGTGACTGGCAAACGGGTGATCAGCCCGGTCTGTATAATTATCCTGCCTAGTATTTTGCTGGGAACTGAGAGAAGAGTGATTCCTCTCCAATTATTGCAGTCTGAAAGATCTCCCTTCTTGGGCAATTTGACAATTATTCCTTTGTTCCACTCTGATGGTGTTGTCCCCGTTTTCCACACTTGTGCAAATAGTGGTTCTAATAGTTCTGCTGCTAGCTCAGGGTCTGTCTTAAATAGCTCTGCATTTAAGTTATCATGGCCCGGAGCTTTACCGTTCTTTAACCCTTTGATTGCTGTGATGATTTCTTCTTTTCGTGGAATGTCTGTATTTACATCTAGATCGTTTTCAGCCTCAGGAACATTCAATTGTGTCTCTGGTATTTCCTTGTTCAGAGTTTCTCTGAAGTACTCTGCCCATCTTGTTTCTTGTCCCTCTGCTGTCTTGATGAGATTTCCTTGCTTATCTCTTACTAATGTAATATTGTTTGCACCTTGTTTTCCGCTGATGAATTTAGTTATTTTGTATACTGTGCTTTGTTCATTTCTCAGTGCTGCCTCTTCTGCCTTTTTTTGCAAGATCGTCTAGGAAATTCCTTTTGTTGGCTCGGGTTTGGCGTTTAACTTCCCTGTCCAGTTGACTGTACTGTTCGCTATATAGTTGCTTTAACCTGGGGGACTTCGCTTCTGTATTTCCTTTCTCATCTTTATGGTGTTTAGTGTTTCTGGTGTTATCCAGTCTTGCTTCTTCCTTTCCTGGAATCCTAAGCATGATTTGCTACTTTCCTTATATATTGTTGAAATGGTGTTGAAATTCTGGTCTATATCATCAGTCAATGTCTTTTCCTGGCTTTTGGCAAATTGATATCGTTTCTTAATGTCGGCCGCAAAAGCTTTTCTGGTAAGGGGGTCCTTCAATTTGCTGATGTCAAACCTTTTCTGTGCAGTTACAGTTGGTCCAGCCCTTCTTAGTTTCACTTTCAGTTTTGCTACTACTAAATGGTGATCGCTTCCCACATCTGCACCTCTTCTTACCTTCACATCTTGTAATGCATGTCTCCATCTACCGTTAACCATGATGTGGTCTATCTGGTTTCTGTCCCGACCATTTGGTGATTCCCATGTTAACTTGTGAATTTCCTTATGTGGGAAAAGTGTTCCTCCAATGACCAGGTTGTTAATGCTACAGAAACTTATTAGCTTATCCCCATTTTCGTTTGCTATTCCGCTGCTGCATTTCCCCATTCTTTCATTATATGTATTGTGTGTACCAACTTTCACATTGAGGTCTCCCATTACTATAACAAGATCATATCTAGGTGTGTCCTCCATTTCTTTCTGCAGTTGTTGATAGAATTCATCCTTGACCTCCTCATCGCTATCATTCGTTGGTGCGTAGCATTGTATTATTGTAGTGTTGGTGAATCTCCCTCTCAATCTCAATCGTATCAGTCTGTTGTTGATGGGTTTCCATTCCAGTAATGTCCTTTCTATCCCTTTCTGTAGAATAATGGCTACGCCTTCACTGTGCTGTCCATCCTCTCTTCCAGAGTAAAGTACTGTTTCTCCTGTTGCTGTTTTAACTTGTCCTGCCCCTGTCCATCTGCTCTCACTTATCCCCAGGATGTGTAACCTATAGTTTCTCATTTCTGCCGTGACCTGTCTTAGTTTACCTGTCTCGTACATTGTCCTGACATTCCAAAATCCTATTCTTGTATCCTGTTTTGCGGTCAGGACATCCGTTTTCATGTCAGTGGCTTCCTTTCGGCTTTCACCACTGACAGTCATACAAGCCACAGACTCCGAATGTCCATCCCGCAGCAAAGTTTGTTCATTTGATGTTGTTTCCATAACTTCATTATTTTTTTTACATAGACAGGGGTGTCAGCCCTATGCTAAAACCCCCAACCTGGTTTTGCTTCTGTTTAAATCTGCTTTCTTGTTTTTCATGCCTTCTATGAGGCGTGTTCAAATGAAACCCGCCCGTGCTGCGCCAAGTGGGCATTTGTAGGAGGAGCATGATGATGTCACATCTGACGTAATAAGCACATATGAATGTACAAGTGTGTAAGTGTTCATTCTCCTAGTATTCATTGTTTGTGCTGCAGACCATTAAAATTATGGCCGGTGTGATAAGGAATCCGCCCAAGGTCAATCAGGGAGTGGTGATTCAGTTCCTAACAGCCAAAGGATGTCGACCAGTCAACATTAATCGCCAAATGAAAGCAGTGTATGGTGACAAAAGTGTGTCTAAGACTACAGTGAAAGACTGGGCACGAATGTTTCGAGAAGGACGTCAGTCAACGAAAGATCTTCCATGGCCAGGTCAGGTGCATATTGTTGCGACAGAAGAAGCCATCGCCGAGATTGATGCAGCAATACAGGTAGACCGTCAGTGGAGCTTACGTTCACTAGCAGAGGAATTCGCTATGTCTCTTGGTACAGTTCAAATGGTGGTTAGGAAGAAACTGAAGTATCGAAAGGTGTGTTCACAATGGATCCCACGGATGCTGACTGACCACCATAAGGAAGAATGCATGGGGTGGAGTTTGAACCACCTGCTGCATTACGAAGAGGAGGGTGAGGATTTCTGTTGTGCATAGTGGCAGGTGATGAGTCGTGGTGCCACCACTTTGAGCCATGCAGCAAAACAGCAAGCATGCAATGGAAACATCTCGGATCACCAAAACCCCAAAAATTCAAGTCACAGATTTCTGCCAGTAAGGTTATGCTGACCGCATTTTTTGACCATGAAGGGCTTCTATTGGTAGACTTTAAAGAGCCTGGCATGAACATCAATGCCATCCACTACAAAGACACACTAGACAACCTGCATACAGCCATCATGAATAAATGACCCGGCATGCTTTCGCGTGGAGTGATTCTGTTGCTCGACAATGCTCGTCCACATGTTACGAACATTGTGCAGGAAGCATTAGCAAGGAAAAGGTGGGAAATTCTGCCACACCATAAGTCAGAAGAGTTCAGGACCACCACTGGTGTAAGACAAGGTGATATCCTGTCACCTTACTTTTTCATACTCCTCATGGACGATGTCATCAAGGCATGTAAGGAGAGAACAAGAAAGTATTCAGTGGGGTACTGGAAGATGAGACAGGTCTGTATTTTGGAGCTGGCATTTGCTGATGATGTTGCCCTGATTGCTAAATCAGAGGCACATCTCCAATCCAACTTGCAAGTCTGGAAGGAAGAGCTGGAGAAGAGAGGGATGGTCATAAGCAGCTCTAAAACAAAATCCATGGTGATATCATGAGAAGAAAGAAGACATCAGATTAAGCTGAGAGAACAGGTCCTGGAGCAGGTCGACCACTTTAAATACCTCGGAGCTATTATTGACCAAAAGGGAGGCATCAAAGAAGAGTTGGCCACTTGAAAAGCAGCAGCTGGGAGACTTTTTCAGGCCATAAATCGAGGATTCCTCAGCAAGAGAGAGGTTGGTAAGAAAACGAAGATGGCTGTTTACCGCTCCACCTATGTCCCAGTCTTGACATATGGATGCGAGTCATGGGCAATGACTACAACCCACAAAAGCCAGATCCAAACCTCAGAAATGAGGTATCTGAGGAAGGTGGTTGAAGTAACAAGAAGAGACATGGTACGCAATCAGACGATACGTCAAGGCCTTAAATCCCACCCCCTGCAGACCCAAGTAGAACAGTCCCAACTAAGATGGTTTGGCCATGTCTGCAGAATGGGAGAAGATCGGCTACCACGACAAGCATGGGAAACAAAGAGCCAAGGATCCAGACCCCCAGGATGACCCAGAGTCCGCTGGGAGGACAACATTAGACAATCTTTGAAGGACCGAGGACTAGAATGGAACCAGGCCAGGAGGAAGACAGCCGATAGAATAGTTTGGCGCTCTCTCTTCCAAACCCCTACACCTCACGGTAGAAGGGGAACGACTAAGTAAGTAAGTAAGTTCTGCCACACCCAGCCTACAGCCCCGATCTGTCACCATGTGACTTTCATTTGTTCGGACCCTTAAAAAAATTTCTAAAGGGACAACGATTCGACTCCGATGCAGATGGCAGGGCCTCGGTGACCAAATGGTTCAATAAGCAACCAGTCATTTTTCTTGGACGGCATCCGCCGTCTACCCAAGCCGTGGGATGCATGTCTGAATGCCTATGGTGACTATTTCTAACGAACCCCAGTGAGTACTTGCTTCATAACAATTCTGTATTTAATTCTACTACTCCTGCTGATGTACCTTACATATATTTGTTATAAAGCCACTAGGACGGGTTTCATTTGAACACGCCTCGTATCTTACTAATGGTTTCTGTTGTTATCCATGCTTTGTACTGATGTTCTCTTTTTCTCAGTACTTCTTCACATGTTTCATTCTATATATTTTTTTCTTGTTGCCAGTGGTCTTCTGTATCTGTTTCATCTTCCAGCTGTTGGAGTACTTGGTATTTGTTGGATACTGTGATTGAAAATGTTTCTCTTATTTCCTGATTTCTTAGATATCCCACATTATACTGTTGTCTATAGCTATATGCTGTTGTAAATTTCTTGAGTTTTAATTTTGTTTTAGCCAACAGAAGATAGTGGTCCGATACAACATCTGCTCCTCTACATACTTTCACGTCATGCAATGATGACCTAAACTTCTTGCTTATGCATATTTGATCAATCTAATTCTCAGTTCTGTGGTCGGGTGATATCCATTTTGCTTTATGTATTCTTTTATGTGGAAATATGCTTCCTTCTATAGCTAGTTGATTTGAAGCACAGAAGTGTGCTAATAGTTCCCCGTTCTCGTTCATCATACCTAATCCATGCTGTCCCATGACTTCTGTTCCTATTTTCGCATTTAGGTCCTCCATCAAAATTGTGATGTCCTTTCTTTTCTTATTGTCCAAGACACTTTGTAAAAAGATAAAGGACCCCATTACATGCCCATTGAGGCATATTGGGAATATGGTGTTAGGCCCATATTTTCTTGACCGTTGGGACACTAGTGGAGATGTAGTCAGCATCACGCCGGCCACCTTAACCTTCCCAGAGTTGCTCTGGTACCCATTTGGGGCTGGGTCAACCCAGGAGCCTTTTGTGGCCTAAACAAATCCCACCTCATCTGGGGATCGAACCATAGACCACTGCACTAGGAGGCCAGTGCACTAACCACTATGCTACTGTGGCTCCCCAGACACTTTGTAGTCTGGTGTAAAAGTCTTCTTTCACAGATTCTTCTTTATTGTTTGTTGGTGCATAACACTGAATGATGTTTATATTTACTTTCTTTTTGGCTGATTTAAACCTTGCTGTTATTATTCGGAGTCCCATTGCTTCCCATTCTATAAGTGCCTTCTGTGCTTCCTTGGACAGCATTAGAGCCACTTCTTCACTGTGGTGGGCTCTTTCCTCCTCATGTCCTGAGGACAACACCATTTCTCCTGTGATCAATCTCATCTTTTCTATTCCTTTCCACCGTGTCTCGCAGAGACCCAGGATATCAATCCTGTAATTTGTCATTTCTGCTGCTACCTGTGCAGTTTTCCCTTGTTCACACAGAGTGCAAACATTCCAGGTGCCAATCCTGGAGATTTTCCTAGACGAAAAAAGGTTAGTCGGCAACCCATACTCCTTTCGGCTTTCTCTTGGTTGCTTCATGCGCCTCCTTTCGAGAGGACCTTCTTCTGTCTTTGGCGGCTGAGTTGATTTATATTCTTTATTTGACTTGTCCATCTTTGTTGAAGTTTTTGTGGTAAAAAGTTTTTACGGGATGGGGTAACCAGCCCCATGCCCAACCCTCCTTAGTCGCTTTTTACGACATGCCTGGTAGGGTACAGTGTTACTATTCTTTGCTCCCCTTTCGGGCCCCAGTAACACACGAGTGGGACTGTTTGGAGGGAAGTAATTTGGAAATAAATTGTTATTACTCATTTCTGACATCCAAGGGCAGTAATCAAACAATAAAAATATTAATGAATATATTCGATTAGCGACCACATAAAAAAAAAATATTTTGCGACACCATTTAAAATTATAAAATGTATACTATTAGTTTCATAGGGACTGAAGACTCAGCAAGAGAGATAAATGCAGTCAGTGACCTATAGCTTGACCTTGCATCAGGGTCAGTGAACCAGAGCTGACAAAGACCCTACTCCACCTCCAAGTGGTGGTCCTGGAAACAGGCTGCATCATTGCAGTCTGGCTGAATGAGTAGGGATCGAAGAGGGATAGCAAATGAGGTCCCAAAAAATGCTGTGCGGAAGTCGGATGTGTCGGGCCGAAAGGTGCATATATCACAGCTTCGCTGTAAACAGTGACACAATGCAACCAACATCCTTTTCAGGATGAACGAGGAAGAACAAATGAACGAAACAACTTTTTTTTCAAAGTGTTAAGAATTTGGCATGCAGGCCCGTCTGACATTCTGCCCTTCCTTTCTCTTGCCTTTTATACTGATTTCATTTATTCTCACATGCATTTTATCCATCAATGTAAAGTAATTCAACATTGTAAAGGTAAAATAATGGCATACTCACATTCACAGTATCTAATTATAAACATGAAATAAAATATGTTGAAAAGTACGAACATCATCATTAAACCTACATTCGATATTATATCATTTGTTCAGAAAAATAATCACATTAGGGGGGCAGATAATCAGAACTCATAAAGTATTCAAAAAGTCTACAATTGTATGAACAGGGACTGAGGTTGTTATGTTTTAGATAATGTGGAAGATAGTTCCAGAGATGAGCAGCAGAGTAAGCTAAGCTTTTCTTGAATAAGTTAAGCCTAGGCGTGGGCACTCGTATTTTGTTAAGGCGTTGACTGCGTCTTTCATTGTATTTAAACGTTGGCCACAGATATGCTGGAGCATTCTGTGACAGGATTTTGTGAACAAATTTAACTTTGTTGAACAGAAAGCGCTTTCTTAGAGGCAGTATTTTGAGATCTTTATATAGATCTACACACTGTGTTTGGCAGTTGTCAGAAACTAGACACACTACACACTTTTGTACACAGGAGAGAAACCTTAGTGGAGAAGAAGGAAGAAAAGAAAGTTTCATAGTACACAATACACCATAAACAATTAACATAGTACACAATACACCATAAACAATTAACATATCAGACAGAAACAAATACTTCTTTTTACATAATCTTAAAGTTGTATAACTTTTAAATCATACTTAATATGATGCTACAAAACATCCAGAATTAAAATTTGTTGTGCATGCCATAATTCTCTGAAGTTTTTATTATTATTGTTTCTTTCAATGAATTTCAGGTGACCATTCCTGTAACCAGCGATCCCGCCTATACTGTCATGTTGACATTCCAGATTTGAAAATTATGAACAGTTTCATAAAGAGTGAACCAGTGCAAAATGCTGCATTCAATCAGGTGTTGCCAAAATTCACAGAAAACATTGTGAGTGAAATGAAAGCTGATGTAAGTATGGCAGCTGCAACAGTAAATACAAACAATAACATTGAATCAAGTTTAAAAGAGTTACAATCTCCGAATGTCACAGACTCTGTGATAATGACTGTAGACATGAATCTGACTCCTGAGATTTATACTGCAGTCTTACAAAATGAAAACTGCAGCAGGAAATCAACAATAGTCTATGATGATTGTACTATCAACAGTGGAAGTAGAGAAGGTATTAAACTGTGTGGCAGTGTACAATCAGATGAAATAATAATAAGTACAAAAGAGAAACTTTTCAGCTGTCATGTTTGTGGAGTACAGGTTAGCAAGAAAGGTGACCATAATGAACATGAACTTTCACATATGAGAGAAAAGTGTTATATAAGTAATGTTGGTAATGTAGAATTAGCTACAAAATCCAGTCTGTGTCAACAAGAAAGAATACAAAAAGCACAGAAGTATTCTAAACATGATCTTACTGGTATGGGGGCTGCTCATTTTGGTTATCTAAAGGCACACGTAATGCAGCATGAAGAAGAACTACCTAACAATTGCGATGGTCTTCGTAGGTTTTCTAGGACTGATTATCCAAAGAAACCCATAATGCAGCATAATAGTGAGACACATTACAAATATGATGTCAGTGGAGCAGAATTTTGTCAAAGTGATCACAAGGTGACAAATACAGAAGGAGAATCTTACATGTGTGATGAACTTACAGGACAAAAACTTTATTCAAAATGGCACAAAAGTCAACATACAGAAGAAAAACCTTATAAATGTGATGTTTGTGGAGCAGAATTTTCTTATAATGGTACTTTAAAGTGTCACAAAAGGGCACACACCGAAGAGAAACCTTATAAGTGTGATGTTTGTGGAGCAGAATTTTCTCAAAATTATCATTTGAAGAGTCACAAAAGGACACACACAGGAGAGAAACCTTATAAGTGTGATGTTTGTGGAGCAGAATTTTCTCAAAATAAACAGTTAAAAAGTCACAAAAGGACACACACAGGAGAGAAACCTTATAAGTGTGATGTTTGTGGAGCAGAACTTTCTCGTAGTAGTGATTTAAAGAGACACAAGAGGACACACACAGGAGAGAAACCTTATAAGTGTGATGTTTGTGGAGCAGCATTTTCTCAAAATTGTTCTTTAAAGAGTCACAAAAGGACACACACAGGAGAGAAACCTTACAAGTGTGATGTTAGTGGAGCAGAAATTTCTTGCAGTAGTGATGTAAAGAGTCACAAGAGGACACAAACAGGAGAGAAACCTTATAAGTGTGACGTTTGTGAAGCAGAATTTTCTCTTAGCGGTTTTTTAAAGAGTCACAAAATGACACACATAGGAGATAAACCTTATAAGTTTGATGTTTGTGGAGCAGAATTTTCTCGAAATGAACAGTTAAAAAGTCACAAGAGGACACACACCGGAGAGAAACCTTATAAGTGTGATGTTTGTGGAGCAGAATTTTCTCAAAGTGGTTCTTTAAAGAGACACAAGAGGACACACACAGGAGAGAAACCTTATAAGTGTGATGTTTGTGGAGCAGAACTTTCTCGTAGTAGTGATTTAAAGAGACACAAGAGGACACACACAGGAGAGAAACCTTATAAATGTGATGTTTGTGGAGCAGCATTTTCTAAAAATTGTTCTTTAAAGAGTCACAAAAGGACACACACAGGAGAGAAACCTTATAAGTGTGATGTTAGTGGAGCAGAAATTTCTCGCAGTAGTGATGTACAGAGTCACAAGAGGACACACACAGGAGAGAAACCTTATAAGTGTGATTTTTGTGGAGCAGAATTTTCTCTTAGTGGTGCTTTAAAGAGTCACAAAAGGACACACACAGGAGAGAAACCTTATAAGTGTGATGTTTGTGGAGCAGAATTTTCTCGAAATGAACACTTAAAAAGTCACAAGAGGAAACACACAGGAGAGAAACCTTATAAGTGTGATTTTTGTGGAGAAGTGTTTTCTCTTAGTAGTGATTTAAAGATTCACAAGAGGACACACACAGGAGAGAAACCTTATATGTGTGATGTTTGTGGAGCAGAATTTTTTCAAAATGGTTCTTTAAAGAGTCACAGAATGACACACACAGGAGAGAAACCTTATAAGTGTGATTTTTGTGGAGCAGAATTTTCTCGAAATGAACAGTTAAAAAGTCACAAAAGGACACACACAGGAGAGAAACCTTATAAGTGTGATGTTTGTGGAGCAGAACTTTCTTGCAGTGGTTCTTTAAAGAGTCACAAAATGACACACACAGGAGAGAAACCTTATAAGTGTGATGTTTGTGGAGCAGCATTTTCTCAAAATGGTTCTTTAAAGAGTCACAGAATGACACACACAGGAGAGAAACCTTATAAGTGTGATGTTTGTGGAGCAGAATTTTCTTGCAGTGGTTCTTTAAAGAGTCACAAAAGGACACACACAGGAGAGAAACCTTATAAGTGTAATGTTTGTGGAGCAGAATTTTCTCAAAATAATCATTTGATGAGACACAAAAGGACACACACAGGAGAGAAACCTTGTAAGTGTGATGTTTGTGGAGCAAAATTTTCTCGAAATGAACACTTAAAAAGTCACAAGAGGACACACACAGGAGAGAAACCTTATAAGTGTGATGTTTGTGGAGCAGAATTTTCTCAAAATAATCATTTGATGAGACACAAAAGGACACACACAGGAGAGAAACCTTATAAGTGTGATTTTTGTGGAGCAGGGTTTTCTCTTAGTAATGATTTAAAGATTCACAAGAGGACACACACGGGAGAGAAACCTTATATGTGTGATGTTTGTGGAGCAGAATTTTCTCAAAATGGTTCTTTAAAGAGTCACAGAATGACACACACAGGAGAGAAACCTTATAAGTGTGATGTTTGTGGAGCAGAATTGTCTCGAAATGAACAGTTAAAAAGTCACAAAAGGACACACACAGGATAGAAACCTTATAAGTGTGATGTTTGTGGAGCAGAACTTTCTCATAGTAGTGATTTAAAGAGACACAAGAGGACACACACAGGAGAGAAACCTTATAAGTGTGATGTTTGTGGAGCAGCATTTTCTCATAATTGTTCTTTAAAGAGTCACAAAAGGACACACACAGGAGAGAAACCTTACAAGTGTGATGTTAGTGGAGCAGAAATTTCTCACATTAGTGATGTAAAGAGTCACAAGAGGACACAAACAGGAGAGAAACCTTATAAGTGTGACGTTTGTGAAGCAGAATTTTCTCTTAATGGTTCTTTAAAAAGTCACAAAATGACACACATAGGAGAGAAACCTTATAAGTTTGATGTTTGTGGAGCAGAATTTTCTCGAAATTAACAGTTAAAAAGTCACAAGAGGACACACACCGGAGAGAAACCTTATAAGTGTGATGTTTGTGGAGCAGAACTTTCTCATAGTAGTGATTTAAAGAGACACAAGAGGACACACACAGGAGAGAAACCTTATAAGTGTGATGTTTGTGGAGCAAAATTTTCTCGAAATGAACACTTAAAAAGTCACAAGAGGACACACACAGGAGAGAAACCTTATAAGTGTGATGTTTGTGGAGCAGGATTTTCTCAAAATGGTTCTTTAAAGAGTCACATAATGACACACACAGGAGAGAAACCTTATAAGTGTGATGTGTGTGGAGCAGAATTTTCTCAAAATGAACAGTTAAAAAGTCACAAAAGGACACACACAGGAGAGAAACCTTATAAGTGTGATGTTTGTGGAGCAGAACTTTCTCGTAGTAGTGATTTAAAGAGACACAAGAGGACACACACAAGAGAGAAACCTTATAAGTATGATGTTTGTGGAGCAGTATTTTCTCAAAATTGTTCTTTAAAGAGTCACAAAAGGACACACACAGGAGAGAAACTTTACAAGTGTGATGTTAGTGGAGCAGAAATTTCTCGCAGTAGTGATGTAAAGAGTCACAAGAGGACACAAACAGGAGAGAAACCTTATAAGTGCGATGTTTGTGAAGCAGAATTTTCTCTTAGCGATTCTTTAAAGATTCACAAAATGACACACATAGGAGAGAAACCTTATAAGTTTGATGTTTGTGGAGCAGAATTTTCTCGAAATGAACAGTTAAAAAGTCAGAAGAGGACACACACCGGAGAGAAACCTTATAAGTCTGATGTTTGTGGAGCAGAATTTTCTCATAGTGGTTCTTTAAAGAGACACAAGAGGACACACACAGGAGAGAAACCTTATAAGTGTGATGTTTGTGGAGCAGAACTTTCTCGTAGTAGTGATTTAAAGAGACACAAGAGGACACACACAGGAGAGAAACCTTATAAGTGTGATGTTTGTGGAGCAGCATTTTTTAAAAATTGTTCTTTAAAGAGTCACCAAAGGACACACACAGGAGAGAAACCTTATAAGTGTGATGTTAGTGGAGCAGAAATTTCTCGCAGTAGTGATGTAAAGAGTCACAAGAGGACACACACAGGAGAGAAACCTTATAAGTGTGATTTTTGTGGAGCAGGGTTTTCTTTTAGTGGTTCTCTAAAGAGTCACAAAAGGACACACACAGGAGAGAAACCTTATAAGTGTGATGTTTGTGGAGCAGAATTTTCTCAAAATAATCATTTGAAGAGACACAAAAGGACACACACCGGAGAGAAATCTTATAAGTGTGATGTTTGTGGAGCAAAATTTTCTCGAAATGAACACTTAAAAAGTCACAAGAGGAAACACACAGGAGAGAAACCTTATAAGTGTGATGTTTGTGGAGCAGGATTTTCTCAAAATGGTTCTTTAAAGAGTCACATAATGACACACACAGGAGATAAACCTTATAAGTGTGATATGTGTGGAGCAGAATTTTCTCAAAATGAACAGTTAAAAAGTCACAAAAGGACACACACAGGAGAGAAACCTTATAAGTGTGATGTTTGTGGAGCAGAACTTTCTCGTAGTAGTGATTTAAAGAGACACAAGAGGACACACACAAGAGAGAAACCTTATAAGTGTGATGTTTGTGGAGCAGTATTTTCTCAAAATGGTTCTTTAAAGAGTCACAAAAGGACACACACAGGAGAGAAACCTTACAAGTGTGATGTTAGTGGAGCAGAAATTTCTCGCAGTAGTGATGTAAAGAGTCACAAGAGGACACAAACAGGAGAGAAACCTTATAAGTGTGATGTTTGTGAAGCAGAATTTTCTCTTAGCGATTCTTTAAAGAGTCACAAAATGACACACATAGGAGAGAAACCTTATAAGTTTGATGTTTGTGGAGCAGAATTTTCTCGAAATGAACAGTTAAAAAGTCAGAAGAGGACACACACCGGAGAGAAACCTTATAAGTCTGATGTTTGTGGAGCAGAATTTCCTCATAGTGGTTCTTTAAAGAGACACAAGAGGACACACACAGGAGAGAAACCTTATAAGTGTGATGTTTGTGGAGCAGAACTTTCTCGTAGTAGTGATTTAAAGAGACACAAGAGGACACACACAGGAGAGAAACCTTATAAGTGTGATGTTTGTGGAGCAGCATTTTTTAAAAATTGTTCTTTAAAGAGTCACCAAAGGACACACACAGGAGAGAAACCTTATAAGTGTGATGTTAGTGGGGCAGAAATTTCTCGCAGTAGTGATGTAAAGAGTCACAAGAGGACACACACAGGAGAGAAACCTTATAAGTGTGATTTTTGTGGAGCAGGGTTTTCTCTTAGTGGTTCTCTAAAGAGTCACAAAAGCACACACACAGGAGAGAAACCTTATAAGTGTGATGTTTGTGGAGCAGAATTTTCTCAAAATAATCATTTGAAGAGACACAAAAGGACACACACCGGAGAGAAATCTTATAAGTGTGATGTTTGTGGAGCAAAATTTTCTCGAAATGAACACTTAAAAAGTCACAAGAGGAAACACACAGGAGAGAAACCTTATAAGTGTGATGTTTGTGGAGCAGAATTTTCTTGCAGTGGTTCTTTAAAGAGTCTCAAAATGACACACACAGGAGAGAAACCTTATAAGTGTGATGTTTGTGTAGCAGAATTTTCTCAAAATGGTTCTTTAAAGAGTCACAGAATGACACACACAGGAGAGAAACCTTATAAGTGTGATGTTTGTGGAGCAGAATTTTCTTGCAGTGGTTCTTTAAAGAGTCACAAAAGGACACACACAGGAGAGAAACCTTATAAGTGTGATGTTTGTGGAGCAGAATTTTCTCAAAATAATCATTTGAAGAGACGCAAAAGGACACACACTGGAGAGAAACCTGTAAGTGTGATGTTTGTGGAGCAAAATTTTCTCGAAATGAACACTTAAAAAGTCACAAGAGGACACACACAGGAGAGAAACCTTATAAGTGTGGTGTTTGTGGAGCAGGATTTTCTCAAAATGGTTCTTTAAAGAGTCACATAATGACACACACAGGAGAGAAACCTTATAAGTGTGATGTTTGTGGTTCAGAATTTTCTCATAGTTGTGCTT
Organism: Oreohelix idahoensis; assembly: GCA_024509875.1. Lineage (NCBI taxonomy): Eukaryota > Metazoa > Mollusca > Gastropoda > Stylommatophora > Oreohelicidae > Oreohelix > Oreohelix idahoensis. Next base: position 86,810 of record JAMPIV010014628.1, read on the forward strand.
TAAAAAGTCACAAAAATACACTCACAGGAGAGAAATCTTTATAAGTGTGGTATTTGTAGAGCAAAATTTTCTCTTAACTCTTAAAGTCCAGAGCAACGCTCAGGGCGTTGCAAAATTCAACACGCCGTGCCAGAGCAACGCTCACAGCGTGGTTTTTAGTTTATCACGCATAAACCTTAAAAATCTTCCGTTTAATGCAGTTCATATATTAAAACTCGTAGAATGACTTCCGCTATTATCTAAACAACTAATTTGACTGTAGTTAATCAGAACATGTGCTTGTTTTGATGTTATTATCACAATTTTTGTGAAAATTTGCGTGTTTGCGTTTTTCGTTGTTATTGCTAGAGAAATATGTCACGCTTTATATTTACGTTTTCTAAGTCTCCTAAGCAAATAATTGTGTCAAACTACTTTGAAACATTGCTGACATTGATGATGAATGTTTGGTAGTCACAGTTTGTTGTCAAAATATGGAATCTGTGCAGAAAAGCTAGACACACTAGGTTTAGTTGATGAGTAGGCGTAGTCGTATTCTGGCCGATCAAAAAAGCAACAAAACTAGACCTACCCTAACAACTAATCACTAGTTCTTGGTAGAAGATGAAGCTAGGGATACAATTAAAACATTAAACAAGAGTAAAAAAGTTTTTATATGACGTTATTCTTCTTTATTTGTTTGAAAATTACGTAATGCACGGTTGCATAATTTATATTTTTCTTTCAAAGGACCACGGAAAAACTGGTGTGAATAACACTAAATGTACTAATTGTGGCCATAAGCATGTTTTTTGTACTTGTATATGGATTAACTTGATGTTTGAAGACTAAAAAGAAAGTTTTATTGTCTACAACAGTAATTTGTCTTTGGTAAGATCGTATTCTACAGTCAACTTTTTAGCGTTTTTCAATTTTACATGCAAAATGTTTTAAGTATACCGAACAAACTTGTGTTAATACTACCAAAGACATTATATATTACAATTCTCCGTCCATGTCCCTACAGTTTGGTATATGATAAGTACATGTTCAAAGGAAAATTCACACAAAAATTTAGACTGAAAGATGAACACTTCACTCTATAAAATTCTGCCCACAATAAAAGTCTGGCACAGCGTGCAAAATAACTCTGGACTGAAAGAGTTAATAATCATTTGATTAGACACAAAAGGACACATACAGGAGAGAAACCTTATAAGTGTGATTTTTGTGGAGCAGAATTTTTTCATAAAAGTGCTTTCAAGAGTAACAAAAGGACACACACAGGAGAGAAACCTCATAAGTGTGATGTTTGTGGAGCACAATTTTCTCAGAATGGTACTTTAAAGAGTCACAAAAGGACACACACAAGAGAGAAACCTTATAAGTGTGATGTTTGTGGAACAGAATTTTCTGAGAATGTGGTTTTAAAGAAACACAAAAGGACACACACAGGAGAGAAACCTTATAAGTGTGATGTTTGTGGAGCATAATTTTTGAATAGTGGTGCTTTAAAGAGTCACAGAATGACACACACAGGAGAGAAACCTTATGTGTGATGTTTGTGGAGCAGAATTTTCTCATAGTGGTGCTTTAAATAGTCACAAAAGGACACACACAGGAGATAAACCTTATAAATGTGATGCTTGTGGAGAAAAATTTTCTCATAATTGAGCTTTAAAGAGTCACAAAATGACACTCACAGGAGAGAAACCTTTTGTGTGATGTTTGTGGGGCAGAATTGTCTCAGAATGGTTCTTTAAAGAGTCACAAGAGGACACACACAGGAGAGAAACCTTAAAAGTGTGATGTTTGTGGAGCAGAATTTTCTCAAAGTTTTTATTTAAAGAGTCGCAAAAGGACATACACAGGAGAGAAACCTTATATGTGTGATGTTTATGGAGCAGAATTTTCTCTAAATAATCATATTAAGACACACAAAAGGACACAAACAAGAGAGAATCCTTATGTGTGATGTTTGTGGAGTAGAATTTTCTCTTTAAAGAGAAACAGCCTAGGCCGGTCCCAAGCCAGGCTGAAAAAGGTGGATGGCCTGTATGGAATCTGTAAGGAGGCAGCCCTTCCACCATGCAAAGGCACAACAGGCCAATCACCTGTTTGCTTTAAACTACGATTGCGCAAACTACAAGAGAGAAAACTGGACTGATTCTAAAGACGATGAACTGGAACATACTATGGACTATGATTTATGGAAATTGGAACACTTACTTACATACTTAGTCGTTCCCCTTCTACCGGGAGGTGTAGAGGTTTGGAAGAGAGCGCCAGACTATCCTATCAGCTGTCTTCCTCCTGGCCTGGTTCCATTCTAGTCCTCGGTCCTTCAAAGATTGTCTAATGTTGTTCTCCCAGCAGACTGGGTCATCCTGGGGGGTCTGGATCCCTGGCTCTTTGTTTCCTATGCTTGTCATGGTAGCCGATCCTCTCCCACTCTGCAGACATGGCCAAACCATCTCACTTGGGACTGTTCTACTTGGGTCTGCAGAGGGTGGCATTTTAGGCCTTGACGTATCATCTGGTTGCGGACCATGTCTCTTCCTGTTATTTCAACCACCTTTCTCAGATACCCCATTTCTGAGGTTTTGATCTGGCCCCTATGGGTTGTGGTCATTGCCCATGACTCGCATCCATATGTCAAGACTGGGACATAGGTGGAGCAGTATACAGCCATCTTCGTTTTCTTACCAACCTCTTTCTTGCTGAGGAATCCTCAATTTATGCCCTGAAAAAGTATCCCAGCTGCTGCTTTTTGAGTGGCCAACTCTTCTCTGATGCTTCCCTTTCAGTCTATAATAGCTCCGAGGTATTTAAAGTGGTCAATCTGCTCCAGGACCTGCTCTCCCAGCCCAATCTGATGTACTCTTTCCTCTCGTGATATCACCATGGACTTTGCTTTAGAGCTGCTTATGACCATCCCTCTCTTCTCCAGCTCTTCCCTCCAGACTTGCAAGTTGGACTGGAGATGTGCCTCTGATTTAGCAATCAGGACATCATCATCAGCAAATGCCAGCCCTGAAATATAGACCCGTCCCATCCTCCAGCACCCCACCGAACACCCTCCTGCTCTCTCCTCACATGCCCCGATGACATCGCGCATGAAAAGACAAGGTGACAGGATATCACCCAGCCCCACACCAGCGGTGGTCCTGAACCCCTCTGACTTATAGCCTGCTGTCCTCACATAATTTCTGCAAGACCTGTAGAAGCTATTTATAGCATGAATCAGAGGTGCTGGAATGTTCTTCCTTGCCAAACAGTCTCAAAGTTTGTTCCAGAGGACCCTGTCAAACACCTTTTCCAGATCTATGAAACAAAGATGGATCTCACTCTTATACTTAAGGGCCCTTTCACTCAGCTGTCTAAGTGTGAAAACTAGGTCTCGAGCACTTCAGTCCACTTGGAATCTGCACTGGACCCCATCCAACCATGGCTCAGCCAGGTATCGGAGTCTCCGCCCCAGGATTCCAGAGTAGACTCCACCAGGGACACCGAGAAAGGACATGCCTCCACGGTCTCCACACCGTTGACCATCATCTTTTTTGAAAATCGGTGCCACAATGGCAATCTCCCAATCTCTTGGCATGGCCCTGCCACAACACGCTGCTTGCAGGACCCCCAAGAGCAATAGGTTGACCGATTCTCCCATGTACCCAACCACCTCTGGTGTCATACCATCATGCCCTGACCATCCCGAACCTCTCCAGTGCTGCCCTCAGCCCCTCCATCCCCATGTCATCTCCACCACCATTGGCCCTCTCCTCTGTGATAGTGGTTATCATTTCTGATGCTTGACCCTGCTCACCATCAAGGAGTTCTGAGAAATATTCTTTTCATCTTTCCATTACTTCCTTTGGGGCAGTAAGCAGTTTGCCCTGCCTGTCCTCTACAAACCCAAGAGGGCATTGCTTTTCCCTCATCATGTTCCCCAGGGTCCCATAGAACAACTTCTGGTTTTCCTGCACATCCTTTTCCAACCCCTCTCCAAATTCTTCCCAGGACTTTTGTTTGTCTGCCAGCACCTTGCTCTTTGCTTCTGTTCTCAGTGTCACACATTCTCTATATTTCTCCATCTGTCCTACTGTGTCTTTAGTTCCTAAGTATTGTTTCCATGCCATTTTCTTCTCTCCCATTTTCTCTTTGACCTCCTCTCTCCACCAAGGTGTGTCCCCTCTCCCGTTCCCAAGTCGGACATCACCACATGCCCCTGCAGCAGCTGTCCCCATGATGTCCTTGAACCTAATCCAGAGGGCCTCCAACTCATTATGCTGCTCTTCCGTGTTTCTCACCACCGTAGCAATAAGCCCCCAACATCTGGTCCCAATTTCCGGCTCTCTCAGCCTGTAGGTCCCAATGCTCACCCTCCTCTTCGTTTACTTCATCTCCTGCATGATGTTGGGCAGCTCCTAGGCTGTGCAACCACCTCAGTTGCTCCCTTGATTGCAAGCAGGCAGTGACCACCTCCAATCTCTGGCCCCCTCCAGACTCCAGCATCCCGGACATATTTGAATGAGCTCCTTCCAACCATGGCACAGTCAATCACTGACCTCTCACTCCCCAATGGCCCACATCCAGTGCATGCATGCTTGCACCCACGGGGGAACCCTGTGTTTGCAATGATCAGACTCTGCTCACTGCAGAACCCAAGGAGTCACCCTCCATTGCCACCGAGTGCATCCCCTCCATATCTTCCGATTACTCCACCCCATCTAGCATGGTCATTTCCAACTCTGGCATTGAAATCTCCTAGCATGATAACTTCATCTAGGCAGTCATCCACTGTCTTTTGAAGCATCTCAAAGAATTCCTCCTTGACCTCTGCTCTCTCATCTCATTTGGCCCATACACTATGACCAGGTTGATTATGGTTTCTCCTTCTTTTAGTTGTACAACCAAAATGCGCTCCGAGACAAATTTCCATCCCTTGATACTATCTTTTTGGTTTTTGGCCACAATGCAACCCACACCCCCTTTAGCTCTTTCAGATGTGGGTACACCACTGAAGAGCATGATTATGTGAACTACAAGAGAGAAAACTGGAACAGTCTATGACTTATGGAAATTGGAACACAAGAAGTATAAATGGGAAAGAAGAGGAGCTGGTGGAAGAGATGAGGAAAGCAAAACTAGGAAACTTGACTATAATTGAAACAAAGAAAAAGGGACAAGGAGTCATGGATCTTGATGGCAACACACTGCTCTACAGTGGTGTACCCACATCTGAAAGAGCTAAAGTTGGCATTGGTTGCATTGTAGCAAAAAACCAAAAAGATAGTATCAAAGGATGGAACTTTGTCTCGGAGCACATTATGGTTGTAAAATTAATGAATGAGAAACTATAGTCAACCTTGTTATAGTGTATGCTCCAAATGAGGATGAAAGAGCAGAGATCAAGGAGAAATTCTTCAAGCTGCTTCAAAGGACAGTGGATGACTGCCTAGATGAAATTATCATGCTCGGAGATTTCAGAGTTGGAAATGACCATGCTAGATGGGGTGGAATTAGCAGAAGATATGGAGAAGATACTCTCAATGACAATGGAAAGTGACTCCTTAGATTCTGCAGTGAGCAGAATCTGATCATTACCAACACAAAGTTCCCCTATAAGTGCATACATGCATATACTAGATGTGAACCAACAAAGAATGAGGAATCAGTGATCGACTATGCCATAGTTAGGAGGAGCTCATTCAAATATGTCTGGAATGCTAGAGTCTGGAGGGGGCCAGAGATTGGAAGTGATCACTACCTGCTAACAATCAAAAGAACAACTGAAAGAGTTTCTCAGCCTAGGAACTGTCAAACATCATGCAAGAAACTAAGTAAATGAATGGGAGAAATGAGCATTAAGACCTACAAGCTGAGAGAGCCAGAAATTAGGACCAGATATCAGGGGCTTATTGCTACAGTGGTGAGAAACACAGAAGAACAACCTGATGATTTGGAAACCCTCTGGCTTAAATTCAAGGACATCACAAAGGCAGCTGCTGCAGAAGCATGTGGTGGTCCGACTTGAAAACAAGAGAAAGATGACACCTTGGTGGACAGAGGAAGTCTAAGAGAGAAGAAAAAGGTATGGAAGCATAACTTAGGAGCTAAAAACACAGCAGGACATATAGAGAAATATAGAGAATATGTGATACTCAGAAGCAAAGACCAAGGTGTTAGCAGCAAAACAGAAGTGCAAGGAAGAATTTGGAGAAAAGCTAGAAAAAGATGTGCAAGAAAACCAGAAATTGTTCTATATTCTATAAGACCCTAAAGAACATGAGGAAGGAAAAGCAATGCCCTCTCAAATTTATAAAGGACAAGCAAGGCAAATTGCTTACTACCCCAAAGGAAGTAATGGAAAGATGGAAAGAATATTCCTCAGAACTCCTTGATGGTGAGCAATGTCGTACTTACTTACTTAGTCATTCCCCTTCTACCGTGAGGTGTAGAGGTTTGGAAGAGAGAGCACCAGACTATCCTATCGGCTGTCTTTCTCCTGGCCTGGTTCCATTCTAGTCCTCGGTCCTTCAAAGATTGTCTAATGTTGTCCTCCCAGCAGACTCTTGGTCATCCTGGGGTCTGGATCCCTGGCTCTTTGTTTCCCATGCTTGTTATGGTAGCTGATCTTCTCCCATTCTTCAGACATGGCCAAACCATCTTAGTTGGGACTGTTCTACTTGGGTCTGCAGGGGTGGGATTTTAGGCCTTGACGTATCATCTGGTTGCGGACCATGTCTCTTCTTGTTACTTCAACCACCTTCCTCAGATACCTCATTTCTGAGGTTTGGATCTGGCTTTTATGGGTTGTAGTCATTGCCCATGACTTGCATCCATATGTCAAGACTGGGACATAGGTGGAGCGGTATACAGCCATCTTTTTTTTCTTACCAACCTCTCTCTTGCTGAGGAATCTTCGATTTATGGCCTGAAAAACTCTCCCAGCTGCTGCTTTTTGAGTGGCCAACTCTTCTTTGATGCCTCCCTTTCAGTCTATAATAGCTCCGAGATATTTAAAGTGGTTGACCTGCTCCAGGACCTGTTCTCCCTGCTTAATCTGATGTCTTCTTTCTTCTCATGATATCACCATGGATTTTTTTTAGAGCTACGTATGACCACCCCTCTCTTCTCCAGCTCTTCCTTCCAGACTTGCAGGTTGGATTGGAGATGTGCCTCTGATTTAGCAATCAGGGCAACATCATCAGCAAATGCCAGCTCTGAAATACATACCTGTCTCATCTTCCAGTACCCCACTGAATACTTTCTTGTTCTCTCCTTACATGACTTGATAACATCGTCCATGAGGAGTATGAAAAGATAAGGTGACAGGATATCATCTTGTCTTACCCCAGTGGTGGTCCTGAACTCTTCTGACTTATGGTTTGCTGTCCTCACATAATTTCTGCAAGACTTATAGAAGCTCCGTATAGCATGAATCAGAGGTGCTGGAATGTTCTTCCTTGCCAAACAGTCCCAAAGTTTGCTCCAGAGGACCCTGTCAAATGCCTTTTCCAGATCTATGAAACAAAGATGGATCTCACTCTTATACTCAAGGGCCTTTTCACTCAGCTGTCTGAGTGTGAAGATTAGGTCTTGAGTACTTCGGTTTGCTTGGAATCCGCACTGGACCTCATCCAATTGTGGCTCAGCTAGGCGTCGGAGTCTCTGCTCTAGGATTCTAGAGTAGATTTTACCAGGGACACTGAGAAGGGATATGCCTCTATGGTTTCCACATTGTCGATTGTCACCATTTTTGAAAATTGGTGTTATGATGACAATCTCCCAATCCTTTGGTATGGTCTTGTTGCACCACGCTGCCTGTAGGACCCTTATGAGTAATAGGTCGCCTGATGCTCCCATGTATTTAACCATTTCTGGTGTTATACCATCATGCCCTGCTGCTTTGCCCATCTTGATTTTCTCCAGTGCTGCCTTCAGTTCTTCCATCTTTATGTCATCTTCATCACCATTTGTTTCCTCTTCTGTGCTAGTGGTTATCATTTCTGATGCTTGACCTTGCTCACCATCAAGGAGTTCTGAGAAATATTCTTTCCATCTTTCCATTTCTTCCTTCGGGGCAGTAAGCAATTTGCCTTGCTTGTCCTTTATAAATTTGAGAGGGCATTGTTTTTCCTTCCTCATGTTCTTTAGGGGCTTATAGAACAATTTCTGGTTTTCTTGCACATCTTTTCTAGCTTTTCTCCAAATTCTTCCCAGGACTTCTGTTTTGCTGCTAGCACCTTGTTCTTTGCTTCTGTTCTGAGTATCACACATTCTCTATGTTTCTCTATTTGTCCTGCTGTGTTTTTAGCTCCTAAGTATTGTTTCTATGTCATTTTCTTCTCTCTTATTTTCTCTTTGACTTCCTCTGTCCACCAAGGTGTCCTCTTTCTCTTGTTCCCAAGTCGGACTTCCCCACATGCTTCTGCAGCAGCTGTCTTTATGATGTCCTTGAATTTAAGCCACAGGGTTTCCAAGTCATCAGGTTGTTCTTCTGTGTTTCTCACCGCTGTAGCAATAAGCCCCTGATATCTGGTCTTAATTTCTGGCTCTCTCAGCTTGTAGGTCTTAATGCTCATTTCTTCCGTTCGTTTACTTGGTTTCTAGCGTGATGCTGGGCAGTTCCTAGGCTGAGCAACTCTTTCAGTTGTTCTTTTGATTGTAAGCAGGTAGTGATCACTTCCAATCTCTGGCCCCCTCCAGACTCTAGCATGCCAGACATATTTGAATGAGTTCCTCCTAACAATGGCATAGTCGATCACTGACTTCTCATTCTTTGTTGGTTCACACCTAGTGTATGCATGTATGCGCTTATGGGGGAACTTTGTGTTGGTAATGATCAGATTCTGCTCACTGCAGAATCTAAGGAGTCGCTTTCCATTGTCATTGAGAGTATCTTCTCCATATCTTCCAATTACTCCACCCCATCTAGCATGGTCATTTCCAACTCTGGCATTGAAATCTCCGAGCATGATAATTTCATCTAGGCAGTCATCCACTGTCTTTTGAAGCAGCTTGAAGAATTCCTCCTTGACTTCTGCTCTTTCATCCTCATTTTCACATACACTATGACCAGGTTGACTATGGTTTCTCCTTCTTTTAGTTGTACAACCATAATGCGCTCCAAGACAAATTTCCATCCCTTGATACTATCCTTTTGATTTTTGGCCACAATGCAACCCACGCCCCCTTTAGCTCTTTCAGATATGGGTACACCACTGTAGAGCGTGTGGCCATCGAGATCCATGACTCCTTGTCCCTTTTTCTTTGTTTCAGTTATAGCCCAGGATTTCTAGTTTTGCTTTCCTCATCTTTTCCACCAGTTCCTCTTCTTTCCCGTTTGTACTTCTTGTGTTCCATAAGTCATAGTCCGTAGTCTGTTCCAGTTCATCGCCTTTAAAATCAGTCCGGTTTTCTCTCTAATATATTTTGCTTATTCGTGATTTAAAGCAAACCATGTGATTGGCCTGTTGTGCCTTTGCATGGTGGAGGGACTGCCTCCTTATGGCCTCCATGCAGGCCACCCTCCTCCTTTTCTATCTGGGCTTGGGACCGGCATAGGCGGAGTTGTGAGCAATGTCAAGCGTCAGAAATGATAACCACTAGCACAGAAGAGAAACCAATGGTGGTGGTGAAGATGGAAGAACTGAAGGCAGCACTGGAAAAAAATCAAGATGGGCAAAGCAGCAGGGCATGATGGTATAACACCAGAAATGGTTAAGTACATGGGGTGACCTGTTACTCTTATGGGTCCTACAGGCAGCGTGGTGCAACAAGACCATACCAAAGGATTGGGAGATTGCCATAATAACACCAATTTTAAAAAAAACATGACAATCAACAATGTGGAAACCACAGAGGCATATCCCTTCTCAGTGTCCCTATTAAAATCTGCTCTAGAATCCTAGAGCAGAGAATCAGATGCCTAGCTGAGCCACAGTTGGATAAGGTCCAGTGCGGATTCTGAGCAAACCGAAGTACTCGAGACCTAATCTTCACACTCAGACAGCTGAGTGAAAAGACCCTTGAGTATAAGAGTGAGATCCATCTTTGTTTCATAGATCTGGAAAAGGCATCTGACAGGGTCCCCTGGAGCAAACTTTGGGACTGTTTGGCAAGGAAGAACATTCCAGCACCTTTGATTCATGCTATACAGAGCTTCTACAAGTCTTGCATAAATTATTTGAGGACAAAAAACCATAAATCAGAAGAGTTTTATACCACCACTGGTGTAAGACAAAGTGATATCCTGTCACCTTATTTTTTCATACTCCTCGTGGACAATGTCATCAAGGTATGTAAGGAGAAGACAAGAAAGTATTCAGTGGGGTACTGGAAGATGAGACAGGTCTGTATTTCAGAGCTGGCATTTGCTGATAATGTTGCCTTGATTGCTAAATCAGAGGCACATCTTCATTCCAACCTGCAAGTCTGGAAGGAAGAGCTGGAGAAGACAGGGATGGTCATAATCAGCTCTAAAACAAAATCCATGGTGATATCACGAGAAGAAAGAAGACATCAGATTAAGCTGGGAGAACAGGTCCTGGAGCAGGTCAACCACTTCAAATACATCGGAGCTATTATAGACCAACAGGGAGGCATCATTGAAGAGTTGGCCACTCAAAAAACAGCAGCTGGGAGACTTTTTCAGGCCATAAATCGAGGATTCCTTAGCAAGAGAGAGGTTGGTAAGAAAACGAAGATGGCTGTATACCACTCCACCTATGTCCCAGTCTTGACATATGGATGCGAGTCATGGTCAACGACTACAATCTACAAAAGCCAGATCCAAACCTCAGAAATGAGGTATCTGAGGAAGGTGGTTGAAGTAACAAGAAGAGACATGGTCCGCAACCAGATGATACGTCAAGGCCTAAAAACCCACCCCCTGCAGACCCAAGTAGAACAGTCCCAACTAAGATGGTTTGGTCATGTTTCTGATGCAGTGTTTTCAATAGATGCTCAAATTGTCCCATTAAAAATAATAGTGCTATAAATATTTGATGTGTGCTACAACAGAAATGGAATCCAGTGGACTCTGACAAAGCAGTTGGATGATCTGGATTTTGCTGATGACTTGGCTCTTTTGTCCCATTACCATAATCAGATCCAGGACAAATTGAAAACACTTGATGAGAGATCACAGCAATTGGGTCTGAAAATACATAGAGAAAAGAAGAAAATAATGAGAATAGATGCAAGTAACGATAACAGGGTTGAACTTGAAATAACACCACTAAAAGATGTAGAATCGTACACATATCTTAGCAGCAATATATACAAAGTTGTAGGGACAGTGATATCAAAATAAGAATACAAAAAGCAAGAGGAGCTTTCATTGCATTGGGAAATATATGGAGATCAAGAGAAATCGGATCCAACATGAAAATAAGAATCTTCAACTCAAATGTGAAGTCAGTCCTGTTGTATGGCTCTGAGACATGGAGAACAGCAAAGACACCAACCAAAAAGCTACAGACTTTCATAATTGGGTGCTTGCTTAGAATAGAAGGATTAAAATCGTATGACAAGGTTACCAACGTGGAACTGATGACAAGAACCAGTCAAGTGCCAGTTGAACAAGAGATGAGATGAATACGATGGCGATGGATAGGACACACACTGAGGAAACCTGTTGATAGCATTACAAGGCAGTCCTTGTTCTGGAACCCCCAGGGCAAGAGAGGCAGAGGTAGACCAAGAAGCACATGGAGAAGAGAGCTGGAAACAGAGGTGAAAATAATGAGGAAAACGTGGAAAGAACTTGAGATGATGGCATGTGACAGGAGGACTTGGCATGTGTTTGTTGAAGGCCTATGCTCCTTTGGGAGTGGAGGGTTATGAATGAATTATTTTTCAGTTTCCTAAGGAGCAGTGGGGCCTCAACAAATGTATGTCAAACCTTTACTTCCTGTGTCGTCTGTTAAATGTCTTACCATAACTCTTTCATGTCTACCTCCAGTTTCCATCTCGAAGTGTTTTTTTGGTTTCTCTCCTTCTGTCTAACTCTCTAAAAATAAATATATATATATATATATATATATATATATATATATATATATATATATATATAATATATATATATATATATATATATATATATATATATATATATATATATATGTACACACACAAAATGGTACATATTACCACCTCAACAAAAATTAAAGATAGAAGCTACTGATGAGTTGCATATATGTATGTGTGTGTGCGTGTGTTTGTGTGTGTGTCGCAAAAGAACAATTCAATGACTACAGCTGAGATTCAAAGATGTGTGCAAGAGAGACATGAGAGCACTGAACATAAATCCAACAGCCTGGGAGGATGAAGCTCCCAATCGCACCAAGTATCGATGTTTTCGGCGGTGCCACCTCAGCTTGGGCAAAAAGAACCTAACATGACGAGTAGAAGAGAGAAGAAAACGTTGAAAGGAACACCAGGAAAATCAGCAGCTGGGGGATGTCACCTCTGGTGCGCATTCCCATATTCAGTTATGACTGAAGGGGCTATTATTATAATTATTATATATATATATATATGTTATATGGTGCTAATATGTATCTGTTTGTTAACATGGTGCTGAATATCAAAGATAATGTGATGGTGGTGGGACACCATGATACAGACAAAAAAAGCTAGCGTTTAACTAAGAAATAATTTTGTCATTTCTATTCTTACAGCTTTTGAAATTGGAAATATGTTTCTATATATATCACAAAATACAATTTAAGAATTGCTGGGCTAATTTTTATATGTTTTATATTTAACATTGAGGCAGAAAAAACTGTCCAGTATCAGACTTGATCAAAATCTGATAAGAATGAAGGGCACTTGAGTGCTACTCAGTTGGGGCTGTATGTGTTTGTTTTAGAAAAACTCCATCAATTTATCTCATGTCTCATTTTTAACTGTCAGTATATTGTGAGCTGTTTTCATTTTCAAGTGAATTCATGCAACATGGATAATAAATCTGCTGATCACAGTTCTCACTAGAATGTGTGCTTTTGTACCAAGTGTTTCTTTATTAACTAGTAGGTCTGTACATTGTCAACCCATGATGTATTTCCTTACCCAAACTGTAATATTAAATTAAATTTCTCATTCCTAGACTAACTAACTGAGACCTGAAAGACACAACACTGTATTAAGACACAGTTGAATTTCAAAGTGCTCTCAGACTGTATTTTGTCCATTATTTTTAAAATGTTTGTTTTAAGTAATTTTTTTCTTTTACATTTTAAGCAGATGAAACAAATAATCCTTTCATAATATGCAGAAGTGTTTGGCATTTTTTCCCTTGGAGGTATCCAATTTGATCTATCAACTGCCATCTTAGGATTGAATATATCTCCATCTTCTGTCTCTTATCTTGATAGTGCACTCTGATACTCTTTCCTGTCTATCACTAGATGTTAACTTCCCACTTACGGCACTATCTTCCTCTACACTCAACTCTTTCCGGCTGCAAAGGTACAGTGTTCTAAACCGATATCATCATGCTCATCTACCCAGCTGTAAATGAGCACAATAAAGTGCTCTTAATTTATGAAAGGCAGCAGGGACAGGAACTGGTCAGCTAAATTCAAAGAGCTAGACCTAGTATGGTGAAGTCTCTAACACACCACTCCCCTACAGCAGTATCTGCTATGTGTCAACTTTGACCTTTTGTGTTTTAAAACTTGTTAATCTGATTTTGATCTCATTTCTTCCTTTCATTATTACACACATGTGTACATGAGATGGGTGTGTACATGGGATGGGCATGCACATGGACTGGGTGTGTACATTCATACAATTATTTATGGTAATGGTTAGCCACCATATGCCCTGGTTGTGATCTCATTTTATCTGCTGTACAACTCAAATCATTTATGGTGATGGCTAATTGTAAATTATGGTTATTTCAGGGTTTCTTAACCAGTTGTCCATGGAGCCCTTAGTTGGGGGAGGGGGGGGGGGGGGGGGGTTAGGCTGTGCATATCCTAAAAATTTCTTAATTTAATTTTACTCTGGAAAATTATGATAGATTTGTGTATGTAAGTAAATATCTTCTTTTTACAAATTGTTATTGCATTTCAGTATGACTGTATGTAAGCTTAACAATTTTTTCTGTGTAATAAAATGTATAACTTGTATGCAAAAAATGTAATTGTGTATATGTACATTCTTTCTAAGGAGTCCTTGGCCTTCAGTGGACAACCTAAGGGATCAGTGGCCTTCAGTGGACAACCTAAGGGGTCAGTGGCCTTCAGTGGACAACTTAAGGGGTCCTTGGCCTTCAGTGGGCAATGTAAGGGGTCCTTGGCCTTCAATGGACAGCCTAAGGGATCCATGACCTTCAGTGGACAACCTAAGGGGTGCTTAGCCTTCAATGGACAACCTAAGGGGTCCTTGGCCTTCAATGGACAACCTAAGGGGTCCATGGCCTTCAGTGGACAACCTAAGGGATCCATGGCCTTCAGTGGACAACCTGAGGGATCCATGGCCTTCAGTGGACAACCTACGGGATACATGACCTTCAATGGACAACCTAAGGGGTTCTTGGCCTTCAGGGGACAACCTAAGGGGTCCTTGGCCTTCAGTGGACAACCTAAAGGGTCCTTGACCTTCAGTGGACAACCTAAGGGTCCTTGGCCTTCAATGGACAACCTAAGGGATCCATGGCCTTTAATGGACAACCTAAGGGTCCTTGGCCTTCAATGGACAACCTATGGGGTCCTTGGCCTTCAATGGACAACCTAAGGGGTCCTTGGCCTTCAATGGACAACCTAAGGGGTCCTTGGCCTTCAATGGACAACCTAAGGAGTCCTTGGCCTTCAATGGACAACCTAAGGGGTCCATGGTCTTCAATGGACAACCTAAGGGGTCATTGGCCTTCAGTGGACAATCTAAGAGGTCCGTGGCCTTCAGCCGACAATCGAAAATGTGTCCATGGCTGAAGAAAGTTATTTATCTTGTTATTATTAATCCAGCAGCACTTGGGCTCTTGCCCTTCGGCCCAATGCCATGTAGCGCTATCAGCATGTTTTCTCAAGTTGTTTTATTATCATTAGGATAAGGACCAACCATATGTCTGTAAACCTCTCTATTATCTTAAATGAATGCTTCTGTAAAGTAGGATTGCAGTGGTATCTGATCACTGATTACAAGAATCAGACTAGTGCCACTGGGGCAGGAGATAATAAAAATAAGAAGATGCTGGAGATGGATAAGTCACACGTTGAAGAAACTTGATAGCATTACAAGGTAGTTCTTGTCCTGGAATCCTCAAAGTAAGTGAGGTAGAGTGGAGACCATCCATGGAGAAGAGAGCTAGAGACAAACATCAAGAAGACATAGAAAGACTTTCAGCAGATGGCACGGGACAGGAAGTCCTGTGCTTCTTGGGTAGTTTGAGGGTGATGATGAAATCTTGGAACACAATGGTCAAGTGAAGCACCCGTTATGAAAATTAATCATTATACTGCTAACACTGACAAGTCAATTGTGGCAGTACATAACTAACAGTCAATTATTGCAGTACTTGCTATTTATAATGAACGTCGCTAATTACAACATTTCTGTTAAGTCCAGATGGTCCCCAGTAATGTATCTAATGAAGTGCTTCGTAACCTTTTATTCTTAGTCCCACACCCCTTTACAGTATGTTAAGTAGCTTCACACTCATTTACAGCATCTCAGGTATCCTCACACCCCTTTACAGTATCTTAAGTAGCCTCACACTCATTTACAGCATCTCAGGTAGCCTCACACTCCTTTACAGTATCTTAAGTAGCCTCACACTCATTTACAGCATCTCAGGTAGCCTCACAACCCTTTACAGTATCTTAAGTAGCCTCACACTCATTTACTGCATCTGAGGTAGCCTCACACCTCTTTACAGTATCATAAGAAACCTCACACCCCTTTACAGTATCTTCAGTTGCCTCACAACCCTTTACAGTATATTAAGTAGCCTCACATCCTTTTACAGTATCTTAAGTTGCCCCACACTGCTCTACAGTATCCTAAGTAGCCTCACATCCCTTTACAGTGTCTTAAGTAGCCTTACACCCCTTTACAGTATCTTAAGAAACTTCACACCCCTCTACAGTATCTTAAGTAGCTCCACACCCCTTTACAGTATCTTAAGTAGCCCCACACCCCTTTACAGTATCTTAAGTAGCCCCACACCCCTTTACAGTATCTTAAGTAGCCCCACACCCCTTTACAGTATTTTAAGTAGCCCCACACACCTTTACAGTATCTTAAGTAGCCCCACACCCCTTTACAGTATCCTAAGAAACCTCACATCCCTTTACAGTATCTTAATTATCCCCACACCCCTTTATCTTCTAGCTTGCAAAACATGTCAGAAGCACAAAGACAAATATAAAAGTACATGTTTACATGAAATGAAAACTTATTTTATTTATATATTCAGTGTATGTATTGAGCCCAGAAAATGGGTCATTAGATTTAGAGGCACATCAATTAAAAATGCTTGTTGGAGTCATTTCCAGTGCTTGTTCCTACAGCTGTAGACATAATGAACACAATTTTCACCAACATTATAAACTTTATGAAAATGGTTTTATATATATATATATATATCACCCGTGTGTTACCGGGGCCCGAAAGGGGAGCAAAGAATAGTAACACTGCACCCTACAACGCATGTCGTAAAAAGCGACTAAGGAGGGTTGGGCATGGGGCTGTTTACCCCATCCCGTAAAAACTTCGCACAGTGAGCTGATCACCTGCTTGCCAACCAATCTGATTACGGAAACAATGATAGATTGTTTGGTCTGTTTTTGTTCCACAAAGACGCCACTAGGCGTGGTGGAAACAGCAATAGATTGATCAATTTGTTGTTGCCCTAAGACGCCACTAGGCGTACTGGCCACACACTGCTTTGCCGGTTGGTGGCTAAGGATGGAAGAAGAAGAAGAAGATATATATATATATATATATATATATATATATATATATATATATATATATATATATATATATATATATATATATATATATATATATATATATATATATATATATATATATGAGGGGCATTCAGAAAGTAATGCACCACATCGTTTTTCTCAGCTAATAATGAAGATAGAAGCATGAAATTTTGCATACTTCAAATATGGCATGTGCCAATTGTGTGCACCAAATTGCACCGCAACCGGCCAAATAATACTGGCTGCCCTAAACCATTGAAATGGAGCGTGTTAGCAACTTGCGTTATAAGCAGAGAATTGTGATAGAATTTCTCGTTGCAGAGAAGGAAACTGTTGTGAACATTCACAAGCGTCTATGTGATGTGTATGGAAGTTTTGCAGTCGACAGGAGTACAGTCAGTCGCTGGGTTCAGAGAATCAAAGAATCAGGAAATGGAGATACGGAGCTGCTTGATCAGCCGCGGTGTGGATGTCCTGCCACAGCCATAACGCAGAAATGTTGAAATGCACTGAGGGCATTATTCTTACTGATAGGCGAATCACTACTCAACAATTGGCCTTACAGCTGTCAGTCAGCATTGGTAGTGCAAATGCAGTTATCAAAACTCTCGGGTTTTCTAATGTTTGCGCAATATGGTTCCTCGAAGTCTCACAAACGACCACCGATTGCAAAGGAAAGCAATTTCTTCTGAATTGTTGGAGCGTTTCAATGCTGATGGGGAGAACTTTTTGGCTAAGATCTTTACAGGTGACGAAACCTGGGCACATCATTTTGAACCTGAGACAAACAGACAGTCAATGGAGTGGCATCATCCGCAATCACCACGAAGAAAGAAATTCAAGACAATCCCTTCAGCTGGATAGGTCATGATCACTGTCTTTTGGGACATTGAAGGTGTGATTCTTGTGGACGTTATGCCAAGAGGAGAGACAATCAATTCGCAAGCTCACATTAAGACATTGAAAAAACTCAATTAACGTTTTTGCAGAGTTCAGCCGCACAAGAATCCAGCAGACCTGCTTCTCCACGACAATGCGCGACCTCACACACGTCTGGCAACACGGGAAGCAATCACCAAATTGGGTTGGACTGTACTACCCCATCCACCATATAGTCCCGATTTTGCACCCTCTGATTTTTATCTATTTTGTCCACTTAAAGATGGACTCCGTGGGACAAGGTTTGAAGATGATGAAGGCGTGATTCATGCAGCGAAGAAATGGCTACATGATCAAGACAAAATCTGGTACGGGCTAGGAATACATGCACTTGTTTCGCGCTGGTATAAAGCCGTACAAGTTGATCGGGATTATGTTGAATAATACCGATGTTTACATGACATATCCATGTATATTGTGTATAAATTCCATGCTTTTTGAATAAACAGTTCCTGAGAAAAACGATGTGGTGCATTACTTTCTGAACGCCCCACCATTTTTCGACTTCCTACCCGCAACAGGACCTCCTGGATGCACCCTCGCTCAAAGCATTGGCACTTAATTGACTATGTAATTGTTAGGAAGAGGGACGGGCGGGATGTCCGGGTGACCAAGTCTATGTGTGGTGCTGAATGCTGGACTAATCATCGCCTCATTGTGTCTAGACTTAAAATTCGTATCCAACCAGCCAGGCGCCCTCAGGGGAAGAAAACTCATAAAAGGCTGGATGTCACCAAACTAAAGAAGACAAAAATCAGTCATTTACTGACACCCTAGGGGACCGTCTCAAATCTATCTCGTTGGACGGCCAGAGTGTGGAGACGGATTGGGCAGCCCTGGGTGAGCAGATCTACAACACTACTACAGAGGTCCTGGGTCCCGCCACCAAGAAACAAAATGACTGGTTTGATGAGAACTCAGATGATATAAAGAAGATTTTGGCTGAGAGACACCATCTCCATAGGGCATATTTTAATGATCCAAAATCTGCATCGAAGAGGGGCGCTTTCAACGGCATGCGTAGGCTCCGCCAGATGCGGGATTTATGGCTGAGTGATAAAGCAGATGAGCTCCAAGGCTTTGCTGACAGCCATGACTTGAAGAATTTTTACCATGCGCTCAGGGCGGTCTGTGGTCCAACATCATTAGGATCATTTCCCCTCCATAATGCAGATGGAAAAACACTAATTACAGACAAGGAAAGGGTTCTCCAACGCTGGGTCGAACACTTTAATAATATTCTGAACCAGCCATCATCTATTAACGACGAAGCCATCATCCGCCTGCCCCAAATTCCTATAAATGAAGCACTAGATGATATACCAACTCTGGAGGAGACTCGGAAAGCGATTCGTCAACTTTCTAGTGGAAAGGCCCCCGGCTCCGATTCAATTCCTGTTGAGGTTTATAAAGATGGCGGTACAGTTTTGATGGGGAAACTTCACGTGATCTTCCGGCGGATGTGGCAGGGTGGAACCATCCAACACGATCTCAGGGATGCGTCAATTATACATCTGTGTAAACGTAAAGGTAATCGCCGGGACTGTGACGGTCATCGAGGCGTCTCTCTTTTGTCGATCGCTGGGAGGATATTCGCCGGAGTCCTGAGTCGCCTTGCGGCTCATCTTGACAAAGGTCTTTTACCTGAAAGTCAGTGTGGATTCCGGAAAGAACGTGGAACCACCGATATGGTGTTCGCTGCAAGACAGCTACAAGAAAAATGCCAAGAACAGCACTGTGACCTGTACACAGCTTTCATCGACTTGACAAACGCGTTAAACACGGTCAGTAGAGAGGGTCTATGGAAGATCATGGCAAAATACGGCTGCCCAAAGAAATTTATCTCAGTAGTGCAGCAACTGCATGATGGAATGCAGGCTAGAGTTCAGGAAAACGGTGAGCTGTCGGAGCCTTTCCCCGTCTCAAAAGGAGTTAAACAAGGGTGTGTATTTGCACCGACTCTGTTCAGTATCATGTTTTCTGCTATATGACGATCTTGTGCAGGGGAAGTAACTCGTGGTTGGCCACTCTGAAGTCTATCCCGGGCACTGCCAGTGGTTCCGTAACGATCATTGAGACGTACAATAGTGCTGTGGTGGCAATTCATCCTTCTGGCAATGGCCCGCGAGCTCATTCCGGTCTCCATCATATCAATGGCTCATTGGCGGTCGTTTTCAGATAGTCGTGGCATTTCAAGCATATGTACTGGGTGTTTTGTCTCAACGGCCTTTTTATACCGAGTATACTGCCACAACGTGTACACATTTTCAGGGTTATAGCTGTTGGGAATCGTGTTGCACGTGTAACTTCCATTGTTTTCATGTAGTCTGTACACAAACCCGTGGGTTGAATCATGCACTTTCCATTCCAGCAGCCATTTGCTCTCTACTTCATGACAAACACGGGGAAAATCCATTCCCACACTTTTTTCTTCCAGCTTCTCGGCATCAGTATATATAATAGTGGTGCGTTTTTAAAGTGCTTCAGTATGAATATATATATATTCAGTCTGAATTCACATTGTCAGTGTTATATTTGGCACAAAATTCATTCTCTATGTTGATATGCCTTCCAAACTAAATGGCAGGTCAAAAAGATTTCATCTCGGTGTGTGTCCTATCCATCTCCAGTGTCATCTTATCTCTTGTTCCACTGGCACTTGTCTGGTTTTTATCAGTTCCACATTAGTAATCTTATACCACTTCAATCCTTCTAATGTACGCAAGTACCCATTTATGAAAGTCTGTAGCCTTTTGGTTGTTGTTTTTGTTGTTCATGTATCAGAGCCATACAATAGGACTGACTTGACATTTCAATTTGAAGATTTTGATTTTTGGGTCCGACCTTGATTTCTTGTGATCTGTTGCGTGGCAAATGTTTCGTGGATGATTGTTATTTGCCATTCAATGTTGAGGGTGTTATATTTCTTCTTGAAGCGTGGTGTATCACCCTCAGACACCAGGGATGATAAAGGCGAAATAATATGGTGTCTTTGGTCTGGTTTGTATGAATGATGTAAGTGTGGAGTTAAACAGCTACAGTTCCAAACAGGGACGTCACATCAACTTATAACGTAGAAAGTCAAGGACTCTTCAAACAGCAAGTGACGTTTCTATCATGTATTGTGGACGCCACAATGACGAGGTGCATAGACATTAATATGCAGATACATCACATGTACGGTAGAACAGTCATCATTATATCGACATAGTCAGCACAACACTGGACAGCAGACAGCATCATAATAATGGTGAATCATATGTATATCAGTACATCATAACCAGCTGTAAATGTAGTCAGGGGAAACCTCCATCCCTTTCCATAACAGCCGGAAGATATCAATAGGAGATCAAATCCACTCTCCGTTATCTGACCCCAGCAAGACAGGCATATCTTCTGAAGTACATAAAAATATCCTCAAAGTTCCTTTAGTCAACAAAGGTATCAAACCTAGATCGAGCAGCAGAGTTCAACAAGTAAATAGTCCTTAAGACCTGCATCAACCCGATGCATAACAACGTACGTGATTCGTGAGCTCATAACGTAGACTCTTCAATAAGCAGGCTACAAAAATGTCAATCTCGAAAGATGGCGATAATGTTATTCAAAATGTAATTACATTTTCTTCAGGAAATAAACCACATAACTCACACGCCTCCAGGCGCTT
This sequence comes from Oreohelix idahoensis, assembly GCA_024509875.1. NCBI lineage: Eukaryota > Metazoa > Mollusca > Gastropoda > Stylommatophora > Oreohelicidae > Oreohelix > Oreohelix idahoensis. Next base: position 108,344 of record JAMPIV010014628.1, read on the forward strand.
TGAATCACAAAAGAGATATCATCTCAGAGGAACAAACAATATATAGAGGACTCCATTTCCTGATAGAATAAGCACAGACGCTGGCAAAAAGGCGTCTTGCTTTCAAACGAATCTGCCACACTCTGCGCGGGGCGGAAACCCGTTCAGACAACAACCAAGAACTTAGACATGCGCAGAAACGCGCAATTCGAATACAGTTCAGATAAACTTCGAAGCTAGGACCATTTCTTAGAACACCCTAAAAATTCGAGCCTTAAAAGGATAGGAATCCGAAAGATTGCAAGTTGCCAAATGCTTCCAAGAAAAGTGGGCCTGAGCGCTCCATACATGGACATGACTTAAGATCGCTCAAACAAACTTATCGGCAACCGAAGCCAACAAGAAACGAGAACTGCTTTAAATAAAAGTGACTACAAATACACGAGTTATTTCCCTTGCATAAGAAAAATATATAGTACACAGAATACGTTGCGACATTCTTGCGCAACATTACCGCAACCTCCCGATAAAAAAGAAATGTGCAATATTTTTTTAAAATATCCAAGAGCAAAGCGAAAAGCGGCTCAACAACGCACGAATTATGCACGGATAAATTATTAAACTGCCTAACATGAGGCTAAATTGACACATAGAGTGTCTGGTGAGAATATATCTCAACAGAAAAAAAATACATATCGGGGAGGTGCCACCAACACACACTACGCTAGCATGTAAATACAATATACATATGCAAGTGTAATACAATCATTATCAAATAGCGGTGTCATATTCTAATACCGCTTTAAAATGGATGTACACATCTGATAGTGAATATTAAATAGTACATTATCTAAACATGTAATATTATCAGTACATAATGAAATTAAACTACATGAAGATCCAGGACACATCTTCTGTCGTTCCAAAGGTAAGTACACAATTTAGAACTCTCCATGCTTGACAACAGTAAGGTAACTTATCAGATCATCAATGACATGCTGAGAAAATACAACCAATATAATCCTATTTAACAACTATTATGTTTCACAATATACAATACATTATTATTAATAACTGTGGCCGAGTGAATTTTCGTCCCTTATATTGTCTACTCAGCCTTCCTCTGTTATAAAAGAAGGTAACAGAAGATGATAACAAAGCACAATAGTATGTGTTCACATAAAGTGAGGACAGATGTGCTAATGTATTGTAGCAATATAGGTGTGTTATGACTCTGTAGTATATCTAGAAATATAGGACAGAAGTATTAGTTGGAATCATGTGGGCATCTAGACAGAATGTCAGCCATCACATTATCCGAACCACGGATAGCTCGTACCATGAAGTGAAAAGGTTGAAGAGCAATAGCATATCGAGTGGATCTCGAACTCTTCAAGTTCTTAGTCTGAATAGCTGTAAGAGCTTTTTGATCAGTTTCTAGAATGAAATGTGCGCCCAGGAGGAATCTTTGTAGCTTTAGAATTGACCAAACCATCGCTAACAACTCACGGTCTAAAACCGAGTAGTTCCTCTCTGCCGCATTTAGTTTTCTAGACATGTACATAACAGGATGCAGAGTATTTGCATATTCTTGCATCAGTGCTGCTCCAATCCCAGTGGATGAAGCATCACTCCGAAGAACAAAAGTCCTATCAAGAGTAGGTAATCTTAGGATGGGAGGAGATGAAAATATATTCTTAATCTGGTCTAAGGAAGATTGACATTCTTGAGACCAACGAACCAGATTAGGCGATCCTTTCTTCAACAACGTTGAGAGAGGTGCCATAATCGAAGATAGATTCGGAATGAATCTCCCATAAAATTGAATTAAACCCAAGAGACTACGGACTTGTTTCTTCGTCTTAGGTACAGAGATGTTCAATATTTTCGAAGTATTGTGGTCTTCTGTCTTCAAGAGACCATGACCAACACGATGACCCAGGAAAGAGATTTCACCAAAACCAATGTAGGCTTTAGAGGGTTTTGCTGTCAAATTATACTCACGTAGAGTGGACAGTAAGTCATATAAACCCAAATAGTGATCTTCCCAGGAATCATTGAAGAGACGGATATCATCTAAGTATGCGATGACATATGAACGATGAGAAAGAATTCGACGCATCATGCGAACGAAAGTAGCAGGGGCGTTCATAAGACCGAAAGGCATAACATTCCATTGAAATAGACCCCTAGGTGTTGAGAAAGCAGTAAGAGGTTTGGCATGATCTGCTAAAGGCACTTGCCAATAACCTTCAGACAAGTCAAGTTTAGTGAAGAATCTAGAATTAGAAAGTCTAATAAGTAGATCTTCTAGTAAAGGCATTGGTTCAGCATCGAATTTTGTGACTTGATTCAATTTGCGATAATCAATGTGATAGGGTCTTTTCTTCTGAGTTTCCATAGATGGTTTTCTATCGTGCTGATAATAAAACGCGAATCCACACAACTGTCAAATAAGTTCAACACACAACGATGTAAACTTCAGGCATGTTAATCAAAGCCTGCCGTGAAGTGAAGTAAACTGTGAAGGCTGGTAGAACAGTTAACATTGTTTATTGACGACATAAGTTCAACGCTACGATACACTGTTCTTGACTAGGACAATCACATAAATGCATGACAAGAATACTCTGGTGAATGATGATGGTCGGGTACTGTGGTGGGATCCTTTCAACCATGTTCCTTACATTCAATTAATACGAATCCAGTAATGTTCAAACTAGATAAAATGTCCGTTGACCTTGCTTGAGGTCATCCAACTAAGCATGTACTCCCATACCACGAACTCCCGCATTCGTCCAATAAGAGACTGTTTCTATCCAAGACATAGTTCCATATAACGTATACTCAATATATATTCACTGGTACATATATGAAGAGGTATCTGAGTTAGTATCTTTAGGTTTTAACTAACCTCTCAAAAATCATGCCACGACGTTGGCATTACAATAAAGACGTTTACACATATGAATACTGCAATCAAATTAACTTCTTTCCGCTCGTAGGAATCCTTCTTCTACGATACGAATCCTAAAGGCTAACGACTCTGTAGGTCCATTCTAGGAATAACATATTCCCGCTAGACTAGTATAAGAGCGGCCTTACAATACAGCATACAATAAGAAGTGGGGCGATAACTTACGTGACATTGCTGCTATTGGTTTCGACCTGAAGACCAATACAGATCACTAGAATAAATGGCTTCCATAAACGTGCCATGAATACAATAATAATATATATCAATCACGGACATAAACAAGGTCCATGTTGCCCCTACAAAAATGACGTCAGAAACTACCCAACTAGGTTACCCGTGCGTCCCAAAGCAACTCACACTGCATTGTGCACGTCAGTGCGTGAATCAATCGAACGCACAAATATATAACTATATTAAGACTGGTGCGTACATTTGGCAGGACCGAAGACTACCCCCTTAGGTAATAAATGTACGTAACAGCTCCCTTATTACCTCCCCTTAAAAAAATTAATTCTATTAATTTTTTTCGAACTAAGTACCCGAGAGAGGTGAGTCAGAACTACAACAAGATATGAAATGCATAAAGTTATATCATATTAATAAAAGAATATTAAATTGAAATCAATATAACTAAATGACAGTATGCATTAAAGCACACATCCACACTCGACCTACTTTGGAACGATGTGGTAAGAATATACGAAGTAAAACAAGTTGAAAAGAAAATGAAAATGAAAAACCAAAAAAGGATGATAATAAAATTCAACTAAGTTTTCAAAAAAAATTTGAAACATATGATTTCAAAATGAAAATGAACAGCAACACTGATGATAATCAATGATAAGAGAATCAATAAAAGAGAAAATTTTAAAATACAACATGCAAAATGAAACAAAGCATAATTAAACACTTTAAGAAGCAACACACTTACTGTTTTCTAACACTAGTAAGTTTGACTAGTTATCTAAAAGTGAGATATCATGTAGTGGGATACGTGAATACACGTATTGCGAGACACTAATAAAGTTAGTAGATGTGTGATTTATAATCAATCAAATCGATTAAATTGAATTATTCTAATTAATAGTACTTAATTACACACAAATAAATAACTACTAATTTATTTTAAGTAATTCTAATTTCAATCATTGTGAATATTCGTTTAGAACTATTTAGAATCGACAAGAATATGTTCTCAATGTTCCATGCCCGAAATACATTTACGAACACGATATGTAGTGTAATATGTTCCATAATAATAATGAATGTCTATTTGTCGCTTTTAACAATGTTTCCATACTAATAAAAAAGTTACTGTAGTACCAATGTTCACGTACTAATAAAATGTTACTACATAAGAAGTCATGTTATAATCCAGAAGTAAGTATATCCTGGAAGTTATACTTGTACGAATACTGCAGATCTATACATAGTCTTTACAGATGTACCATCAATGACAATGTACATAGTTATTCATGTTTCGGTGAGGATGTTTCACCATCTGGAAGTGGTTTAGTTTCGACACGTTCACTTGGGCATCTTGACAGACAGTCTGCGAACACATTCTGCACTCCAGGAATAGCTCGTATCTCAAAATGGAACGGTTGAAGCGCTATAGCGTAACGCGCTGACTTTGATGACTTAACGTTCCCTGTATTCAGTGCGGTAAGAGCTTTCTGGTCAGACTCCACCACAAAGTGTGATCCGAGGAGATAACGATCCAGTTTAGTGATTGCCCAGACAAGAGCAAGGAGCTCTTTATCCAGAACGGAATATTTCGTCTCGCTCGGCGTGAGCTTTCTGGATACGTACATAACCGGAAATAAGGTGCCTCCGTATTCCTGCATCAAAACTGCCGCAATAGCGTAGGAAGAAGCATCACTGCGAAGAACAAAGGTGAGATCTTTGTTAGGCAACCTTAAAAAAGGCTTATTTGAAAAAAATTGTTTTATATAGTCTAAAGCCGTTTGGTGATCCTGCGACCACTTTATTACATTAGATGTGCCTTTCTTCAGTAGAGACGAAAAAGGTGCAGTTATAGTAGACAAATGAGGGATGAATTTTGAATAGAACTGTATTAGTCCTAAAAGCGACCTAACTTGTTTTTTTGTCTTAGGTGCTGAGATGTTTAAAATTTTAGAGACGTTACTGTCTTCTGTATACATGAAACCATGACCTATGCGGTGACCCAGAAATGAGATGTCATGAAAACCGACAAAAGCCTTTGAAGGTTTCGCTGTTAAGTTATAATCCCGTAAGGTAGAAAGTAAAGATTTTAAACCCTGAATATGTTCATCCCAAGAGTCACTGAAAAGACAGATGTCATCTATATAAGTAATGACATCGGGACGATGAGACAATATGCGGCGCATCATGCGTACAAAGGTAGCTGGCGCATTCATTAATCCGAATGGCATAAAATTCCATTGAAAAAGACCCCGTGGCGTCGAGAAAGCGGTGAATGGCTTTGCTTTAGGAGTGAGTGGCACTTGCCAATAACCCTTTGAAAGGTCAAATTTCGAAAAGAATGTGGCATGAGATAATTTCTCCAATAAGTCGTCTAAAAGAGGTAACGGTTCCGCATCGAATTTTGTAACTTTGTTTAATTTCCTGTAATCTACGCAAAGACGTATATTGTTGTCCTTCTTCCTAATGATTACCATAGAAGAAGAATATGGTGATGAAGATGGTTCAATTATATTTAATTGAAGCATCTCATCCAATTCCTTATCAACCTTATCACGAAAGTGTAAAGGAATAGGATATGGGCGAACTCGAATAGGCGTATCGTCAGTCAGAATAATGTCATGTTGGATGACTGACGTATGACCTGGGATGTCAGTGAGGACATCCTCATACGAGTGTAGAATATTAGAGACTTGCTGACGTTGATCAGCCGAAAGAGTAGATGAGATTGTAACATCATTCCATTTCTCAGTGGAATGGAGTGGTACAACTGGTATTGGTAGTTGTACATCATCGAAAGAAGATTCCTCTTCTTGGATGACTGACAAACTAGAATAGTGTTGAATAGGAGGTGTAGGATCGTCAGTTGCCTGAAACACTGACTGTAGATAATCAGGACGTGAGTAATACTCCTTCAACATGTTAATGTGGAAGGTTTTATGTTTACCATTAACATCAACGATGTAGTCGACATCGGATATTCTTGAGATGATCCTGAAAGGACCTCTCCAGGTAATTAAAAGACGATTGTTATGCGCAGGGAGTAATACAAAAGCTTCATCACCAGGTATGAGCTGGCGAAGACGTCTATACTTGTTTGCAAATAGACGAGCTTTTTCTTTGGCTTGTTCGGATGATGCAGTAGCTAGTCTACAAGCATCTATGATTCTCTTTCTCAGAGAGATCACATACTCATAAGAGGATTGAGTTTCCTCTTCAATATTCTCGTCAACCAATAAGTCGTGGATTAACGACATCGGACCGCGTGGTTGCATGCCAAAAACAAGCTGGAATGGAGAAAACCCCGTGGCTTGATTTTGTACTTCGCGATACGCAAAGAGACAAGCGGGTAGGACCCGATCCCAGTCTTGGGGATGGTCTTGAGTCATCTTACCCAACAACTGCTTGAGTGTCCTATTGAGACGCTCAATTAACCCATTTGACATCGGATGATAAATAGAACTAAGAGATCTGTCTATACCTAATGTCTTCATAACTTGAGACATGGATTCAGAAATGAACTGAACCCCATGATCCGACAAGATTTTCCGTGGAAAACCAATGCGTGAGAAGATTAACATCAATGCCTCTGCTACACTGGCAGATGAAGTGTTCTTGAGAGGGATGGCCTCAGGCCAACGAGTGCACATATCAATGCACGTAAGAATATGCGTATGCCCTCTAGCAGATGGAAGCATCGGACCAATAATGTCAATGGCCATTTTATCAAATGGTCTAATCGGGATGTCCGCAGCTTGAATAGGAGCCGCATGAAATGGACCCCGTACCTTAACTTCCTGACATATCAAACAGGACCGACAATAGAGAGTGATGTCCCTATGGACGCCTGGCCAGTAGAATGCCGAAAGCACTCTGGATTTGGTACGCGAAAAACCCATATGGCCCGCACATTGCGAGTCATGCGCATGTCGTAATATACGAGATCTCATACAGGATGGGACTAAGATCTGATAACATAAGGATGAATCCTTTTCCCGTATTACTCTAACCAAAATCCCATTTTTAAGTATAAAGTCATGTCTAGATTTTGCAAGTTTGTTGCTGGTATTCTTTTTGTTCACATACTGAAAAATTTTTTTTAATGAATCATCATTCTTTTGCAATGTTGCAAACAACTCCCGTGAAATAGGAGCATCATCATCACAAGTGGTATGAACTGTAGGTTCAATAGGTGTATCATGCGACATATTAGTAGCTTGCGCTCTAGTCACTACTGCATTTGCAGTTTGAATATGTCGCTCTTCCCATTCAGCAATTTGCTGTGGTGTACACTCTTTAATACCATGTATGCGACCAAGTATTAAATCACAAATTGGATTCGGAAGGAGACATGCTTGGATCTTTCCTGAAAAAAATGGTGTATTAAGATCAATAATAGCAGTGGGAAATGTTTCAACGGTGCCACCAAAAGTCACACACTTGACAACCCTGCCCGTGGCACAACTTGGGTTGATCAGCGAAGTCCGGACGCCCACAGTGCTACAACCTGAGTCAAATAGGAGAGAGCATGAAATGTTGTTGACAAATCCCTTGTTAAACTTAAGAGAGCCCTGTCCCTGGTGTACTGACGCAGCAGTGGCCGTACAGACTGCAGGTAGACTAGGCAAGGTATGTCCGCAACGCAGCGTCGTGATCGCCTTAGGCTGGAAAAGAGTCGAGCATTCTGGACAGTCTTTCACCTGGGTACAATCAAGAGAACAAGACATAGCATTGTGAGTTTCAGCTACTTTACCCTGTTCAATGTTAGCCTGTGTATCAATTAAAGAGACATTAGAATGTCTACCCGTATTACTCGACGATCTATCTCTGCGACGCGATCGATTTTGATTATTTGCATTAAAATTGCCATAATTGTCGTTTCTACTAGAGTTAAAATTCGGATGAGTCCGATAATTTGTATAATTAAAGTTATGATGTTCTTTAAAATTTTTTTCCAAGAACCTTGTCTGTTTTGCGGACCCTGAGATCTTGATCTCCAGTTTTGTTTATTATAATGTCCTTGATTATTTTTAAAATTATTGTTACCAAAATCTCGCGATCTGTGAGCTTGGTTCCAAGAAACATTAAATGGAGCAGATTGTTGAAATTGCTTCCCTTTGTAAAAGTTATCATTGTTAAAATTGTAATTATTTCCCTTATTGACATACCTGTCAGCACTAAAGGAACGATTTCGTGAAAAATTGTTTTGTTGTGCTGCAAAAGCAACAGGCAATTCATTCTTAATCTGTGCATTACTTAGATCCATGGTTGGGTGAGCAGTGCAAAAATTTTTTGCATGTTCTTCTAAATCTTTCATTGATAAAGGTTTCCGTTCGTGTAAAAATGCGAGAAATGTAGGATTTACAGACGATAGTACCTTATCGCGCATCAGTAAATCGAAGAGACCTTCATACGACTTTTCAATTTTGGATAATTCGATCCATCTTTCTAATGTTAGTCGTATCTGTGACAGAAAATCACTAAAATTTCTGCCAGATTGAGGTAGTAATGTATGAAATCTTAATCGATATTCGTCTTCTGTCATTTGGAATTTTTGCAGAAGTGCCGCTCTAAGAGCATTATAGTCATTTTTCTCACCAATGCTGGTGGTATGATAAACTGCTAATGCATCCCCTGTAAGTAATCTGGATAAATATGTACAGTATAGCGCTTTATCCACGTTATAAGACACACAAGTGGCCTCAAACCTATCTAGGAAGAATATTACGTCATCAGACGGGGGATTAAATTTTGGTAATTTAAGGTTAATTTCCTTAAAATGATCATGTCTGGATGAAGTTTGGCTTTCAAAAGTTCTCTGAGAATTAGCTTCCTGAGTTAACCTAAGTCTCTCATATTCTGACTCTGCTAATTTCAGTTCATGCTGTCGTTTTCTATCATTCTCTTCTATCTCAAGCTGAAGTCGTTTTGTGTTTTGTTCAGCTATTAATCTTCTTTCTTCCATTTCTTTTTGTTTAACTTCCATTTCCTTTTGTTTAACTTCCATCTCAATTTTAAGTCTTTCTTCAGCCTCCCTTTGCTTCTGTTCTGCCTCTCTCTGAAATCGTTTCTCTTCTAATTCAGCGGCTAATCTCATTTTTTTCTCCTCTTCCTCAGCTATAAATTTCCTCTTCTTTTCATCCTCCTCAGCAGTTAATCTCATTTTTTTCTCATTTTCCTCAGATTCAATCCGTTTTTGATCTGCCTCAAATTGAAGTTTTTCTAGTCTTAAAGTTTCTAGCTTTCTCTGTTCGGCTTCTATTTCTTGAGCTTTCCTATATTCTGCAAGTGCAAATGCTTTTGCTTCATCAGGAGCCATCTGAAGAGCTTTTGCTTGCTTAATGAAATAATCTAGTGAATACATTATGCTTTATAAGCAGTCACAATACTCTTGATTTATAAAAATGATAACACTAGTCAACAAATTTTCAAAAGTTTTTTGTACCATAAATTAAATGTACCATTTCTTATTGATTTTGACATGCTGATTTCAAATATCATAATGAAATTCACCAATTGGCTCTGGTTTTTTTTTAAATGATGGATTTACATTACAGTAATACAAATAATGTATGCTTGTTTACTTCTCTGGGCTGAACAGCTAGTCTTTCTACTTTAGCATTATAAAAATTGTGGTTACATACTCAATTAATTGATATTTTAACATAAAATGATAGAAAAAATAAAAACATTATTTAAAGTTCACATATCATGCTTTAAAAAGGCACATTTGAACCCATTCCGTCATTATTCAGTCGCTGTTCGAGCTCTCTTTGCTTGCTTCTTGTAGTCAATCGATGAGGTGTCTCTTGTCACAGTCCAACAGTAATCAACAAGCATTGAATTGCTCCAATTGCCTTGATACCTTGTCTCCATAGCAGCAATGTCCTGGTGAAATCGTTCACCATGCTCATCACTGACCGCTCCACAGTTTGACGTAAAGAAATCCAGATGAGAATCCAGAAAATGAATTTTCAAAGACATGTTGCAGCCAAGACTCTTATACTTCAGAAGGAGATTTTCTACAATTTCATTGTAATTATCAGATCTGTTGTTTCCAAGAACATTGTCCACCACTGACTTAAATGCTAGCCATGCTGCTTTTTCCTTGCCATGCAACACGCAAAGAAACTCGTCATCATGAAGAAGTTTTCGAATTTGCGGACCAACAAATACTCCCTCTCTTATTTTAGCTTCACTCAGTCTTGGAAATTTTCTGATGAGATATTTGAAAGCCTCATCTGTTTTCTCCATTGCCTTGACAAAGTTTTTCATGAGACCCAGCTTAATGTGCAAGGGTGGCAACAAAATCTTGCTGGTGTCGACAACTGCTGGGTTCTCAACGTTCTTACTGCCAGGCTGCAATGACTGCCTGATTGGCCAATGTCTTCTGATGTAATGGTCACTTCGTGCACGGCTATCCCACTCAGAGAAAGCAACAGTACTTGGTGTATCCACCCTGTAGTCCAAGCAAAAGAGCGACCACTTTTAAGTCACCGCAAAGTGACCAATGATGATGATCGTAGTTTATACACTTCAAAAGCTGCTTAATGTTTTCATAAGTTTCTTTCATATGAACTGCGTGACCAACTGGAATTGACGGTAACACATTACCATTATTCAACAAAACAGCTTTAAGACTTGTCTTGGATGAATCAATGAAAAGCCTCCACTCTTCCGGTATGTAATTGATGTTGAGGGCTGCCATTAAACCAGAAATGTTGTGGCACGCAGAAAGGTCACCCTCTTTGAAAAAGAATGTAATAAGCGGCTTCTGGCGGTTCCTATACACAGAAATTGTAACATCTTCTGCCAGGAGATTCCACTGTTGCAATCTGGAACCCAAAAGCTCCGCCTTGTTCTTCGGTAAATTCAGATCTCTTACAAGATCATTCAGTTCACCTTGGGTTATTAAGTGTGGTTTAGTGGATGTAGTTTGCTCAAAATCTGTGTCACTTGAGGTTGATGGTTCAGGACCACCAATGTCCTCTTCATCAGTGGAAGCAGCTGAAAATGATTCTGGCACTTTGGGAACTCGTAGATCATCGCCATGTGGTACCGGAAGTATTGCAGAGGGGATGTTTGGATATTCCAGAGTCCATTTTTTCTTCTTTGATATGCCTTTCCCAATTGGAGGGACCATGCAAAAGTAACAGTTGTTGAGATGATCAGTGGGCTCTCTCCAAATCATTGGGACTGCAAAAGGCATAGCTTGCCTTTTGCCAGTTAACCACAGTTTAAGATGTGCTGCACATGTATTGCAGCATATGTGTGGCGCCCAGCTCTTATCTTGATCTCCTATTCTGCAGCCAAAATACAAACTGTACGCCTTCTGGCATTTCTAACTACGATACTTTTGATAAGGACAAATGCACTAACTAATGGCAACATTTTATCAGAGATAAGGTATTTATACACAAAGGGGATGTAATCATAGGTAGGATTGCATCATCAACTTCTAGTAACATTTTTATTGGTCATTAGAAAAAATTATGCAATCGCCCACAACAGTTGCGTCATATATATATAAATTTACCGTAATTAAATAAACTAGTAGCATATATCTTGAAAACTAGAGCCAATCAACATTTTTTAATGTCATTTTCGTTTTCAGCACACCAAAATTAGTTAAGATCAGCTATTTTCATTTCTGGTACATTTTGGTTGTTGACTAGTGTAATTAATCAATGTAAATTAATTAACCTTGTTACTTTGCCAAGTGTACGTCGTTCCTGTCCTAGAACGGTATCTTTTGTTATCATATAGTTATGAAATATATCAATTATCAATATAGTAATTTATGTAATGAAATGTCATGAAATCAACAACGTGAAAGACAATAGAAACATTACCGACAAGACACAATAATCAAAGACGAATGACTACAGTCGTAGAAATCAAATAAAATAAAAATGTGGAACTAAAATAGAATGTCGTAAAAAATTACGATGACATCTACGATCCAATAATGCACAAGACAATTGACAACACAGTGTAAAAACATATGCTTTGTAAAAAACTGAATGATAGTCAGGTTAGACGGACAATAATCACATACAAAATACATCATGAAAATAGGGTACAAGTAAAAATAGCTACGAAAACAACAATTAAAACTTGACGGAACAGCTAAACAACTACTATCATAAGGAACAATTAGCGATCGGAACTTCGGCAAGGTTTCTAGCCTTGTACCGAAATTATCGCTCAATTGAAACTTACAAAATGAGCCCTACAGAACGTCTGACGAAGAGCCCGAATTGGCTTCGAGATGGATCTCGTTCGTTAGATCAACCTCCCTACCTCCCACGAAGAATACAACACATATAACATGTAACATAAAAATATAAATGTGGACATAACTACATGAGGCACAGCTAAACGTAATAAAGTGTACAACGAAAACACGTTATACTCATCTCGCGTGCAGGTAAAAAATCAATGTGCCTCGTCTCCGTGGATGTACGCTTGAGACAACGAAATACTCTGTTTCGAATACTTGAGTTCTGCCAGATGAGGACTACCAGCTGAGGTCCCACGTAGTCATACACTGATGTAGAACTTGAGATTGAGGTTCAATGTACCTTGACCTTGAGGTAGCCGTTATAAAGGATATGAGTTGTTAGAGAATCCACGTACTTTCAACTAGTGTGGAACTTGTGAGGTAATTCCAGTTTTGAATCTTGAGCAATTCAAGCCACACTGGCCGCCATTTACTGATAGATCTTTTCTTCTGAGTTTCCATAGATGGTTTTCTATCGTGCTGATAATAAAACGCGAATCCACACAACTGTCAAATAAGTTCAACACACAACGATGTAAACTTCAGGCATGTTAATCAAAGCCGCCGTGAAGTGAAGTAAACTGTGAAGGCTGGTAGAACAGTTAACATTGTTATTGACGACATAAGTTCAACGCTACGATACACTGTTCTTGACTAGGACAATCACATAAATGCATGACAAGAATACTCTGGTGAATGATGATGGTCGGGTACTGTGGTGGATCCTTTCAACCATGTTCCTTACATTCAATTAATACGAATCCAGTAATGTTCAAACTAGATAAAATGTCCGTTGACCTTGCTTGAGGTCATCCAACTAAGCATGTACTCCATACCACGAACTCCCGCATTCGTCCAATAAGAGACTGTTTCTATCCAAGACATAGTTCCATATAACGTATACTCAATATATATTCACTGGTACATATATGAAGAGGTATCTGAGTTAGTATCTTTAGGTTTTAACTAACCTCTCAAAAATCATGCCACGACGTTGGCATTACAATAAAGACGTTTACACATATGAATACTGCAATCAAATTAACTTCTTTCCGCTCGTAGGAATCCTTCTTCTACGATACGAATCCTAAAGGCTAACGACTCTGTAGGTCCATTCTAGGAATAACATATTCCCGCTAGACTAGTATAAGAGCGGCCTTACAATACAGCATACAATAAGAAGTGGGGCGATAACTTACGTGACATTGCTGCTATTGGTTTCGACCTGAAGACCAATACAGATCACTAGAATAAATGGCTTCCATAAACGTGCCATGAATACAATAATAATATATATCAATCACGGACATAAACAAGGTCCATGTTGCCCCTACAAAAATGACGTCAGAAACTACCCAACTAGGTTACCCGTGCGTCCCAAAGCAACTCACACTGCATTGTGCACGTCAGTGCGTGAATCAATCGAACGCACAAATATATAACTATATTAAGACTGGTGCGTACATTTGGCAGGACCGAAGACTACCCCCTTAGGTAATAAATGTACGTAACACAATGCAAATTCGTATGTTCTTGTCTTTCTTCCGGACAATAACCATGGAAGAAGAATATGGTGAAGTCGATGGTTCAATTATGTTTAATTGAATCATTTCATCCAATTCCTTTTCCACTTGTGACTGGAAGTGTATAGGGATAGGATAAGGTCTAACCCTAATTGGATTATTGTCGGTAAGAATTATGTAATGTTCTATGACATGCGTGTGTCTGTCCCGGGATGTCAGTTAGAACATCCTGAAATGTCTGTAACATCGACGAGGCTTGTCGATGTTCCTCAACGGAAAGATTAGGAGAAACGGAAACGTTTTTCCAAGATTCCATGGAATGTAGTGGAACCACTGGAAGAGGAAGATTGACATCAGAAAAAATAGATTCCTCATCCTGTATGCCAGACAGGGATGAATAATGACCGTGAGGTGCAGGAGCATCATCCGTTGCCTGGAAAATAGGCAGCAAATAGTCCGGACGTTCGTGAAATTCCGAAAGCATGTTTATGTGGAAAGTTTTATGCTTTCCATCAATATCGACCACATAGTCAACATCGGAAATCCGAGAGACTATTGCATACGGACCTTTCCATGCAATAAGAAGTCTATTTTCCCTACTTGGGAGTAGGACGAATGCTTTGTCACCTGGACAAAGTTGTCGTAGACATCTATTCTTGTTAGCAAACTGCCTTGCCTTCTCTTTAGCAATTTCTGATAAAGCAGTTGCCAGTTTGCATGCCTCAATGATCTTTTGCCTAAGAGCAATGACATACTCATATGAGGATTGAGTGTCATCGCTAATATCATCGGCAGTGATGAGATCGTGTAGTAAAGACATAGGGCCGCGCGGACGCGCGCCAAAGACAAGTTCAAAGGGAGAAAATCCTGTGTGTTCGTTTGGGACCTCTCTATAAGCAAAGAGAGCCGCGGGTAAAACCCTGTCCCAATCTTGAGGATGATCTTCAGTTATCTTACCAAGCAAAGTCTTGAGCGTTCTATTCAGACGCTCAACTAACCCATTAGACATAGGATGGTAGATACTACTGAGAGATCGTTCAATATGTAAGGTAGACATTACCTGTGACATAGTGTCAGATATGAGTTGAGTGCTATGGTCTGACAATATTTCTCTGGGGAACCCCAAGCGAGAAAATATCAACCAAAGAGCATCTGCGATATCTGTAGTAGATATGCTCTTAAGAGGGATAGCCTCTGGCCAACGTGTGCACATATCGACACATGTAAGGATAAACTGGTGTCCTCTGGCCGACTTGATCTTAAAAGGGCCAATAATATCTATGGCCATTTTCTGAAACGGCCGAATAGGGATGTCAGCAGCCTGGATAGGCGCAGCATGTCGTGGTCCTCTAGATTTGACCTCCTGACATACCTTGCATGATTGGCAGTAGATACGAATGTCCTTGTTAACAAAAGGCCAAAAGAAAGCCGCAAGGACTCTCGACTTCGTACGGGCAAAACCCATATGTCCAGCACATTGCGAGTCATGAGCATGTTGTAATATTTGGACTCTCATGCTCTTGGGAACAAGAAATTGCGAATGTGCCGACGTAGTCGAATCTTGTACCATACGTACAAGTACGCCGTTTCTCATTGCAATCCAAGATTTATTTTGTGTATCTTGATTTGGGTCACCTTTCTTCGCAAGAATGAAGAATTTTTTTAGAGAAGGATCTTCTTCTTGTAATTTTATGAAAGAGTCCCGGGAAATAACCAAGTGACTATCTTGGCTATGAACTTCATTATTACTATTCAATGAAGTTTGGGGTGTTTGTAGAGCTTGTGCTCTTGTAACCACTGCATTGGTAGCTTGCATATTATGATCTTCCCAAGCAGCAATCTGCTGTGGGGTACATTCCCTAACTCCGTGAATACGACCAATAATAAGGTCCGCAATAGGATTAGATAAGACAGGCGTGCACATCTCCCGTAAAGAAAGGAGTGGCAATGTGAATTACAGCAGTAGGATATTTCTCTAGAGTGCCGCCAAATGTGACACATTTGATAACTTTTCCTGTAGCACAGGATGGATCTACAAGCGATTGTCTAACACCAATAGTGGTGCAACCGGAATCAAAAAGTAGCGAGACCAGAGTATTATTAACAAGACCCTTATGTAGGATTAGAGAACCTCTCCCGTCATGCGCAACTGCAGCAGGCAGAGCGGGAAGAGGGTGACCACAGCTCAAAGTAGTTATGGTAGTCGGTTCGAACAAAGTACTGCATTGGGGGCATTTGTTTGCTCTCCCAAAGTCAAAAGCAGAACAAGTGACAGCGTCAGAGTTTTTATTATCAACAACCTGATTACAGGTTCCCTGAGATTCTTGTTGTACAGAGTTAGCCTGCTGATATATCTTTTTTTTTGTATTGAGATCTACCGCGACTATTATTACCTCTGAAGTTATCAGAGTTATTATTATCTCTGAAGTTATTAGTGTCTCTATTGTAACTGTTATCCTGTTTTGAACTCCAGTTTCCATGATTATTATCATGTCCACATTGATGCGAACATCTATTTGTTTGGTTTTGAGGTCTTCGTGAGGAATAGCCTCTGTTACCATATCCTCTAATAAAATGCCTAAAATTATTAGGTTGGAAGTAACGAGGACTGTCAGCTTGTCTCCAATTCTGTGAAGAAGAATCACCTTGAAATTGATTGCAATGATTCTGAGCATAATTACGGTTACTCTTCTTATTAAAGTTTTGATCATATGGTGCTTTAGAGTTGCTAATGGTTACGTGAGGATGCGCAGTGACATACTGGCAACAGTATTCTTCCATTTCTTTTATGTTTTTAGGCTTACGCTCATGAAGAAAAGAACGAAAAGATTCATTGACAGAAGACATAACCTTGTCTCTAAGTAGTAAGTCCATAAGTGATTCAAATGTATGTTTTGTCTTAGACAGTTCAACCCAACGTGTAAAAGTAAGACGTATCTTTGAAATGAATTCAGAGAATTCCACTCCAGTTTCTGGCAACATATTTTTAAATTGAAGACGATAGCCGTCTTCGGTAAGTTGGTATTTCTTTAACAAGATAGCCCTGACAACCTCATAGTTGTTCTTGTCAGGCTCATCTACCATGCCCAACATACTCAAAGCATCACCTCTATGTATTTTGGACAAATGTTCTGATCTGTTCAAAGCTTGGTAATCGTCCTGTGTTGGTGTTGGTGGCTTTCTGATTGATTTGATTATCTTTTTCTTCTAATGATACATAACTGGTACATCCGGTTGCTTGTCTGCAGCACCTTCTTTAGCCAGTCGGTTTGCTCTCTCGTTTCCTGGTATTTCACAGGGAGACGGTATCCTCTGCATGGCGACCTTGCGCTGGTTGCACAGTTCAGACAGTAGGGTTTGTATACCTGGTATTTTCTGCACTGAAGTGCTTGGAGTGCTGATCTTGCATCTGTCAGGAATACCACAGGCTGTGGACCCAGATTGGTGTTCAACAGTTTCTCGGTTGCAACATTGATTGCCTTGATTTCTGCATCATAATTGTTACATAATTTCCCTGTTGGTACTCTGACCTTATGCCTAGTGTTGTTTGGGTATTCCATGTACACTCCTGCTCCTCCATTTTTTACTGAATTTTGTGCTGACCCATCCGTGTATACTAGGACCCAGAGATCATGTATTCATCATCCAAGAAACTGAAAGTGACTGTCTTAAGTTGCACGATGTTCTGTTCATCCTTGTCGAGTATTCCTTTCACTTTTATCTGGATGTATACTGGTAGTCCAGGCCTTTCTCTCCAAGGGGTTTGTTCTGGCACAGACTTTAGGGGGCTGTCAACTTCAGGCAAGTCTATGGTTTGTCTACGATGTCGTTTGGCCTAGTGAATAAAACTACTTCTTTTCAATCGTCCCATTTCTAGGTTCTGGAATATGTCCTGCATTGGATGGCTTGGCACACAGAGGATTTTTTCTGCCAGTGTTAGCACTTTCGTGTCTCTGCGTTCTCTCAGTGCTTGTATCCTCCTCATTTTCTCCATCTCCAGTATAGACAATGATTTCATTGCACCAGTGATGACCCTAAACGCTTTGTTTTGCACCTTATCTAGCACTTGTAATGTGGTGTCTGATGCTGGATACCACGCTGCTGACCCATATTCCAGGTGTTGTCGTATGCCCTGCTGTAAACTTTATTAAGTATTTTCCCGCTGTCTCCCCATGTGGTTCCACTTCGTTTTCTAATGATTGCTAATTTCCTCCTGGCCATTTTTGCTGCCATGTTGATGTGTTGCTTCCAAGTCAGCCTATCATCGAATGTAACTCCGAGATAGGTTGGTTGTTTATCTTCTCTCAGGAGCTCTTTGTTTATCTTGATGACACCAGCTTTTTGTTTGGGAGAGAGGGTGAAGAGCGTAGTGCTGCACTTGTCTGTGTTGATGTTGACACACCATCTATTTGCCCATGAGGTTAAGGCATCTATTGCTCTTTGTAGCAGTTTCGTGGCCACTGTTGCATGCTCATCTGTGCACCATATTACCAGGTCATCAGCGTACATTGCCACTTTCATTCCATGTAGTAGTTCAGCAACCAGGTCGTTGATGTAGACTAGGAAAAGTGTTGGGGACAGAACCCCTCCCTGAGGGACGCCATGACGCAGTAAAATTTTCTTACTCTTGAGGCCATCTAGTTGTACTCGGGCTCTTCTGTTATGCAAGTATGCTTTCACCCATTTGTACATCTTACTATTCACTCTACAATTTCTCAGTTTCTTCAGAAGCCCTTCTTTCCAAACCTTGTCAAATGCTTTCCTTAGATCTATCCATGCTGCTAGTACCAGTTTCTTATCTTGGAACGCATCCTCAATCTCTTGGGAAAGGTAATTTGCCTGATCTTTGGTAGAATAACACTGCCTAAAGCCCGCCTGCTGTGTTACAAGCAGTTTTTCACTTTCAATGTACCACTGTAGCCTGAGGTTGATGATACTTTCCATAGTTTTGCAGAGACAGCTTGTAAGGCTGATTGGTCTGTAGCTGGAGGCAGTGGAACTGTCTTTTCCTGGTTTTAGGAGTGGTATCATGATTGCTTCCCAATCCAGGTCTGTGGAACTCTGCCTGAGTTCCAACAGATATTGAAGATCTGCAGCAGCTTTGTTTTTGCTGCGGTTCGCAAGTTCTTAATCATTTCATTTGACATTCCATCAACTCCTGGCGACTTTCTCATTTTCAATTTGGATATTGCAAGCTCCAGTTCTCTGAATGTGATTGGTGCCTCCATAACTTCAGGTATGGTTCCATCTCGTTCTGCGTATTGTTGTTTCTCACGAGTCTTCTGTTGCTTCTCTGGGCTTACTTCGATGTTGTTGTCTTTAGCAAAGGAGTCTGCAAAGTGATCAGCTGCCTGTTTTCCCTTGAGGATGTTTCCATCTTTGTACAGAGCAATCCTTGAGTTTCTCCCTGTACCTTCATCGTTAAGTTGTTTTACCAGCTTCCACAGTTTCCTTGTATCTCTTTCGAAGTTCAAGGACTCAGTTTTCTCCTTCCAGCTTCTTCGCCTGGCCTGCAACTTGGCTCTTTGAAATTTGGCCTTAGCTTGCTGGTAGTTATTGTGGTGTTCTTGGCATGGACTGGTCTCTGCCTGCTTTCGAGATGTTTCCACGTCGTTGTGCAGCTGCTCTAGTTCACTATTCCAATATGGTTTGTAGTGCTTACGAGCCCCTCTAGGTATTGTTTCATGAGCAGCCAGTTATATGCATCTGCTGAATTCATCGACTAGCTTATTGATGTCTTTGTCTACAGTCAGATCTCTAGCCAGTATACTAGTACGATTCTGGTACATTGTCAATTCTGCCTTCTTGTAGTTCCACCTAGAGAGAGTGCTGCTCTCTTTGACAAGTTCATTTTCCACAATTAGGAAGACTGGCCGGTGGTCGCTGCCTCCAAGTTGTTTCCCTACAACGTGTGTGGTGTTCCACTCCAGGCCAGTTAGTGAGTGGAATGCCAGATCTGGTGTAGAGGTGGTGTGCCATGATCTCGAGTAGAAGGTTGGTGGGTCGATTGGCTGGTTAATCAGGATAAGCCCATTGTCATCCTGCCAGTTTTCAAGCTCATCGCCTCTTCTGTCCATGTGATCATAGCCCCAGCTCTGTGAGTGGCTGTTGAAGTCTCCACATACAATCAGTCTTTCCTTTGCTGGGATTGTATCTAATGCCAGTGGGCGGTCGCTCGGACAGTAGTAGTTGAGCAGGTGGAATTCTGAACTTTCTGTGATGAGATGAAGCATCTGGTATTCCGCCCCTCCATATATGTTTCAAGCTGACATGCACTGATGTTATTCCTCACGAGTGTCAGTATTCCACACTTTTGCCTGTCTATTCGGTCAGATCGGTAGCACTGGTAGCATCTGATTTTGAAGGCTATGTCCTTGTTGAGGTCGGTTTCTTGCAAGCAACATACATTTACTTGCTCTTCATTCAAGATATTTTCGAGCTCTAATGTTTTGCTGTAGCCGTCTTTTTTACTATTGACGCCTTCAGCAATCCAGTGCATTATTTTAAATGGTTTTTTTCTTTGCTTGGCCAGTAGCTTTATTCTCATGCCTCCTGGCTCCACTGGGCAATTGGGTGTACGTCACAGGGCGAGTGCCATAACGTTTTGCAAATATAGGCCTACTTCCATAGCGCGTGTTGCGTGGCATCCTGATTGCTGTGGTGCGCCTCTTGGCTGGTTACCTCTGTCTTCAACACCTTGACTTGCTAGGGCAGACTGTGGTCTTGCTCGAGTGTAGGAGGGCCTGGTCAGTATTGGTTTTTCAGCCACTGATGGCTGTACTTGAGCCCCATCTCCACGTCAAGGAGCTGGCCTCGATGGGGTCTAACAGAGATAATGCAAAGTATTTCAATTTCAAAGTGCCACGATTTAGTCCACCTACCGATGACATTTTAGTTTATTTAGATAGGTTTCAGACAATATGCCAGGACAATAAGAGTGATAAATCTCAGTATTGCGCACATTTGTAACAACTACTTACAGGCGAAGCAATGACAACAGTTAATATGTTGAAAGAAACTGACAAAAATAACTTAGATGCTGTCAGAGCTGCTATGCTTAGAAAATTTCAACTTGACGAGGACGGATACCGTCTCCGTTTTAAATCACTGTTGCCTGAAAACGGAAAATATTTTAGTGATTTCATATCAAAAATACGCCTCACATTTGACAGATGGGTTGAATTGTCTAAGATAGAACGTTCCTATGACGCTCTTGTAGATTTATTACTACGTGATAAGGTCATGTCTTCAGTCAACCCGTCATTTATTTCGTTCCTGCATGAACGTAAGCCAGCAAATTTAAATGACATGGAGCAAAACTGTAGGCAATATTGTACCGCACATCCAAACATGGTAGTTAGCAATTCTTCTGTTAGAGAAGGATTGCCTGTTGCATTTGCCATGCAACACGGAAATCATTTCCGAAATAGCTCTCTCAGTCATGATAGAAACTTTAAAAAGGGAGATTATAAGAATTTTAATTCTTTTAAAGGGAAATAATTTCGGAGTGGCTCTCCATATCAACCAAATTGGGGACAATCTTATATGTCACGTGATTTTAATAGAAATAATTATGGTAATTATCGAGGTAATAACCACAATAGTGATTGGCAATCACGATCAAATTTTTCTAACAACCAACATAATTTTCCAAACAGACATTATGGTCAAAGGGATAATAGTTACCACAATAATTGCAGATCAAATCAAAATGGTAATTCCAATAGACAGAATAATTATAACAATTTCAGAGACAATAGTCAGAATCGATCTAGAGGTAGAGATAGATCTTACAGCGGTAGATCGCATCACCAGGCTAATTCAGCTCAGCATGATAATCAAGCTAATTTAGATCAGGATACAAATGTTAATTTACATAATGCATCCGCGTGTTCTCTAGATTTCGAGCAGACTAAACGTTGTCATGAGTGCACAACATTGTTCCAGCCCAAGGCATACACTACGTTGAGTTGCGCCCATGTCTTACCAAGCCTTCCTGCGATGTCTACTGCCCTGTCAGCATCTACACACGACGGAAGAGGGTCTCTAACCTTACATAATGTATTTGTCAATAAAATCCCCGTGTCTATATTATTTGATACACGTTGTTCCACCGTCGGGATTAGACAATCGTTAGTCCACCCGTCATGTGCAACGGGGAAAAGTGTTGAAAAAGTTACATTTGTATGCACAGTTGAGACATTCCCAACTGCAATCATACATGTAGATACACCAATTTTTACTGGTAACATTCATTCATTGTATGCTCCCTTCACCAATCACCGATCTGATAATCGGGCGTATACATGGAGTTATGTATTGTACTCTACAACAGGTTGCTATTTGGGAAAAGCAACATATGCACTCTGCTTATTCAGTTACCACTAAAGCACAAGCTCAGGATATATTACATGTTATACCAACTATAACTACTGACAATAATGATACCGATGATGGTAACTCTCCTATATCACGAGAGTCTTTTATTAAGTTACAACAGAATGACGCATCACTAAATAAATTGTTTCTGTTAACTCAGAATAATAGCACAATCAAAGAAACAAACCCTTAATATTGTTTTATACTTAAAATTGGAGTACTAGTTAGAATGGTACGTGATGCTATTTCATCCGTAAGTTCTCAAATTTTGGTACCCACAAACATGAGAGCGCGTATCTTACGACATGCTCACGACTCCCAATGTGCCGGTCATATGGGTTTTCCCGCACTAAATCCAGTGTTCTGTCTTCCTTTTATTGGCCAGGCATTCATAGGGATGTAACAATATATTGTCGTTCTTGCACCACATGCCAAGAGGTTAAAGTCAGTGGTCCTCGTCACGCAGCTCCTATTCAAGCTGTTGACATTCCTATTTGACCTTTTGAAAAAATGGCTATTGATATTATTGTACATTTACAGAAGTCTGCTAGAGGACAAAAATACATTCTTACATGTATTGACATGTGTAATCGCTGGCCCGAGGCTGTACCACTTAAGATTGTTTCATCTGCTGATGTTGCAAATGCGCTATAGTTGATTTTTTCTCGTTTAGGTTTTCCAAAGAAAATTTTATCTGACCATGGGGCACAATTTGTATCTGAATCCATGTTTCAAGTAATGGACATGCTACACATCGACAGGTCTCAGTAGTATATATCACGCCATGTCGAATGGTTTAATTGATCGTCAGGACAGGACACCTAAACAGTTACTGGGTAAAATCACTGATGATCATCCTCAGGATTGGGACAGGGCATTACCCGCTGCTCTGTTCGCGTATCGCGAGGTAAAAAAGGTAAAGAAACCCGTTACACGCCCATTGAGGCATATTGGGAATATGGTGTTAGGCCCATATTTTCTTGACAGTCGGCACACTAGAAGTGATGTGGTCGGCATCACGCCGGCCGCCTTAACCTTCCCAGAGTTGCTCTGGTACCCATTTGGGGCTGGGTCAACCCAGGAGCCGTTTGTGGCCTAAAAATATTCCCACCTCATCTGGGGATCGAACCATAGACCACTGCGCAAGGAAGCCAGTGCACTAACCACTATGCTACCGCGGCTCCTTATCGCGAGGTGCAAAATGAAAATACAGGTTTTCACCTTTTGAACTCGTCTTAGGGGCACAACCTCGTGGTTCCATGTCGTTACTTCACGGTTTACTCACTGCCGATGTTATTTCCGATGATCCCCAATCTTCGTATGAATATGTTGTCACTTTAAGACAGAAAATCATTGACTCATGTAGGTTGGCTACTTCTTCTTCAGAGTCCGCCAAAGAGAAGGCAAGACTCTTTATGAATAGATATTGACGTCTGATTCAACTTTCTCCTGGTGATGATGCTTATGCTTTGCTTCTTCGCAAAGACAATCGTCTACTTATTGCCTGGAAAGGTCCGTACAATATTGTGTCTAGAATATCAGATGTTGAGTACCTTGTTAACATCGATGGTAAACACAAGACTTTTTACATAAATATGTTGAAAGAATTTCATGCCCGTCCGAACTATCTTCAGTCTGTTTTTAAAGACACTGACGACCCCCCGCTTTGTCGTCATCATTATACCTCTCTGTCGGTTATTCAGGAAGAGGAGACATCTTTCTCTGATGTACCTTTACCTCTTCCAGTAATACATTTACATTCAACTGAAACTTGGAGGGATGTATCTATTTCAACTAATCTTTCTACGGAAAGACAACAGCAGATCTCTGCTCTCTTACATTCGTATCAAGATGTACTTACTGACATCCGCGGTCGTACTTCTGTCATCTATCATGACATTATACTAACCGATGACTGTCGTAATGTTTTTTTTACATAGGTCTTAGAAATAGTGGTTCCGTCCGAGTGGAGGATGATAGTGAAGGCTCTGTGAAAGTAAGGGTTAAGAAATAGATAGGTGATTCACAAGGGTGCTGAAAAGAGGAAGGACAGTCTCTGAATCGTGAAAATTTCTCCGATTCGCCTATCTTACGACAATTTTATTTATATGTAGACTCCTGGATCTCTCCTGGCTAAACAACATTTGCCAGTTACTCAACACTCATGTACACACACCAATTTGGTGATACAAACGCACATACGTGAATACAAACTACATATAACAGATATGGGGTATTGGTTCGGCCAACACAGTAATTAAAGATTTATGGTGTTTTTTATCATTTAAACCAAAATCACAACATTTAGCATGTTACAGACAAAAAAGATCATAGTTACAGAAAATACAAAAAGAGGGGGGGGGTAGGTTTAGAATAGTAGTATCCCAATATGCCCTTCCCGCTTGTATAGGCAAAAACCCAGTCCAAAGACAAGTGTTATCAGAAGGAGACAATTTAATCCAAAGATAGATTATTTTATTCTGATAGGGGGTATACAATATTCAGTGTGGGGTGTAGGAACAGAGTCCTAGTATTCTCAAAGTTATCCCTTGACTAAGCAGATTAAGGGAGGGGAAATAAGAAACTGTAAACAACCCCACTTAGAGAGAAAAATACAAGAAATTAAGTATATGGATATTTACCAAGTAGAAGAAAGTTTGAAGGTATCTCATTCATTCAAATGCACGCTCGCGATGGCCATCACACACTTTCTCACTTACCGATCGTTGAATCTGGCAATCCATAGAATAACATAAACAGCTAGTAAGTACTCGACTAATATGAGTCTCTTTCTTCTTTTTCCAGCCCCAGACTAGCGGGGTTTGCGTTCAGCTAATTTTCCGTAGTCGCTGAAAGTTGAAGCCTTAGTGCTTTTTGGTTTTATCTAAAGTTTCTATGTGATGGCACTGTCACAGGTATATATGAGAATGTAGTGGTCGCCTGGATCTCACCGCTGGTGGTTGAGACTTCTTTAGCGTGATGGGCACAGAGTGATGGCAAAGGCTGATCAGTGAGTTAATTTTTCTGTCGGGGGTTTAATCCAGTGGAAATAACGTGACTGTCAGTATAAATAAATGATCTGTTCTTTTCCACAACAGAGCAGTAATAATTATATATCGCTTCTGGCAATTGTTCTTCGCCAGGTATCTGTACAGAATTTATTGATCTTTAAGATTTAAATGTTCTTGGTTGGATTACTCTCATGAAAATTGAGAGAGTGGAACCACATAGGGGTCACAACACGAAGATTATATTTAAATGTCAATAAAAAATATCTGGGTGGTATAAGAACCGAGTCTGGAGGACTTTATGTAATTGCTGGGACGCAAAGGTATTATGTTCAGCCTATGTGAAAAAATAGAAAACATGTAATAAAAAAAAATCCAATACGAATCATATTCTGACGCACAATAATTTACAGTTAAGACTATTTTTAACCACTCGCGTATTCTATTATATATACATATTTTAAAAAACTCCCCGCGAGTCTCTAGTAGTTAAAAAAAACACACCTATATACAGAACTAAACTGTATTAATCGATTATAAATCGCTTAGCGGCTTTTAAATTATTTTAAGCATCTCTCACTGGGGAGCAAACGGGTAATTAAATTGACGTTATCACTAGGGAATTTTCCTAGATGTCTATTTAATACGTTTTAAATACACACAGATCCCAGTGAAATAAATGAAACATCATACGATTAAAATCACTTAGATGCTAATAACTATATTTACCGCGAAACACAAGACTCTAGAATTTAATCCTTCGCGAATTTCTGTAGAAAATCAAGATAAATTTAGGACTCCTAAACTGTCGCTCTAGACCATTCTAGACATCGAGATTTTGCAGACTGACACAGAATTAAATGGTCCGGACATTATATTCAAAAATGGCTATCTTTCATCTGTAGTTCAGAGTTTTCACTCCTCTCGTTCAATTTGAAAGTTTGCTGGTCGATTTGTTAATCCACTTCCATTATTACGTCTTTTCCCCCCTGATTTTCGCTTCGCTGGCGTTAGGGCTCCTTTAATGTCCATGTTCGAGAGTCTCTTTCGTCTTTGTGCGCGCGATCAAAGAGTTGCGTTCGGTGAGTAATCCACGCCTCTTTCTATGCAATAAGCAGACCGTTACCTCTCTCTAAAACTACAGAAAACTCTAGGCGCCACCTTCCCGTGTTTTGGTTGACGTGCTGACGTAATCCTGACAGCGGGTGAACCCTTTTTACAAGAAAGACGGATTATGCCTCTATATATCTGCGTCCTAAGTGATTGACAACAAAACCAGGAGGCGTGGCTAGACTATGAATCGGACCTGGCAGCAGAGACACTTTTGCTTCCACGTTTTTGACTTTACATACTAATTAGCCAACGCTGTAAATGCAACGTGTTTAAAGTTTTGAGTCAAAATATTTAGGGCTCGCGCTGGTATCAAAGAGAAAAAACGATAAAGGTTATACATTTCATCCGTCACAATGACACACCTATTCGTGTCCGCCCTATCCAATTCCTTTTCACTTCCAAACTCAAGTAGAGAAGGAATTAGACGAGATGCTCCGATTAAATATCATCGAAACTTCTACATCACCTTATTCTTCGTCTATAGTTATTGTAAGGAAGAAGGATAATAACATCCGTCTTTGCATAAATTATCGTCGTTTAAATAGAGTTTCCAAGTTCGATGCCGAACCACTCCCTCTCTTGCAGGATTTACTTGCGAAACTTGCTAAATCTACCTTTTTCACTAAAATTGATTTATCAAAGGGCTATTAGCTGGTCCCATTAACGGCTTGTGCTAAACCACCCACGGTTTTTTCTACCCCTCGAAGTCTATTCCAATGGAATTTTATGCCTTTTGGGCTTGTTAACGCTCCTGCTACTTTCGTACGCATAATGCGTCGAATCATATCTCACCACACTGATGTAATTGCATATCTAGATGATATTTGCCTTTTCAGTGACTGTTGGAATGATCATGTCCATGGATTAGCTTCGTTGTTATCCACACTCCGTTCTCATAATTTGACGGCTAAACCGTCAAAAGCAAATATCGGTTTTAGCGAAATATCTTTTTTGGGTCATCGTGTTGGTCATGGTTTCCTATACACTGAGGATAATAACATTTCAAAAATTTTAAACATCACTATCCCTAAGACTAAGAAACAGGTTAGAAGTCTTTTGGGACTAATCCAATTTTACGGGCGACTCATTCCCTACTTGTCTACTGTCACCACACCTCTCTCTAATTTACTAAAGAAAGGACTACCTAACATATACTGTTCAAAAATAGAAACGCATAGCTATTTGAGGGCGCGTTTTTATGAGTTTGAAGTAAAATTTGGTGCTAGGGTATATAAAAACCAGCCTCAAATGTTCTTTACAGTGTCAAATGCACGTGTTGACCTGAATTGCCTTCGTTTTTGTAATCGTTACAACGCAGTGGTCAATAGTGTTTATGACGCAATTTTAGACCACAACTCACGTTGCACGCACGTGAAAACAACAAAATTGGGTGAACACTATTCACTGACTACGCAACTGAAACCCTATAAAAGGATAACGCTACACACACAAAAATTCAGTTCATTTTCAAGCAGACATTTAAGGCGTCTCTATCGATACATTTAAAGAATATTGCTATCGGCCGACTGCAAGCAGGCGAAAGTCAAAGTCAGGTTGCCAGGCATCTAAACGTGCATCAGAGTACCATCAGTCGACTTTGTCACCGGTTCCAAGCCACTGGCTCAGTTGAAGACCGGCATCGCAGTGGACGTCCCAGAGTGACAACAGCAGCGGAGGATCGCTTTATTCGGCTTCGTCACCTCAGGGACAGGTTTACAACAGCTTCCTCAACTGCCCAGTCATTGCCTGCAGGACGTCATGTGTCTGATCAAACTGTCCAGAATAGACTGCATGACGCTGGACTTTGGGCACAACGTTCTCACCGAGGACCTGTCCTTACGCGCCGCCGTCGCCAAAATCGACCTCTTTGGGCCAACCAGCATCGTCCCTGGGCAGCTGACATTCAATGGAGACGTGTCTGGTTTAGTGACGAATCTTTCTTTTTGTTGCAGCGTCATGATAGACGGAGTAGAGTCTATCGTAGGCGAAATGAACGTTTTGCCCAAAAATGCGTTGATGAAGCTCCGCCGCACGGTGGTGGAGGTGCAATGGTGTGGAGAATGATCAGTTACAACGGAAGGAAACAATTGGTGCACATTGAAGAAGGCTTGAATGCGCAACGATACCTCAATAAAATTCATCGACTCCATGTCCTTCCACTTTTGGCTGCCCAAAGGTCTGTGTTTCAACAGGACAACGCCAGACCCCTTTGTGCACGGTTGACCACGCAGTTCCTGACAGCCAACAACATTCTCACCCTTCCCTGGCCATCCCTGTCTCCAGACATGAGTCCGATTGAGCACCTGTGGGATGAGTTGCCTCGACGTGTTTGTCGCCGAGACGTTGCTCCATCTAATCGTCGTGATCTGTTCCAGGCACTCCAGGAAGAGTGGGCAGCCATCTCACAGGCTCATATCAGACGTCTTATTGCATCCATGCCCAGGAGATGCCAGTCGCTGATCGATGCAAGAGGAGGCCACACACCATACTAACGGGAAAGCCCGTACGCCAAAAAATTCTCGTGACCCAGATGCAAAACAACTGTCAATTGATTGGTTGATCCCTAAGGTATTCTTGTGTGCAATTTGAACAATTAACTCATTAAATTTAAAAAAGTTACTGAATGTCAAAATTATGGCTATTTGTTTTCCTTCAGTAGCTATGCGTTTCTTTTTTTTTTTTTTTTTTGAACAGTATAGTACGGTGGTCGAACGAGTGTCAGACCACTTTAGACTTAATTAAATCAATTTTTTCATCTGCTCCTATTTTACGCTTACCAAACGCAGATCTACCATTTATACTCCGCAGCAACGCTTCAAATGTTGGCATTGGTTCGGCATTGATGCAGTGTTACTACGGAGCATTACATCCTGTGATTTATATATCAAGGAAGCTCACATCGACGGAAAAAAATTATTCTGTACTGGATAAAGAACTTCTCGCAATAGTATGGTCCATCATCAAACTTTAACGTTTTCTTCTGGGCGCCAATTTTTTCGTCGTGACGGAACAAAGAGCTCTCACTGCGCTCCAGAACAGGGACATGAAGTCTTCCAGATCAATTAGGTATGCCATATCTTTGCAACCGTGCTGAATTGTGAATGTTGGAAGATAGTAATCAATGAAGACATATTTTACAAAGGTGTGGGTGAAGGTGAATTAATATCTTCATAATTTACTTAAATATTTAAGTCCTTCTTGGATCTTCTACTTGCATTGCAATAAAAGTGCAAAATGTTCTGGTCTCACTAGTCTCTGGCTTTGCTAAAAAGTCAGTTATTATCATCATCAACTGTTGACTGCTTACAAATGCTGCATGAACTGGTAGCAGTTTACACTTATCTTTAGAGTAAGGTCTGGTCGTGTTAGAATGACACACAACACTGTCTGCTGAGGATTTTTGCATCAGCCCACCAAACACCAAGGAGGACTAATTGCAGATGACACTGTACAGGCTCCTGTGACTTTCCAGGCAACACTTAGTGATCTGTACTCAAGATCTCAGGTTTATGTTGACTCATATGAACTCTCTTGGATAAATGTTAAGCACAGATTAGACTGGAATTAGTATATTCCTGGATTTATCCTTTAAATGACGAACTAATTTATATCACTCTGCGATATTGCACTGTCTTACAATCCACCTAATTCTAACAAATTTCTAATAGATTCAGCTCGCCGTTTTTTGTTTTTTTTTTAAGTTTTTGCCTTGTTATGGCGAGGCGCGTCCCGTTCAACCTAGTCGGTTATATTAGGGCGCATGTCCAAACTTAAAAGACCCTTAGGTCCGAGGTTATTAAAAAATTTAAAAAAAAATTAAAATTAAAAATAAATAAATAAATAAATAAATTTCAGCTCGCCGTGTTAAATCGCCATGAATTTATTGATCGGCTGAAGTAAGTTCCTGCATTTTCATTGGCAGATTCAGTTATCATTTCCTATATTCATAAACGAAGCCTGTGTGTACATATTATGCTACAATGACAAACTTAGAGAAGAACAAGCAGGATTTCGTGCAGAAAAAACATGTACAGACCAGATAGCAACACCCAGAATCATCATAGAACAATAAAATTAGTGGCAGACCCCCTTGTATATCAATTTTGTGAACTTCGAAAAAGCTTTCGACAGTATAGACCTTACTGTAATGTGGAAAATCCTGAGACATTTTGGAATCCCAGAGAAATTCATTAAAATCATCCATGATTTCTACTGGGAGGCCTCATCCACAGTAGTACACAACAGAAAAATATCAGAGCCCTTCACAGTACACAGTGAGGTCAGACTGGGATGTCTGCTATCATCAACAATTTTTCTCATGGTCATAGACTGGGTTATGAGACAGAAAACAGAGGGAGAGAAAACTGGAATACAATAGACATTTAACAAACAACTTGAGGATCTAGACTTTGCAGATCATTTGTGCCTTCTATCACATAGACAGCAAGATATGCAGGAGAAAATAAATAGATAGAAACAGAAGCAGCAAAGATGGGACTACACATAAATTTAAATACAACAAAGGAAATGATAATAAATAATAGGCAGATGGACTGGACGAAGATCAATGATCAAGTGGTTGAAGAAGTAGAAAGCTTTATATTTCTGGCGAGTAACACTTAGTAAGGAGGGAGAACAGTTGGTGATGTCTGCTCAAAGATAAATTAAACCAGATACGATTTTAATGCCATTTGACCAAAATGGAACTTCTCAGCTATATCCAGAGAGAATAAAATCAGAATCTTTATCTCAAATGTGAAGTCATTCTTGCTGTGTGGCTCAGATACATGGCATGTTTCAAAGAGTATCACACCAAGCTACAGACATTTTAAATAGATGTCTACGACGGATCCTCCGTATAAGATGGCAAGACGTAATAAAAAATATAGAGCTAAAGAAAAGATGCGGCAACAGAGAAAACAAACAGAAATAAGGTAACAAGGTCGGAATGGATAAGACATACACTCATAAAAGAAAAATCAAGCATAGCCGAGTTGCCCTTGACTGAAACCCACAGGGGAAAAGTGAGGAGGCCAAGGAGAACTTAGAGAAGAACTGTTGAAGAGGAGGAAATTGGAACCACTTTGACACAGCTGAAAAAGACAGCACAGAATAGAAATCGATGGAAAGCAACTGTTTCTGCCCTATGTTCCACAGGGAACGAAAGGAATGATGATGATGAAGTTGATTGTGGTGTTTAGTTCTTAATAGAATGGAATTGGTTCTTACAGCAGAACATGGACTTTGAGGTCCACCAAAACTCTAAAATGTCACGGTAAGGTGTGCGTCTGTGGAAAAAGAATCTCTCAGGCAAGTTAGGCGTAGATTTCCCCCAACTAGCGATACTTTTCAATGGCTGTCAAAACTGAGCCCTGTAATAATTTTGAACAAAGCCACATTTTCAGAGTTACCTTTTATACACATTACAGAGATGAACCAAAATTTATTAAGAAAGATGACTCCCAACAGAAAGTGAACTGTTTTGGATCGGTGTACTCCCACATAAGGTATTTAAATAGCTCAACGTATGTGCCTTTACGTGTGTAATAATTCCAGTGTGTAATGCCGTAGATGAGAGCATATTCGCTCTTGTGCCATCATTTAAGATAAAAGCAAGAAATAGAATGCAGCTGCACCTGTTCGACGCCATTGTAAAAAATAGAGCCTCGCTGTTGTTTTCGAATACATGTTGTAAGGACTTCACTGCATCGTCACAAATGTTAAAACACTATACTTCTGACTAGTGGTGTACTAAGGGTGTGCGAAGGGACGGTACGCCCTGGGTGACAGTCAGGATGAGGGTGTCATCGGACATTTTCATGATAGTGCTTACTGCTAAATGTGCACTTGTAAGTGTGTATGGGGGGAAGGGGTGCAACAAACAGGATCCGCCCTTAGTGTTAAATGGACACCTCTGCTTCTGGCAAAGGAAATGACAAAGGTTCCAGCGGCGACGTCACTGATGACCTCGATCTGACGCTTTTTTTTTGTGTGAGTATGAATACTCTTTTTAAATACTTTGGTTTATTTTTTTTTTCTTCAAAAGTGTTAACCTTTTTTGTGAACGTGTTTAACTTTGGTTCGCAGTTTTCAATTCTGCCTAGATCTGAGTTTGTTTGGTTTTTTTTTTTTTTTTTTACTTGTCATGTCGAGCTGTCATTTTCCTTTATTTCTTGAAGAACGCCACCTTGATTAGAGTGACCATACCTCCGGATTTGGCCGGCTTTTCACATGAAAATGTAGCGTCCGGTCGGCTTTTTTTTTTCAAAATTTCAAGTGTCCGGCTTTCAAACAAAATTTGGAAAACAAAAGAAGAAATCATTTTTTGGGGCGTCTTTTATGCGATAATCTTTAGAGGAATTTAATTCTCTTGGCTGGATGACATTTTTACAAGTTCCAACATGTTAAAGCCTACATCAAATATTAAATGAGTAAGGACATGAAAATTGATGACAAAAATGCTTTGATCAATTGACGGTCTGATGAGTTAAGTCAAATCAAATCTGAATGATAAATCTTTTTTTCAACTACGGGGCACATGGAAAGTGGATCAATTTCTTTGAACAATCAAGAAATGTAGAGTAATATTCGGAACTACTACAAATTGCTTTTTTTTTTAAATTTTTCCTGTTCCAAAAAAATAATGCTAATATTGAGAGGCTGTTTTTTATTTTCTTTCATGGAAAGTCAATGGACAAAGGACAGACACAAATTTACTGTTGAATGTATAAAAGGAATTTTACAAGTTCAATAAAATTATAACAATGTTACTTGTACAGACTTCCATGAGCATTTAGTTGGAGTGAAAAGTACAACGTTAAAGACTGAATAGTTGACAAAACCTGATGTGGCTTTGCTTTTCCTGTCCAGTAGCTGTAAATAATGTCAATTTAAATTTCTAACTTTTGTGAGTGTTTGCATGTGTGTATTTTTCTATTTACTAAAAGTTGCCTGTTCGTACCTATCACAGTGTAACAACCAAACAACAACAAAATAAAAAGGGATGGGAAGGAAGTAGAGTAATATGAAGGCTTGAAGTGTTTGAACTGTTTTTTTAATGCGATTTTAATTTTTCAACAATATGTAGCACTTGTACCTCACAAGATCTTCATTTTCCCTTGCCATGTCTCACTAATCATTATATATTTGTTTTCATTCTTGCTATAATCATTTATTAGTTGATTAATTTCCAGCTCTACTTTTCCATCACCTCAAGCTCTGCACTCCCTACCAAGACTTTTGATGAATTGCTGATACGCGTACTTTATTTAGTTCTTACTTTACTTACTTCACTCTTCCCCTTTGAATATATTTTTAACTGTGATCACCTGCCCTATTGTTCCCTCTGTCATTCATGATATCTCTCTTTATTCATACTCCTTTTATGCCAGCTATGTTCCCATGCAGGGGATTTCTTCTGTCTGAGGTTATCAGCATGTAGGCTTTTTGCCTGGGCCATCACATATGTGGATGTAATCAATGCTGATCCAAGCATGTACTTCATTGTCACAGTGGGTTTATCTCATGCACAGCCCATTATGACACGCATCCATTTATTTTGGTTGTGGTCCCAGCCTTTTACCGGTATGTCATAATACTGACAGCATGAGTATTCCCAGCTCATAATCGATTACTGACATGACCAGTGATGATATAGAAGAAGCAATAGTCTCTGCTCCAGGTGTGTAGCAGTCATTGTTTGTAAAACTGCCAGACTTCACTAGCACTTCTGTATGATCAGCTCAACACGGTACTTGTAAGATGGCTTATATTTGTTCTATAATTATTACATGACACTGTAATAAAAGAGAAAGATGTCATTAATCAGTGTGGTGGTTTTGATGTTATTAAGTATGGTTGCTATGTTACCTAGTGTACTGAATGAGGTCAGCTGTGAAGGTCCCTGAAGATACCAGTTTATGTGAGTTTACAGGATACCTTTCTGCTACCACCTATGACCTCAAACAGACTTATTCTGCTATTATGTATGTTAGCTACGTTTAATGTCTAGGGTACTGAAATGTGGTGTGCAGGTAATTAAGTACACAGACACACACGTATAAACACTAGGTCTAATACTAAGCTCTATGATCAAGTCAATAAATTAAAATTTATAATTTACAATTTTTTTAAATTTATTTAGTCCTGAACCATGTTTTCTTCTGGTCAGGACGTATGAAACAATATGAATTTGTATCAATAAAAGAGCATATAATTGAATAATTACATGAAAAGTTTTGTACATAGATATATTAGTGAAATTTGCTAATATTGATAATAACTACCGAGTATTTGGGAAAACTAGTGCTGGATGTCGGGTCGTGGTGGTGTCATCATATCTAGTCTTTGTTATTACTGTTCATTGACTTTCTAACAGGGTAAATGGTGGCAAAGTTCGTTATGCACGGTGGTTTTAACTTTAGTTATTGAGGTTGATGAATCAACAGCAGGCCAGGTCTTCAGTACTTAACTGGCCTGTGACGATGTAGTAAAGTTGTTCACTTGGCCCACTCCTCACAGGTGCTGAGGTAAAATCATAGGCTTCTTATTCATCCACCGTTGGACTTCTTCAGAACATCTGGCACTAGCACAGTGCCAGACAAAGAAACTCTGAAACCACAAAATTAGGCCATGTGTTAACACACTGCCTACTTCACCATGTTTACTAACCCTAATACATAAAATAACAAGACATGATCAGATCTCTCTGACCGACCCAGCACATCTCATCCAGGCTGTTATCAAATAGCACCAGTTTCCCATTCTTCTATGAACTGCACTGCATCTGAAATATTTTCATTAATCTCTTTCTTCCATATGATAAGGTGGGTGATATGTTCCCACTGATCTCCTGAAATAAAGATATGTATTCTACATTCTTGGATATGTTTTTTTTCATTTTATTCATTCGCCTCTAGGCCCTGGACTGTCGCTGGGGACCTAGAATAAGTACTCACTTGTCGTAATCATTTTTCATTATATGGCAGTATCAATCACTCAGAATTGTTAAATAAAAGGTGAATAATTTTTCCCTTACCACAATTCAAAATGAAAACACACAGATACGTTGTACTAGCATAAACTCAGCTGAGCTGCTGGCTAGACTATGGCGTCCCACTGGTAATAGTATATATCGTTAATGGTCGTCACACTTCTAAGCATCAATGATCTATGTCTGTGGACAGTCTTCAACAAATGGCACTTGCCGGCTAAATTTTTGTCAATACTGTTACTCTTTCGTCCAATCGGAGTACTTCCCCTCTACAGTTTAAATATTTAAACCTAAATGTCCAATTTAAGTCCAGTTTCGGTCTAGTGTGTAATGTATTTCGGTCGGTCTGTCCGTCTGAACTTAAGTTTTCCCAAAATTACACTTGGTTTTGGACCAACTACCAAAAAAAAAACTACACAAATCTTGTCTCACTTACGTATAAGATTTCTATGCTAAGTTATTTTTAGATTCTACCCTCCTTGTCTGCCCCTTGTCCACATGTAATTTGTTTTTCTGCTTTAGTCTCAAGGACGTGTCAAAAGTACCTTTAGTGAGAAGTATGCACAAATAACTGTCTGCTCGTCTGTATTGAACAATACAGTCTTTCGTCAATATCTTCCGTGTTATCTGTCCGTCTTCGTAATTGAAAGTATATTATTTCTCAGGGAAAGATGGACTATCAAACTAGCTAACTTTTATTCTTCTAAACTTATTATTAAGGAAATACATAATTTTTCCCATGTTAGTCTTGAAATTTGTTTTTACTACTCGTTCACGGCGTTTGCCGCTATATTCAAATTAAAACGACTATTTACCGTAGAACGTCTAAGATACGTCTGTTTCTGACAAGAGCTAAGGTCGTTTTCGAGTCCAATTTCTTACATTGTGTCAACTAGTGGCGTAATTGTTTTTTTAAAACTACAAATTGCGTCTGCTAGACTTTAGATTCAAACACGTGTGCTTACCGCATCATTTTTTCCTTTTCTCTCCGTTTCTACCCCGTCTAAACGAATAGGCATTTTGTCTCCATGTTATAACTAGTTGGTTTTCAATGACACTAGAAAACGATGGCGTGGGCGAAGATGTAGCAGCGTATCTTATCTAAATTTTATCCCTGCATGTTATTTTAACTGTTATCTTTATAAATGGAGGAATTGTATCGTTGCATCACTGGATTTTCACCACAATCAGCAAAATTGTTATGTTTAAAAGCAAAAATAAAAAAACAAATGCTACAATGGTTGGAAACTTACGCACCTGAGATCACACCCCTTACATCTATTCCCGTGAGAACACACCCCTATATCTAATCAAGTGAGAGCACATCCCCCACATTACTCCTGTAAGAACACACCAATTTCTTTACATTTATTCATGTGAGAACACTAGTTTTGAATTATGTGACGCCCTCAGCCCTCATCTCCACAGTATCTGTCAACTTTCTTGACATTACTTTTACTATCACGCCCTCTGGCCTTAATACCTCAGTATACTACAAGCCAATAGATGCCCATAGCTACCTTCTGTATACCTCTTCTCATCCTCGGGCTTGTCGTGATTCCCTTCCATTGTCACAACTTCTCCGTCTCCGCCGTTTGTGCCTAGACGACGATGACTTCCACCTCCGAGCCAATGAGATGTTGGATTTTTTCCGTAGCAGGCTTTATCCGGAACATAGTCTCACCTCTGCCCTCCAATGTGTGCTCCCTATCTCTCGTCAGGAGGCCCTCAAACCTCACTATAAATCCACTTCAAATAGAGTCAAATTAATCTTGACCTATCACATTCACAGTACTGCAGTCAAACAGATCCTTTTCCGCCACCTCCCTATCCTCCAAGCAGAGTCTGTGACCTAAGAAGTATTCGGTGAAGCACCTTTGGTGGCATATAGACGCGACAAGAACTTGAAGGATCTTCTTCTTCAGAGCTCTCCAAAAGGAGAATACCACTCACTTTGGCACACTACCCTGTGGTCGGACACGATGCAACACGTGCAAGTATGTCATCTCAACCCAAAAGGTGTCTTTTCCTGAGGCTACATACTCCATCCCCAGTAGCTGCACGTGTGAGTCGCGCAATTTCATTTATACGATCATATGTAAACGTTACTGCAAAACCTATATTGGCCCAACAGGCAAACGACTTTGGAACAGATTCAGCCAGCACTTGAATGACATCTCTCAGCAAAAATCCACACCAGTTGCCATATACTTTAATGGTCCTGACCACCATGGTTCCATCGACATCCCGGTCACGGCGATTAGATCCTGCTCCTCTGACACTGCTTGCAAGAACAGCTTGAGAACCGTCTTGTCACCGCAAGGAGTGTCTAAAACCAGCTGGTCTTAACACACCTTTGACTGAGGTCACCCTTTTCTCTCTTGTTCTGTTTTGACTCTTTCCACTCTTATCCTATTTTTCTATTTTTCTGCCGCCCTCTAATAATATGAATGAATATATAATACACTGTTTTTAATATGTCTTGATTTTTTATTTCATATTTATTTATCTTCAACTCATTCTGTCCTCTTCTATTTCCAGTCCCCACTAAAATTACGTTTGGGTAGTTTATTGTTTAGTTTCGTTTTTTAGTTTCTTAGTATGTATTGTGTACAGCCGGTGGTGGCAGTGTTGTATATTTTCGATAGGGTAATTAAGATCAATTAAGTCCCTCCTGAATAGGACTAGTACATGTGATAGCTCAGGGAGAGATAAGGTAAAGAAATAGAATTCCACAAGTGAAATGGTGAAAGGGTAAAATCTGTCCCTGGATTTGATAGATAATCAAACCCGCCTATTGATTACGACTGAGATTTCAGATCAGACAGTTTTCTCTAAATATATATATTAATATATTCAACCACTCACATATACACACACACAGATAAGTGGCGACAATTAGACGCACAAACGTGAAAACTATATCTATGAAATAGGGATCTTATTGAACAAGCTGATCGCCACACGTGAATAAAGTTATGTAAATTTTATTATCATAAAAAACTTTACATCGACAATATTGAATATCAAATCAAATACAGTAAACATAGGTTCAAGAATTAATTAAAGAGATAGACCCATAGGTGACATCCTTTCCCCCTCTGTAGCTAAAAGTCCCGTTATAAGAGAAATTGTTAGCCCAAAGAGTCACAGATTTATACACTATGATCCAAGATTTCCCTCTCTCAGTAAAGAACAGAGTTTATAAATATATATATTAATCTATCCTAAGAGGAAACAGCATTAGCAAAAAACGTGCCTACAAGAGACAATACAAACTTATTACTTGGGTTATATCATAAACGAATTATTCATCCCTGTTATTCTCTCACTCTGACAACCTGTGATCACAGAAAACTTGCGTACTTTTACCTAATCGTTGCCTTTCATAACATCTGGAACAATTGTTAAGTCACAGAACATCCCAGGTTTGGGGTTACTGGCGAATCAAGCCCCAGTTTCTCCAAAGACTAATTAATCAAATGTTGGGAAACGTTTGCTTCACGGTTGTAAAATAGGATGCTGATGAATGTCACTTCAATTTTTGTCCAGTTAGGAAAATACTTATGATATCAAATGTTCACAGGGTTCATTAGCTTGGAAACTCAAATTATAAAATTGAATGTCAGGTACATAAATCGGTTTAGGATAAATCTCCTTCACAATACAATGGTCGTTATATGGGTAATGTCAGTGTTATTTTAGCCGCCATCACAGGCGAAGTATATATGAACTTGAGAAAGAAATCTGGATATTCTGTAGTCCAGTTACCATTTATTCTTAATATTACTTTTAAGCCAGTACTCTGTCGTTCTTCTGGGTGTAAAACACGAGGCCAGACAGGTCACTTGCAAAAAACCTGGTAATTATATTCAGGATGTTCTTTAAGTAAAGTTCTTCTCAGTTACATAGGCACAGAAAGCCGCTGGTAAAGTTTAGGGTTTGTGACCCGAATACTGTTTAGGGAAGAAAGGAAAAACGTAAATACTCAACCCTAATAATATATCTAATCCTACATGTAAATAGAATATGTTCACTTCGGCTATTTAACTTAAATTAGAAACCATAAGCTTAGAGCTAGTCTCATCGTTAAAACTTCCGTGAAATAA
Source organism: Oreohelix idahoensis (assembly GCA_024509875.1). Taxonomy (NCBI): domain Eukaryota; kingdom Metazoa; phylum Mollusca; class Gastropoda; order Stylommatophora; family Oreohelicidae; genus Oreohelix; species Oreohelix idahoensis. Next base: position 147,893 of record JAMPIV010014628.1, read on the forward strand.
ATTCTAGTCAGAAAAACCCCAGTCATCATGAATTAGAAATACATATAAATATATTTCGTCAATACTCATGAGGCATCAGTGCATTTACTTAGTTGGTTAATCTATTGTCTTGCTGGTTACTAGCAGTTTAATTAAATTTATTTATAGCTGACTGAGTTTTAGCTAAAAATTATAATTTATTCTGCTATCCACAGTAAAACTTTAGAGAATGAAACTGAATTATCATTTAATCACTCTGCACAGAAATAAACTAGTGAAATGAATAGGCGATCACCACTTAAATCACTCAACACTCCTAGATATCTATATATTTACCTTCACACAAACTTCTAAGATTTTTCTCCACGAGAAACTAAGGTTCTGTTACAGTGTTTCTAGAACTCGTGCTAGAGGTCTCTCTAAGTCTGTTGGCAGTATTGGATGAATTTTAGTTAGATTTATGTGGTATATATATCTCTCAGATGAAAGAAATAAGTTAATGATCACCAGAAACTAGACTTAGCACCTACAGAAAATATCTGTTCAAATTCCCGGATGAAAAGAAATCTATCCACTAAGCCGCAACCAGAACTCCGGCACATCGTAATTGACCAGACCCGGTTTAATTACTTTATTACTTGCAGACGTGGTCATCGAACGAAGTTTCGTCTTTGATCTCACATTCTCACCTTGGTTTGCTTACTTCACAGGCGAACAGATTTCCAAGAGAGTAATAAATTTTATGCTCACCTCTGTTCTCCACCTACTCTCTTACACGATTTACTCGATCTCTGGCGTCTTACAATTTAATGAAATCGGCTCACCATGTTACTCAGTTTGCTCGTAAACTCAACATCAAAGAGATTACAATTAAATGCTTGCTACATAGAAAGAAAAAATATACAAAGGTTCGAATTGCTAACAATCTAACGTATGCGAAAGAAAGGTAGTACCAATCGAGCATGTGAAAGAAAGGTAGAACAGCAAAAGAAAGGTAAAAAAGCCAATGTAGAATAGAGAAAGGATATAGAAATTTCTTAATCATAATCCTTTGTCACAGACGTCCCCCCTTTAAGATATGGAACCACTCCATGTCTACTTTATGGAAATAAATTTCCTATATCAGTAGCTTCAGGGTGCCTGTTTTCTACATTCTCATCTCCCCCCTCCGTCTCTATCCAATTCTTACTCATGTCTACTCCCAAAGTTTCTTTCTCTGGAATGTATTCCGTGCGCGCTTGAAAGAGTGTCGCCGCTTTTTACTTTGTTGCAAGATTTCGTGTGAGTGCAGTGGAATTTCCCTGCCACTATCGTCATCTTCGTCAGTTTTGGCGAACGCCAGGAGATGTTCGGAGGTTGGCACTGGTCTTTCCAAGTATTTCTTTAACAGATTTAAATGGTAGACCTTCTCCTTTCCTTTTATAGAGATCTGGTAGTTAGCCTTTGAAATCTTTTTAAGGACGGTAAACGGCCCTTGCCATCCAATGCGTAATTTATTGTTCCAGGTAGGGAGTACAACAAGACTTTCTCTCCTGCTTCCAATTCTCTTTCTTTCGTGATTTTCCTGTATCGGTTAGTGTGCTTTGCGCGTGCTCGCTTAAAGTTAGTCGTTGCTAGATCCCATCCTAGTTTCAACCTTTCCTTAAATCTGATACGTATTTACTGGCTGAGACGACTGTCTCATCCGCCTTCTGGTCTGTCAGTAACCAAAGTAAGGCTTCAAGCGGCCCCTTAATAGGTCTGCCGAATAAAAGCGTAGCTGAGGGAAATCCTGTGGAAGTATGTGGTGCTTCTCTGTAGCCAAATAAAGCGGCAGCAATACAGAGATCCCAATCGTCAGGTTTCACTTGTATCAGTTTACTTAACATCGTGTTGTAATTTCCGTTGACACGCTCTACCAACCCACTTCCGGCCAGAGTATAAGGCTTTGTGTAGATGTGCTGGTTCCTCAAGATCTTAGCGATCTCATCCATCAACAGGTTTCGGTATGGAGATCCGTTATCCGCCAACACTTGCAGAGGGAATCCCAACCGAGTAAAAATCTGCACAAGGGCTTCTGCGACATGCTTCGAATCTGTGCATGTTAGCGTAATAGCTTCTGCCCACATAGTGCATGTGTCGACTAAGGTCAGGATAAACCTGTTTCTTCTTTTAGTCCTGTCTATGGGTCCTAAAATGTCGATCACAACACGTTCAAATGGTGTCCCTATTATTGGCATTTCACCCAGGGAAACTGAGGGTGTCCGTTTCTTGGGTGGCACACGTTGGCACTGGGCACAGGATTTCACATACCTAATAATATCAGAGTTCACTCCTGGCCACCAATAATGAATAGTTATCCGTTGGTTTGTGGCATTCTGTCCCATATGTCCGCAGAAGGATAGAGAGTGCCCCATTTCTAAGATTTGGTTTCTGTACTGTTTTGGTTCTAGGAGCTGATTGTAACCTTGTTCAGGCTTGCCCGTTCTGCGATAAAGTACGCCATCCTTAGAAAAAATGTCCCCTCGCTGTCTGGGTTCCTTAGCCATGGGCAGTTTCCTAAATCAGGGTGCTAAGGTAGGGTCCTTTTGTTGCACGTCTTTAAGTTCCTTAGGTAACACATTTTGCACAGGCTCCCATTCCTTCTTGGTTTGCCCTCTTGTAGTTACTGCTGCCACAATTGGCTCTTCCGGTTTCCCAATAAACACATATCTACCGCCAAGTATGACTGGGTAGATGGGGTCATCCATAACAGCCGCTTTGATCACACCTGTGACAAAATCAGAGTGGATCTCAACCAATGCGATGGGAAGCGCTGTAGGTGCATCACTCTTAGAAACTCCACAAAGTTGGACGGTTTCTCCTGTCTCTTGACCGGGTTTGACCAGGTTCCTGGCGACAATGCAATCATAGGAAAGCCCCGTGTCAAATAAACAAAAAGTTGAAGAACCGTTCAAAATAACAGTACCTCGCGTTGAGGGTTTATCTCCCTCAGGTTGAGAATCACTGACATTAATTCTACCTTGCGAGACTGTTAGCAAGCATCCGGTGCGTTTCGACTCGGTGTGCTTGCTCTGATCATATGTCCCGTGCGCAGGGGTTCTTCCTTTGTCACCTTGTCCTTTCTGGTCGCGCTGCCATGTAGAACGGTTGGGTTGATCAGACTGTTTATTGTTGGTGGGGTACTTGTTTTTGTAGAACTAAGACTTTTCAGGAAGGGGTTTTGGGGTCCAGTTTCTCTGTGGTTATTTTGGTTAGAAGCATGAGAAGATTGGTCTAGATTATTCTTTCGAAAAGGCTCTTCTGTCGGTTTACGTTTTGTGGCCGGCATTTCGGCCAGCGCATTATGATATCGCTCAGATTTTTGCAAAATGTCTTCAAACCTTTCTGCATCTTGCTCAGCTAAAAATCTCCGGGTTTCACCAGACAAAGTGTTTTTTATCTGTTCGCATATAATGAACTCCTCAAGACCTTCATAGGTAGAAGCGAGATGTGAAAGCTCCAGACACTTAGTCAAATATCCCTTTAGACGAGACGAGAACTGCTGAAAAGTTTCAGAGTTCTCCTTCTTGCTGTTGCGAAACAGTTGCAAATACTTGCGAGCATTCATTTCAAAGCGCCCCGGTAACGCTTTCATCAACACGACACAGTTGTCTTGTTGGCTGCTTTCTAGTTTAGAGTAAACATCATAAGCAGTACTTTTTAAAGCCTGGGAAAGCTTCATACACCAACGCGACCTCTCTAAACCGTACAGAGTTGCCATTTTCTCAAATTTTTCTAGCCAGGTGTCAATCTTCTCATTAGAACAAGGGAAAAATTCTAGCGCAAAAGACATAGCAGTGAGTTGAGGAGATTGGGTGTTAGAAGGATCAGTTAAGGAAGATTGAGGAGAAGACTCTTTATTGCTAGAGGTAGAGGCAGCACCATGGCTTTAGAACTCTAGCGTTTTAATCGCCAACACGTGTTGTCTCTCTTCCCTCTCCTTCTCATGCTGTCTCTCCTTTTCTCTTTCCTAGTGCTGTCTCTCCTTTTCTCTTTCGTTTGCCCTGCGGATTTCCATTTCCTCATCCATCTTCTGCTCTCTAGCTTCGGCTGCTTCTTCCTTCCTCCTGGCTTCTTCTTCTTTCTTCTCAGAAGCTTTTTCCTTCTGCTCTGCATCATGTCTGTTAAGTTCGTCCCTGACAAAAGCTTTCGCTTCGTCTTCGTCCAGTCCCTCTTCCATTGCTTCCTGTCTGAGCATCTGTCTAAGTTTCACCCTCTCGGCCATTGTAAATCAGTGACTGAGACTTACTCGAGAAAGAAAAGAAGAAAAGGACACACTGGTTCCTACCACTTGCGAAAAAAAAACCAAAGCAAAAAGATGATATATTTAACTGGGAAACCTCCTCCTATAATATTAGTATCTAACTACCGCTGCTATTACTGGCAATAAAAACTCTACCTGCAAGCGACTATGCCAAATTAATAGTAGTTAAGATTAATCACTAACAAAATAAAGTTGCTACAGTGGAAACGAAATAATTAATGCAAAAAAATTTAAGGAGAAAAAGAAATCCCTTAATTTTTAAGTCCACTACAAATTCACCCCTGAAGTCAGTTAGGGTAAGGGAGGCAATTACAGGACGTATAGTCTGAACGTGCTCCTTAGCTTAGCTCAAAACACCTTTTGCTTAAAAAAAAACCTGTGATTGTCACACAATCACAAACTCTATTACCAGTGGCTTTGTATTACAAAATCTATACATAAAATATTCTGACAAAGATCACCCTGTAACTCAATTGTATAACTTTAATAATGCGCTGGAAAAACAATAGATATATGTGTGTGGTCAGCAAGCCAATAACAGATCGTTTGTCTAGGGGATAATTTTTTTTTATATTAAATCTCACGAGACAATCACACTCTTTCTCTGACTAGTCCATAAAGATTACAGATAAAAAATCCCGGTAAACGAGAAATTTCTTGTCGCTCTACTCGGGATTAGAATTCAATTCCCGGAAAAAAAACGAGCACCCATTTTGTCGTATAATTTCGATAGGGTAATTAAGATCAAATTAGGTCCCTCCTGAATAGGACTAGTACAGGTGATAGCTCAATGAGAGATAAGGTAAAGAAATAGAATTCCACAAGTGAAATGGTGAAAGGGTAAAATCTGTCCCTGGATTTGATAGATAATCAAACCCGCCTATCGATTACGACTGAGATTTCAGATCAGACAGTTTCTCTAAAAATATATACATTAATATATTCAACCACTCACATATACACACACAGATAAGTGACGACAATTAGATGCACATACGTGTAAACTATATCTATGAAATGGGGATCTTATTGAACAAGCTGACCGCCTCACGTGAATAAAGTTATGTAAATTTTATTATCATAAAAAAAACTTTACATCGACAATATTGAATATCAAATCAAATACAATAAACATAGGTTCAAGAATTAATTAAAGAGATAGACCCATAGGTGACATCCTTTCCCCCTCTGTAGCCAAATGTCCCGTTATAAGAGAAATTGTTAGCCCAAAGAGTCACAGATTTATACACTATGATCCAAGATTTCCCTCTCTCAGTAAAGAACACAGTTTATAAATATATATATATTAATCTATCATAAGAGGAAACAGCATTAGCAAAAAACTTGCCTACAAGAGATAATTCAAAGTTATTACCTGGGTTATATCATAAACGAATTATTCATCCCTGTTATTCTCTCACTCTGACAACCTGTGATCACAGAAAACTTGCGTACTCTTACCTAATCGTTGCCTTTCATAACTTACTTACTTAGTCGTTCCCCTTCTACCGTGAGGTGTAGAGGTTTGGAAGAGAGAGCGCCAGACCATTCTATCAGCTGTCTTCTTCCTGGCCTGGTTCCATTCTAGTCCTCGGTCCTTCAAAGATTGTCTAATGTTGTCCTCCCAGCGGACTCTGGGTCGTCCTGGAGGTCTGGATCCCTGGCTCTTTGTTTCCCATGCTTGTCGTGGTAGCCGATCTTCTCCCATTCTGCAGACATGGCCAAACCATCTTAGTTGGGACTGTTCTATTTGGGTCTGCAGCGGATGGGATTTTAGGCCTTGACGGATCGTCTGGTTGCGGACCATGTCTCTTCTTGTTACTTCAACCACTTTCCTCAGATACCTCATTTCTGAGGTTTGGATCTGGCTTTTGTGGGTTGTAGTCATTGCCCACGACTCGCATCCATATGTCAAGACTGGGACATAGGTGGAGCGGTATACAGCCATCTTCGTTTTCTTACCAACCTCTTTCTTGCTGAGGAATCCACGATTTATGGCCTGAAAAAGTCTCCCAGCCGCTGCTTTTCGAGTGGCCAACTCTTCTTTGATGCCTCCCTTTCGGTCTATAATAGCTCCGAGATATTTAAAGTGGTCGACCTGCTCCAGGACCTGTTCTCCCAACTTAATCTGATGTTTTCTTTCTTCTCGTGATATCACCATGGATTTTGTTTTAGAGCTGCTTATGACCATCCCTCTCTTCTCCAGCTCTTCCTTCCAGACTTGCAGGTTGGATTGGAGATGTGCCTCTGATTTAGCAATCAGGGCAACATCATCAGCAAATGCCAGCTCCGAAATATAGACCTGTCTCATCTTCCAGTACCCCACTGAATACTTTCTTGTTCTCTCCTTACATGCCTTGATGACATCGTCCATAAGGAGTATGAAGAGGTAAGGTGATAGGATATCACCTTGTCTTACACCAGTGGTGGTCCTGAACTCTTCCGACCTATGGTTTGCTGTCCTCACATAATTTCTGCAAGACTTGTAGAAGCTCTGTATAGCATGAATCAGAGGTGCTGGAATATTCTTCCTTGCCAAACAGTCCCAAAGTTTGCTCCAAGGGACCCTGTCAAACGCCTTTTCCAGATCTATGAAACAAAGATGGATCTCACTCTTATACTCAAGGGCCTTTTCACTCAGCTGTCTGAGTGTGAAGATTAGGTCTTGAGTACTTCGGTTTGCTCGGAATCCGCACTGGACCTCATCCAATTGTGGCTCAGCTAGGCGTCGGAGTCTCTGCTCTAGGATTCTAGAGTAGATTTTACCAGGGACACTGAGAAGGGATATGCCTCTATGGTTTCCACATTGTCGATTGTCACCCTTTTTGAAAATTGGTGTTATGATGGCAATCTCCCAATCCTTTGGTATGGTCTTGTTGCACCATGCTGCCTGTAGGACCTTTAAGAGTAATAGGTCGCCTGATGCTCCCATGTACTTAACCATTTCTGGTGTTATACCATCATGCCCTGCTGCTTTGCCCATCTTGATTTTCTCCAGTGCTGCCCTCAGTTCTTCCATCTTTATGTCATCTTCACCATCATTGGTTTTCTCTTCTGTGCTAGTGGTTATCATTTCTGATGCTTCATCATGCTCACCATCCAGGAGTTCTGAGAAATATTCTTTCCATCTTTCCATTACTTCCTTCGGGGCAGTAAGCAATTTGCCTTGCTTGTCCTTTATAAATTTGAGAGGGCATTGTTTTTCTTTCCTCATGTTCTTTAGGGTCTTATAGAACAATTTCTGGTTTTCTTGTGCATCTTTTTCTAGCTTTTCTCCAAATTCTTCCCAGGACTTCTGTTTTGCTGCTAGCACTTTGTTCTTTGCTTCTGTTCTGAGTGTCAAATATTCTCTATATTTTTCCATTTGTCCTGTTGTGTTTTTAGCTCCTAAGTATTGTTTCCATGCCATTTTCTTCTCTCTTATTTTCTCTTTGACTTCCTCTGTCCACCAAGGTGTCCTCTTTCTCTGGTTCCCAAGTCGGACTTCACCGCATGCTTCTGCAGCAGCTGTCTTTATGATATCCTTGAATTTATTCCAGAGGGTTTCCAAGTCATCAGGTCGTTCTTCTGTGTTGCTCACTGCTGTAGCAATAAGCCCCTGATATCTGGTCTTAATTTCTGGCTCTCTCAGCTTGTAGGTCCTAATGCTCATTTCTCCTGCTCGTTTACTTGGTTTCTTGCGTGATGTTGGGCAGTTCCTAGGCTGAGCAACTCTTTCAGTTGTTCGTTTGATTGTTAGCAGGTAGTGATCACTTCCAATCTCTGGCCCCCTCCAGACTCTTGCATCTCGGACATATCTGAATGAGCTTCTCCGAACAATGGCATAGTCGATCACTGACTTCTCATTCTTGGTTGGTTCACATCTAGTGTATGCATGTATGCGCTTATGGGGGAACTTTGTGTTTGTAATGATCAGATTCTGCTCACTGCAGAATCTAAGGAGTCGCTTTCCATTGTCATTGAGAGTATCTTCTCCATATCTTCCGATAACTCCACCCCATCTAGCATGGTCATTTCCAACTCTGGCATTAAAATCTCCGAGCATAATAACTTTATCTAGGCAGTCATCCACTGTCCTTTGAAGCAGCTCGAAGAATTCCTCCTTGACCTCTGCTCTCTCATCCTCATTTGGCCCATACACTATGACCAGGTTGACTATGGTTTCTCCTTCTTTTAGTTTTACAACCATAATGCGCTCCGAGACAAAGTTCCATCCCTTGATACTATCTTTTGGTTTTGGGCCACAATGCAACCCACGCCCCCTTTAGCTCTTTCAGATATGGGTACACCACTGTAGAGCAACGTGTTGCCATCGAGATCCATGACTCCTTGTCCTTTTTTCTTCGTTTCCGTTATAGCCAGGATTTCTAGTTTTGCTTTCCTCATCTCTTCCACCAGCTCCTCTTCCTTCCCATTTATACTTCTTGTATTCCAAGTTCCATAAGTCGTAGTCCGTAGTCCGTTCCAGTTCGTCGCCTTTAGAATCAGTCCGGTTTTCTCTCTTGTAGTTCGCGTAATCATGATTTAAAGCAAACAGGTGATTGGCCTGTTGTGCCTTTGCATGGTGGAGGGGCTGCCTCCTTACGGCCTCCATGCAGGCCGCCCTCCTCCTTTTTCATCCGGGCTTGGGACCGGCATTGGCGGAGTTGCCTTTCATAACATCTGGAACAATTGTTAAGTCACTCACAGATCGTCCCAGGTTTGGGGTTACTGGCGAATCAAGCCCCAGTTTCTCCAAAGACTAATTAATCAAATGTTGGGAAACGCTTGCTTCACGGTTGTAAAATAGGATTTCAATTTTTGTCCAGTTAGGAAAATACTTATGATATCAAATGTTCACAGGGTTCATTAGCTTGGAAACTCAAATTATAAAATTGAATGTCAGGTACATAAATCGGTTTAGGATAAATCTCCTTCACAATACAATGGTCGTTATATGGGTAATGTCAGTGTTATTTTAGCCGCCATCACAGGCGAAGTATATATGAACTTGAGAAAGAAATCTGGATATTCTGTAGTCCAGTTACCATTTATTCTTAATATTACTTTTAAGCCAGTACTCTGTCGTTCTTCTGGGTGTAAAACACGAGGCCAGACAGGTCACTTGCAAAAAACCCGGTAATTATATTCAGGATGTTCTTTAAGTAAAGTTCTTCTCAGTTACATAGGTACAGAAAGCCGCTGGTAAAGTTTAGATTTTGTGACCCGAATACTATATAGGGAAAAAAGGAAAAACGTAAATACTCAAACCTAACAGTATATCTAATCCTGCACGTAAATAGAATATGTTCACTTCGGCTATTTAACTTAAATTAGAAACCATAAGCTTAGAGCTAGTCTCATCGTTAAAACTTCCGTGAAATAAATTCTAGTCAGAAAAACCCCAGTCATCATGAATTAGAAATACATATAAATATATTTCGTCAATATTCTTGAGGCATCAGTGCATTTACTTAGTTGGTTAATCTATTCTCTTGCTTGTTACTGGTAGTTTAATTAAATTTATTTATAGCTGACATGTAATACTCAGAACAGAAGCAAAGAACAAGGTGCTAGCAGCAAAACAGAAGTCCTGGGAAGAATTTGGAGAAAAGCTAGAAGAGGATGCGCAAGAAAACCAGAAATTGTTCTATAAGACCCTAGAGAACATGAGGAAGGAAAAACAATGCCCTCTTAAATTTATAAAGGACATGCAAGGCAAATTGATTACTGCCCCGAAGGAAGTAATGGAAAGATGGAAAGAATATTTCTCAGAACTCCTTGATGGTGAGCACGGTAGAGCATCAGAAATGATAACCACTAGCAAAGAAGAGGATACAAATGGTGATGAAGATGACATAAAGATGGAAGAACTGAAGGCAGCACTGGAGAAAATCAAGATGTGCAAAGCAGAAGGGCATGATGGTATAACACCAGAAATGATTAAGTACATGGGAGCATCAGGCGACCTATTACTCCTAAGGGTCCTACAGGCAGCGTGGTGGAACAAGGCCATACCAAAGGATTGGGAGATTGCCATTATAACACCGATTTTCAAAAAGGGTGACAATCGACAATGTGGAAACCACAGAGGCATATCCCTTCTCAGTGTCCCTGGTAAAATCGACTCTAGAATCCTAGAGCAGAGACTCCGATGCCTAGCTGAGCCACAATTGGATGAAGTCCAGTGCGGATTCCGAGCAAACCGAAGTACTCAAGACCTAATCTTCTCACTCAGGCAGCTGAGTGAAAAGGCCCTTGAGTACAAGAGTGAGATCCATCTTTGTTTTATAGATCTGGAAAAGGCGTTTGACAGGGTCCCCTGGAGCAAACTTTGGGACTGTTTGGCAAGAAAGAACATTCCAGTACCTCTGATTCATGCTATACAGAGCTTCTACAAGTCTTGCAGAAAGTATATGAGGACAGCAAACTATAAGTCAGAAGAGTTCAGGACCACCACTGGTGTAAGACAAGGCGATATCCTGTCACCTTATCTTTTCATACTCCTCATGGACGATGTCATCAAAGCATGTAAGGAGAGAACAAGAAAGTATTCAGTGGGGTACTGGAAGATGAGACAGGTCTGTATTTCAGAGCTAGCATTTGCTGATGATGTTGTCCTGATTGCTAAATCAGAGACACATCTCCAATCCAACCTGCAAGTCTGGAAGAAAGAGCTGGAGAAGAGAGGGATGGTCATAAGCAGCTCTAAAACAAAATCCATGGTGATATCACGAGAAGAAAGAAAACATCAGATTAAGTTGGGATAACAGGTCCTGGAGCAGGTCGACCACTTTAAATATCTCGGAGCTATTATAGACCGAAAGGGGGGCATCAAAGAAGAGATGGCCACTCGAAAAGCAGCAGCTGGAAGACTTTATCAGGCCACATAAATCGAGGATTCCTCAGCAAGAAAGAGGTTGGTAAGAAAACGAAGATGGCTGTATACCGCTCCACCTATGTCCCAGTCTTGACATATGGATGCGAGTCATGGGCAATGACTACAACCCACAAACGCGAGATCCAAACCTCAGAAATGAGGTATCTGAGGAAGGTGGTTGAAGTAACAAGAAGAGACATGGTCCACAACCAGACGATACGTCAAGGCCTAAAATCCCACCCGCTGCAGACCCAAATAGAACAGTCCCAACTAAGATGGTTTGGCCATGTCTGCAGAATGGGAGAAGATCGGCTACCACGACAAGCATGGGAAACAAAGAGCCAGGGATCCAGACCTCCAGGACGACCCAAAGTCCGCTGGGAGGACAACATTAGACAATCTTTGAAGGACCGAGGACTAGAATGGAACCAGGCCAGGAAGAAGACAGCTTATAGAATAGTCTGGTGCTCTCTCTTCCAAACCTCTACACCTCACGGTAGAAGGGGAACGACTAAGTAAGTAAGTATAGCTGACTGAGTTTTAGCTAAAAATAATAATTTATTCTGCTATCCACAGTAAAACTTTAGAGAATGAAACTGAATTATCATTTAATCACTCTACACAGAAATAAACTTGTGAAATGAAATAGGCGATCACCACTTAAATCACTCAACACTCCAAGATATCTATATTTTTACCTTCACACAAACTTCTAAGATTTTTCTCCACGAGAAACTAAGATTCTACTATTACAGTGTTTCTAGAACTCGTGCTAGAGGTTTCTCTAAGTCTGGTGGCAGCATTGGATGAATTTTAGTTAGATTTATGTGGTATATATGTCTCTCAGATGAAAGAAATAAGTTAATGATCACCCGAAACTAGACTTAGCACCTACAGAAATTCTCTGTTCATATTCCCGGATGAAAAGAAATCTATCCACTAAGCCGCAACCAGAACTCCGGCAAATCGTAATTGACCAGACCCGGTTTAATTACTTTATTACTTGCAAACGTGGTCATCGAACGAAGTTTTGTCTTTGATCTCACATTCTCACTGTAACTGTGGATTTTTCCTGGCTACTAGAATGTAGATGTAAGTCTAATGTTGTTGCTAATATGTAGCCGTGTAATGTACCACCATAGACACCAGGGATGTCGAAGGCTGTGAAGTAAGGTGTCTTGTCTGGTCTGTTGCTTGTTGTGAGTATAGATGAGATGAAGTTCTACAGGTCTACAGTACATGGGTCATGAGGACATCACATTCACTCACGACGTGTAAGTCATAGAAATATGAACTGCTGGTGACGTTTTCCATCATTTATTAAGGACGCTACAATGACAAGTACGTCGACATCAATATGTATAAGTCACAAACACTGCAGGACATAGTAATCAGCATAAACAAAGTTCTTCAGTCAATCATGCATATCATGTAAGCTGATCTCGATTATTCCAGCTTACAACAGCCTCAGCTCCATATCATCACTCTATGAGTATAACAAACTCCACTCTGATACTAGTAGATCAGATATGTAAATAAGTCTACCGCAGGCCGCACGGGAATGGCGGGTTTATGTGTACAGTTCAAGTTGACCTTTGTAGGCATTTCTAAGTCTAACCATGATGAAGGTATAATCGCTGACATAGCGAAGTTCAAAGGAGCATAGAAACTGTTCTCTGGGCCTAGAGTGACCCGTATACATATAAATCTAAGGTATGAGGATACCTGGGTGTATTTCCTAGTAGAAGAGCCTCTCCTGCCTATAGATAGTGATCGAGCAGAGAACGACAATGTCAAAAACCTAAGCTGACTACAGATTTCAATATCAGGAGAGCATTTACCTTGCTTCGGAAATAACACCACAACACACACGCCTCTAGGCGTTTAGAATCATGTAGGGAAAATCCTCGTTAGATAAACTAACACACAAGAGAACTTCCAATTCCCCATCAAAAGATCACAGACGCTGAAAATGCGTCTTGCTCTGCTCGTAAAAACTGCTAGCCTACCGGACGGAAGTCTTTCTCAAACCACCCTCAATTCGACACATGCGCAGAAGCGCTCCACCCCCTGAGTTCAACTCAAACGGGCCGATGTTGGACACATACCAAGCAAAGATACTGACCAAATGGCGCCTTATATGGTCAGGGAATAAACATCAACTCTGGTTGCAAACATTCCAAGAAAAGCTGACCTATACAAGCCATAAAAGGATCGCAACTAGACATCGATCTAAAAATAGACCGGCAGTTTAAGACACAAGAGAAGCTAACAACCATTGTCAAAATGTAACTTCAGTTTACCAAGAGTTATGAACCTTTGATCACAAAAATTAAAGTGTACAAATAAGACTCAGAAAAAATCTGCGCGTAACACTCACCTTGGTTTGCTTACTTCACAGGCGAACAGATTTCCAAGAGAGTAATACATTTTATGCTCACCTCTGTTCTCCACCTACTCTCTTACACGATTTACTCGATCTCTGGCATCTTACAGTTTAATGAAATCGGCTTACCATGTTACTCAGTTTGCTCGTAAACTCAACATCAAAGAGATTACAGTTAAATGCTTGCTAAATGGAAAGGAAAAATATACAATTGCTAACAATCTAACGTATGCGAAAGAAAGGTAGTACCAATCGAGCGTGTGAAAGAAAGGTAGAACAGCGAAAGAAAGGTAAAAAAGCCAATGTAGAATAGAGAAAGGATATAGAAATTTCTTAATCATAATCCAGAGCATATATCCAGAGGCACAGTGTGGATTCCGAGCTGGCAGATCAACAACAGACATGATCTTCTCTCTCCGCCAGCTTCAGGAAAAATCAAGAGAGCAGAAAAGACCATTATATATCGCCTTTATAGACCTCACAAAAGCATTCGACCTGGTTAGTAGGGATGGACTCTTTAAAATCCTCCTGAAAATAGGCTGCCCTTCTAAAATGCTGGAAATGATAAAGTCATTCCATGACGACATGAAAGGAACAGTCCAATATGCTGGAAGCACGTCACAGCCCTTTGATATACGAAGTGGCGTTAAACAAGGCTGTGTTCTGGCTCCGACCCTCTTCGGAATCTTCTTTGCCTTACTCTTGAAACATGCATTCAGAGATGCAACTGAAGGAATATGCCTTCACACTAGGTCAGATGGCCGTCTGTTTAATCTTTCAAGGCTGAAGGCAAAAACAAAAATCAGAAGAGTCACTATAAGAGACTTGTTGTTCGCTGATGATGCTGCAGTCGTCACTCAAAGCCAACAGGAGCTTCAGAGCTTGATGAATCGCTTCACTAAAGCATGCAAGGACTTTGGCCTCACAATAAGTCTAAAGAAAACGAATGTGCTGAGTCAGGATGTGGGTGCTACACCAGTTATCACTATCGATAACTATGAATTGGCAGTGGTGCACCACTTCACATACCTAGGGTCTACCATCAATGACAAACTCTCACTGGATACAGAAATCGACAGCCGCATTGGCAAAGCTGCAGCTACCTTTGCCCGCCTCACATCGCGTGTTTGGGGAAACTCTAAACTCACAATGAAGACCAAAGCTGCGGTATATAATGCCTGCGTCACCAGCACACTCCTATATGGCAGCGAGACCTGGACGACCTATGCTAAGCAAGAAAGAAGGCTCAATACCTTCCATTTGCGGTGTCTACGCCGCATCCTCGGCATCTCGTGGAAAGATAAAGTGACAAATGTCGAGGTGTTGTCACGTGCTGGCCTTCAAAGTATGTATACGCTGCTTAGACAGCGCAGACTTCGCTGGCTTGGCCATGTTCGCCGCATGGAAGATGGTCGCATCCCAAAAGATATCTTCTACGGACAATTAGCAGATGGCAAGAGAACAGTTGGGCGACCACAGCTGAGGTTCAAAGATGTGTGCAAGAGAGATATGAGGGCACTGGACATGGATCCAGCAACATGGGAGGATGAAGCTGCCGATCGCACAAAGTGGCGATGCTATTTACGGCACCACCTCAGATTAGGCGAAGAGAGGCTCACACAAGAAGCAGAGGTGAGGAGAAAACGTCGAAAGGAGCACCAGGAAAATAAGCAGTTGAGAGCTGTCACCTCAGGGGCGCATTCCCATAGTCAGTTATGACTGAAGGGGCTATTATTATTATTATTATTATTATTATTATTATTATTGTTATAATCCTTTGTCACAGACGTCCCCCCTTTAAGATATGGAACCACTCCATGTCTACTTTATGGAAATAAATTTCCTATATCAGTAGCTTCAGGGTGCCTGTTTTCTACATTCTCATCTCCTCCCTCCGTCTCTATCCAATTCTTACTCATGTCTACTCCCAAAGTTTCTTTCTCTGGAATGTATTCCGTGCGCGCTTGAAAGAGTGTCGCCGCTTTTTACTTTGTTGCAAGATTTCGTGTGTGTGCAGTGGAATTTCCCTGCCACTATCGTCATCTTCGTCAGTTTTGGCGAACGCCAGGAGATGTTCGGAGGTTGGCACTGGTCTTTCCAAGTATTTCTTTAACAGATTTAAATGGTAGACCTTCCCTTTTCCTTTTATAGAGATCTGGTAGTTAGCCTTTGAAATCTTTTTAAGGACGGTAAACGGCCCTTGCCATCCAATGCGTAATTTATTGTTCCAGGTAGGGAGTAGCAACAAGACTTTCTCTCCTGCTTCCAATTCTCTTTCTTTCGTGACTTTCCTGTATCGGTTAGTGTGCTTTGCGCGTACTCGCTTAAAGTTAGTCGTTGCTAGATCCCATACTAGTTTCAACCTTTCCTTAAATCCGATACGTATTTACTGGCTGAGACGACTGTCTCATCCGCCTTCTGGTCTGTCAGTGACCAAAGTAAGGCTTCAAGCGGCATCTTAATAGGTCTGCCGAATAAAAGCGTAGCTGAGGGAAATCCTGTGGAAGTATGTGGTGCTTCTCTGTAGCCAAATAAAGCGGCAGCAATACAGAGATCCCAATCGTCAGGTTTCACTTGTATCAGTTTACTTAACATTGTGTTGTAATTTCCGTTGACACGCTCTACCAACCCACTTCCGGCCAGAGTATAAGGCTTTGTGTAGATGTGCTGGTTCCTCAAGATCTTAACGATCTCATCCATCAACAGGTTTCGGTATGGAGATCCGTTATCCGCCAACACTTGTTGAGGGAATCCCAACCGAGTAAAAATCTGCACGAGGGCTTCTGCGACATTCTTCGAATCTGTGCATGTTAGCGTAATAGCTTCTGCCCACATAGTGCATGTGTCGACTAAGGTCAGGATAAACCTGTTTCTTCTTTTAGTCCTGTCTAAGGGTCCTAAAATGTCGATCACAACCCTTTCAAATGGTGTCCCTATTGTTGGCATTTCACCCAGAGAAACTGGGGGTGTCCGTTGCTTGGGTGGCACACGTTGGCACTGGGCACAGGATTTCACATACCTAATAATATCAGAGTTCACTCCTGGCCACCAATAATGAGTAGTTATCAGTTGGTTTGTGGCGTTCTGTCCCATATGTTCGCTGAAGGGAAGAGAGTGCCCCATTTCTAAGATTTGGTTTCTGTACTGTTTCGGTACTAGGAGCTGATTGTAACCTTGTTCAGGCTTGCCCGTTCTGCGATAAAGTACGCCATCCTTAGAAAAAAATGTCCCCTCGCTGTCTGGGTTCCTTAGCCATGGGCAGTTTCCTAAATCAGGGTGCCAAGGTAGGGTCCTTTTGTTGCGCGTCTTTAAGTTCCCTAGGTAACAAATTTTGCGCAGGCTCCCATTCCTTCTTGGTTTGCCCTCTTGTAGTTACTGCTGCCACAATTGGCTCTTCCGGTTTCCCAATAAACACATATCTACCGCAAAGTATGACTGGGTAGATGGAGTCATCCATAAAAGCCACTTTGATCACACCTCTGACAAAATCAGAGTGGATCTCAACCAATGCAATGGGAAGCGCTGTAGGTGCATCACTCTTAGAAACTCAACAAAGTTGGACGGTTTCTCCTGTTTTTTGACCGGGTTTGACCAGGTTCCTGGCGACAATGCAATCATAAGAAAGCCCCGTGTCAAATAAACAAAAAGTTGAAGAACCGTTCAAAATAACAGTACCTCGCGTTGAGGGTCTCTCTCCCTCAGGTTGAGAATCTTACTTACTTACTTAGTCGTTCCTCTTCTACCGTGAGGTGTAGAGGTTTGGAAGAGAGAGCGCCAGACTATCCTATTGGCTGTCTTCCTCCTGGCCTGGTTCCATTCTAGTCCTCCGTCCTTCAAAGATTGTCTAATGTTGTCCTCCCAGTTGACTCTGGGTCGTCCTGGGGGTCTGGATCCCTGGCTCTTTGTTTCCCATGCTTGTCATGGTGGCCGATCTTCTCCCATTCTGCAAAAATGGCCAAAGCATCTTAGTTGGGACTGTTCTACTTAGGGCTGCAGGGTTTGGCATTTTAGGCCTTGACGTATGGTCTGGTTGCGGACCATGTCTCTTCTTGTTACTTCAACCACCTTCCTCAGATACCTCATTTCTGAGGTTTGGATCTGGCGTTTGTGGGTTGTAGTCATTGCCCATGACTCGCATTCATATATCAAGACTGGGACACAGGTGGAGCGGTATACAGCCATCTTTGTTTTCTTACCAACCACTCTCTTTCTGAGGAATCCTCGATTTATGGCTTGAAAAAGTCTCCCAGCTGCTGCTTTTCGAGTGGCCATTTCTTCTTTGATGCCTCCCTTTCGGTCTATAATAGCTCCGAGATATTTAAAGTGGTTTACCTGCTCCAGGACCTTTTCTTCCAGCTCAATCTGATGTTTTCTTTCTTCTCGTGATATTACCATGGATTTTGTTTTAGAGCTACTTATGACCATCCCTCTCTTCTCCAGCTCTTCCTTCCAGACTTGCAGGTTGGATTGGAGATGTGCCTCTGATTTAGCAATCAGGGCAACATCATCAGCAAATGCCAACTCTGAAATACATACCTGTCTCATCTTCCAGTACCCCACTGAATACTTTCTTGTTCTCTCCTTACATGACTTGATAACATCGTCCACGAGGAGTATGAAAAGATAAGGTAACAGGATATCACCTTGTCTTACACCAGTGATGGTCCTGAACTCTTCTGACTTATGGTTTGCTGTCCTCACATAATTCCTGCAAGACTTGTAGAAACTCTGTATAGCATGAATCAGAGGTGCTGGAATGTTCTTTCTTGCCAGACAGTCCCAAAGTTTGCTCCAGGGGACCCTGTCAAACGCCGTTTCCAGATCTATGAAACAAAGATGGATCTCACTCTTATACTCAAGGGCCTTTTCACTCAGCTGTCTGAGTGTGAAGATTAGGTCTTGAGTACTTCGGTTTGAGGTTGAAAATCACTGACATTAATTCTACCTTGCGAGACTGTTAGCAAGCATCCGATGCGTTTCGACTCGGTGTGCTCGCTCTGATCATATGTCCCGTGCGCAGGGGTTCTCCCTTTGTCACCTTGTCCTTTCTGGCCACGCTGCCATGTAGAACGGTTGGATTGATCAGACTGTTTGTTGGTGGTGGGGTACTTGTTTTTGTAGAACTTAGACTTTTCAGGAGAGGGGTTTTGGGGTCCAGTTTCTCTGTGGTTATTTTAGTTAGAAGCATGAGAAGATTGGTCTAGATTATCTTTCAAAAAGGCTCTTCTGCCGGTTTACGTTTTGTGGCCGGCAGTTCGGCCAGAGCATTATGATATCGCTCAGACTTTTGCAAAATGTATTCAAACCTTTCTGCACCTTGCTCAGCTAAAAATCTCCGGGTGTCACCAGACAAAGTGTTTTTTATCTGTTCGCATATAACGAACTCCTCAAGACCTTCATAGGTAGAAGCGAGATGTGAAAGCTCCAGACACTTAGTCAAATATCCCTTTAGACGAGACGAGAACTGCTGAAAAGTTTCAGAGTTCTCCTTCTTGCTGTTGCGAAACAGTTGCAAATACTTGCGAGCATTCATTTCAAAGCGCCCCGGTAACGCTTTCTTCAACACGTCATAGTTGTCTTGTTGGCTGCTTTCTAGTTTAGAGTAAACATCATAAGCAGTATTTTTTAAAGCCTGGGAAAGCTTCATACACCATCGCGACCTCTCTAAACCGTACAGAGTTGCCATTTTCTCAAATTTTTCTAGCCACATGTCAATCTTCTCATTAGGACAAGGGAAAAATTCTAGCGCAAAAGACATAGAAGTGAGTTGAGGAGATTGGGTGTTAGAAGGATCAGTTAAGGAAGAATGAGGAGAAGACTCTTTATTGCTAGAGGTAGAGGCAGCACCGTGGCTTTAGAATTCTAGCGTTTTAATCGCCAACTCGTGTTGTCTCTCTTCCCTCTCCTTCTCATGCTGTCTCTCCTTTTCTCTTTCCTAGTGCTGTCTCTCCTTTTCTCTTTCGTTTGCCCTGCGGATTTCCATTTCTTCATCCATCTTCTTCTGCTCTCTAGCTTCGGCTGCTTCTTCCTTCCTCCTAGCTTCTTCTTCTTTCTTCTCAGAAGCTTTTTCCTTCTGCTCTGCATCATATCTGTTAAGTTCGTCCCTGACAAAAGCTTTTGCTTCGTCTTCGTCCAGTCCCTTTTCCATTGCTTCCTGTCTGAGCATCTGTTTGTTTCACCCTCTCGGCCATTGTAAATCAGTGACTGGGACTTACTCGAGAAAGAAAAGAAGAAAAGGACACACTGGTTCCTACCACTTGCGAGAAAATACCAAAGCAAAAAGATGATATATTTAACTGGGAAACCTCCTCCTATAATATTAGTATCTAACTATCGCTGCTATTACAGGCAATTAAAATCTCTACCTGCAAGCGACTATGCCAAATTAATAGTAGTTAAGATTAATCACTAACAAAATAAAGTTGCTACAGTGGAAACGAAATAATTAATGCAAAAAAATTTAAGGAGAAAAAGAAATCCCTTAATTTTTAAGTCCACTACAAATTCACCCCTGAAGTCAGTTAGGGTAAGGGAGGCAATTACAGGACGTATAGTCTGAACGTGCTCCTTAACTTAGCTCAAAACACCTTCTACTTAAAAATAACCCTGTGATTGTCACACAATCACAAACTCTATTACCAGCGGCTTTGTATTACAAAATCTATACATAACATATTCTGACAAAGATCACCCTGTAACTCAATTGTATAACTTTAATATTGCGCTGGAAAAACAATAGATATATGTGTGTGGTCAGCAAGCCAATAACAGATCGTTTGTCTAGGGGATAATATTTTTTTAAATATTAAATCTCACGAGACAATCACACTCTTTCTCTAACTAGTCTATAAAGATTACAGATAAAAAATCCCGGTAAACGAGAAATTTCTTGTCGCTCTACTCGGGATTAGAATTCAATTCCCGGAAAAAAAACGAGCACCCATTTTGTCGTATATTTTCGATAGGGTAATTAAGATCAATTTAGGTCCCTCCCGAATAGGACTAGTACAGGTGATAGCTCAGTGAGAGATAAGGTAAAGAAATAGAATTCCACAAGTGAAATGGTGAAAGGGTAAAATCTGTCCCTGGATTTGATAGATAATCAAACCCACTTATCGATTACGACTGAGATTTCAGATCAGACAGTTTCTCTAAAAATATATATATTAATATATTCAACCACTCACATATACACACACACAGATAAGTGACGACAATTAGATGCACATACGTGTAAACTATATCTATGAAATGGGGATCTTATTGAACAAGCTGACCGCCACACGTGAATAAAGTTATGTAAATTTTATTATCATAAAAAAAACTTTACATCGACAATATTGAATATCAAATCAAATACAATAAACATAGGTTCAAGAATTAATTAAAGAGATAGACCCATAGGTGACATCCTTTCCCCCTCTGTAGCCAAATGTCCCGTTATAAGAGAAATTGTTAGCCCAAAGAGTCACAGATTTATACACTATGATCCAAGATTTCCCTCTCTCAGTAAAGAACACAGTTTATAAATATATATATTAATCTATCATAAGAGGAAACAGCATTAGCAAAAAACTGGCTTACAAGAGACAATACAAAGTTATTACCTGGGTTATATCATAAACGAATTATTCATCCCTGTTATTCTCTCACTCTGACAACCTGTGATTACAGAAAACTTGCGTACTCTTACCTAATCGTTGCCTTTCATAACATCTGGAACAATTGTTAAGTCCCTCACAGACCATCCTATGTTTGGGGTTAATGGCGAATCAAGCCCCAGTTTCTCCAAAGACTAATTAATCAAATGCTGGGAAACGCTTGCTTCACGGTTGTAAAATAGGATGCTGATGAATGTCACTTCAATTTTTGTCCAGTTAGGAAAATACTTATGATATCAAATGTTCACAGGGTACATTAGCTTGGAAACTTCAATTGTAAAATTGAATGTCAGGTACATAAATCGGTTTAGGATAAATCTCCTTCACAACACAATGGTCGTTATATGGGTAATGTCAGTGTTATTTTAGTCGCCACCACAGGCGAAGTATATATGAACTTGAGAAAGAAATCTGGATATTCTGTAGTCCAGTTACCATGTATTCTTAATATTACTCTTGGGCCAGTATTCTGTCGTTCTTCTGGGTGTAAAACACGAGGCCAGACAGGTCACTTGCAAAAAACCCGGTAATTATATTCAGGATGTTCTTTAAGTAAAGTTCTTCTCAGTTACATAGGTACAGAAAGCCGCTTTTAAAGTTTAGGGTTTTTGACCCGAATACTGTATAGGGAAGAAAGGAAAAACGTAAATACTCAACCTTAATAGTATATCTAATTATACACGTAAGTAAAATATGTTCACTTCGGCTATTTAACTTAAATTAGAAACCATATGCTTAGAGCTAGTCTCATCGTTAAAACGTCCGTAATATAAATTCTAGTCAGAAAAACCCCAGTCATCATCAATTAGAAATACATATAAATATATTTCGTCAATACTCATGAGGCATCAGTGCATTACTTAGTTGGTTAATGTATTCTCTTGCTGGTTACTAGCAGTTTAATCAAATTTATTTGTAGCTGACTGAGTTTTAGCTAAAATTTATAATTTATTCTGCTATCCACAGTAAAACTTTAGAGAATGAAACTGAATTATCATTTAATCACTCTACACAGAAATAAACTAGTGAAATGAAATAGGCGATCACCACTTAATCACTCAACACTCCTAGATATCTATATATTTACCTTTACACACACTTCTAAGATTTTTCTCCACGAGAAACTAAGATTCTACTATTACAGTGTTTCTAGAACTCGTGCTAGAGGTCACTCTAAGTATGGTGGCAGTATTGGATGAATTTTATTTAGATTTCTGTGGTATATATATCTCTCGGATGGAATAAATAAGTTAATGATCACCTGAAACTAGTCTTAGCACCTACATAAATTCTCTGTTCAGATTCCCGGAGGAAAAGAACTAAGAAAAGAACCCACTAAGCCGCAACCAGAACTCCGACAAATCGTAATTGACCAGACCCGGTTTAATTACTTTATTACTTGCAGACGTGGTCATCGAACGAAGTTTCGTCTTTTATCTCACATTCTCACCTTGGTTTGCTTACTTCACAGGGGAACAGATTTCCAAGGGAATAATACATTTTATGCTCACCTCTGTTCTCCACCTACTCTCTTACATGATTTACTCGATCTCTGGCGTCTTACAATTTAATGAAATCGGCTCACCATGTTACTCAGTTTGCTCGTAAACTCAACATCAAAGAGATTACAATTAAATGCTTGCTAAATGGAAAGGAAAAATATACCGTACAAAGGTTCGAATTGCTAACAATCTAACGTATGCGAAAGAAAGGTAGTACCAATTGAGCGTATGCAAAAGAAAGGTAGAAGAGCGAAAGGTAAAAAAAAGCCAATGTAGAATAGAGAAAGGATATAGAAATTTCTTAATCATATTCCTCTGCCACTGGCAGTTATTTCCTTTTCCGGGCACGCTCGTCCGTTCGCAGGCAACAAAAGTGGTAGGACTTCGATGCCTTCAGGGAAGTACCTAGGTTTAATTTTTATATTTATTTAGGCTCTTATGTGTTCTATATAGCCTTCACTTTCTTTCCTTTCCCTGACGAAGGCCTTGTGGCCGTAACGTTTGCTATGTTCTTTGTCTTTTGTCCTCGTAAGACGAATCACCTTTTTCTCGATTTTTTTTTCACACCCATCCGACGCCCTCATTAGTGCTCCTCTAGCATAAAATGTGACTACACTGTACATCACAGGGAACTAAAATGTAAGAAATAGAAGAGATTATTGCTGTCATTTTCGACGGAGTCATCTGTCAAGTTATTTGCTTATGTTTGTATCATAAGTATAATTGTGTCTTTACCTGCGATGTCAGGTTGATTAGGGGTTGTCTTCCCTTGTTTATTCATTCATTGTGTTTGACCTTTAGGGTCAGAGGTTGTCAGTTCGGGCGTAGGCCTAGGGGAAGGTTTTTTAAGCGGGAGTGAGATATACTTCCGGGAAGCCGGGAGGTCCTGTTTTTCTGAAGGGACCAAGAGTCCATTGTTTTTCGGGGAGAATCTTCGAAGTAACTGCTATGGCAGTTTTCCCCAGTGAATCTCTGTGCGTCGGGATGACGACAGAATTCCTTGTGTAGTTCTGAGGATTCATTTACCAGGTAATACCGACCTTTATGCATTATTACGCTTTTCGGTGGCAGAACATGTAAAGGATTACCTAGGGTGAACAGCAGCTCACTGATCCGCCATTTCAGAACTTATATATTTGTGCTCGAGGTAGCCATCCAAGACTGTTAGTCTTATATTGTCCAGAAATCCAGTGACGAAGATATATTGTGGGAGCCGCAGATTGGCGGAACTTCTATCTACAATAAGTATTACTGCAGGGTTGATGATAACCTATTTAACAGAAGTACACGGCCGACGTCAGAACGAGGCCTGTGCTTCCGGCTATTATACTACAGCCTGATATGTGCAATTGGCAGGGAGTGCCAAGTTGCACCTGTGTGTCAAGGTAACTAAGGCATCTGACGCGTTTAGTCAGAGACGCCAAGGGCGACGCTACGAACTGTCATTATTGAAGAACTTTGCTATTGACCATGCACGTCTATTCTGATGTTTACCTTTTTGAATGCCAAATGTATACCTATCGATGTCAGGTCAGCATGACCTTGTTACACTGACTGTTCCTGTTGATATTATGTGTGTTCCCGTCAATAAATGTCTTGAAACATGCCTGCAGTGTCAAAGCATCCTTGATTACTGCATGTGAGAGTATGGGTTGCAGGATCTACATCTATACGAGCCTAAACACATTCGCGTCTTCATTCGCACCCACACTCAACTCATCATACGCTCGCACTACACATCTAACAACATGTAAACTGTCTTGGGCCAGTGATCACCTCAACAAGAAAAAAAAAGACAGTTACATTTCTGGTGGACCAGTTACGTGGGCTCTTATGATACATTTCTTGTCGCCAATGTGGCCTAGAAACTTACATTTCTGATGGACCAGATCTGTGGGTTTAAAAAGAACAGAGCGAGCATTTGACATTATTGTTGACATTTATGGATCCAGAAATTTACATTCCTGGTTGGCTGTTACATGTATGATGTCTCCAGTTTTGTCGAGAAAGTTACAAGAAGGACAAGTACACATTACACTTCTGATCTGTGGGTCTAAGCTACACACGGGACAGCCGTAACACACAGCGCTAATTCTACACTTGCAAGTTTTGGCTACAACAGGACAGATATAGGTCATCAACGGTTGACACAAATAAACAGTACGAGCATTTATATTATAATGCTACATAAAGCATAACAAGACATGTACTGAAGTTAACTACTAGGCATTTGCTACGTGGACCATAACTGCATAGAAGGCGGGTTCCTATTGTAAACAGTACTGCGGGTTGTTACACGTTTCATTCAACAACAGACTTTTCTAGGTCAGAGCATTCAA
This sequence comes from Oreohelix idahoensis, assembly GCA_024509875.1. Classification (NCBI taxonomy): domain Eukaryota; kingdom Metazoa; phylum Mollusca; class Gastropoda; order Stylommatophora; family Oreohelicidae; genus Oreohelix; species Oreohelix idahoensis. Next base: position 172,904 of record JAMPIV010014628.1, read on the forward strand.
GCTACATTGTTGGAGGTCAAGTGTCTGTAAACAGTACGTGAAATTGTAAACATTCAATGTGCAAGCCCTAATTTGAGAAGGTCATAGTAACTTTGGTTCGTGAATACCACTTTATGTTACAGTGGATTTGACGTTCAGTGCGCGTTTGACATTTCGTTTCTGTGTTCGCAAGGAGCAAGAAATTTATTTTAGTTTCAGCTGTGACTGAACTTGTTCTGCAACACATTGAAATTGATTGCTATATGTTTATGTCACTTCTACTGTTTTTGTGTATTTTTCTGCGGGTTTTTCGGTTGGTGGGTCTTACGGTAAATATGCCACTTGATCGAGGCTTACTGTAAGCGGTCTGTAGGTGCAAATTTTCTTAATTTGGAAATTTGCTAGTGACAATTGGTCGCTATTGATGTTAGCTGTGATGTAATTGTACTTAACGTTGTTTTTGTAATATTTTGTCTGTTTTTCAGTTTTGATTGTCGATTTGTTTTGTTTGTATTCTGTAGGTCTCTCCTTTCTTGTGTATTTCTCTACACATTTTTGGTTAAAACAGTGTTGCCATTTGTATTGTTTTGTATTTTTGTCTTTGTATTTTTTTTTTGGTTGTACTACATTACTGTCATGCACAGTCTACATACACATACTTGGTCATGTTTTGATATTATTGATAAGGTAGACTCTTCATATAGAGTTTGTTAAATAATATTATATAAGATATTTATACAAGTTCTTTATAAAAAAGACTTGTGCCCATAGTGAGTGGGATATAAGGGAATTTTTTTTCCACAGGTACTCAAGTGATTTTTTGGGTACATTATAAACAAGAGGAACATACAAAGTCTTTGTCTAAGACTAAGACAGTAAAATAAAGTGAAGTGAGTATACAAGTCTAGCATTTCAGACTTGTCTCCCATTGAAGTGGGATAAGGTAATTTATTTAATTTTTTTTCAGGTTTCTGATCTCATTAGACAGAATGTCTACATTGGATTTCTTCATCCAGCAAGGGTTGACCCTTGGTAAGTCTGGTAAAGAATTGGAAGAATATTCATCTGCTCAATTCGCCATTGCATTAAAGTCAGAAGAAAAGAAACAAAAAGAGGAAATTAAATTGAAAGCAGAAGCTGAACTAAAGAAGCTAGAAGCTGAGAATAGAAGATTAGAACTTGAAGAAAGAAGGTATCAAAGAGAGGCTGAGGAGAGGAAAGCTCAAGCTGATGAAAGAAAATTCCAGATGGAAATGGAAGACAAAAAAATTCAAGCTCAAGCTGCTGCAGAGGAAAAAAAACTTCAAGCTGCTGCAGAGGAAAAAAAACTTCAAGCTGCTGCTGAGGCTGAAATTAGAAAAATGGAACATGAGGAAAGAAAACAGAAGATGGAACTTGATGAAAAACTCGCAATTTTGGAGTTAGAGAAATTGAAATTGGCGAGTACGGGTGCTCAGCAAACAACTTCGAGTACGACAAAGGAGTTTGTTAGTAGGATTAAATTGCCTCATTTCAATCCTTTAAAGGATGACGTAGCAGATTATCTAGATAGATTCCAATTTTTGTGCGATACGCATAACATAAAAAAGGAAAAATATGTTGAACAACTGATGCCATTTTTTACAGGTGACACAGTGACTACTCTTATGACAATAGACGAACATGAGAGGACTAATTATGATGTTGTCAGGGCAGCATTACTAAAGAAATACCAATTAAAACAAGAAGACTATCGTCTTCGTTTTAGGACAATGTTGCCAGAAAATGGAGTAGATTGCTCTGATTTTGTTACAAAGATACGTCGTACATTTACACGATGGGTTGAGTTGTCTCAGATTGAGAAAACATATGAAGGTCTAATGGACTTATTATTGCGAGATAAGGTTTTGTCATCTGTTAATGATTATTTTCTTGCATTCCTTCATGAGCGTAAGACTAAAAACTTAAAAGAAATGGAGGAATACTGTTGTCAGTATGCCACAGCACATCCCCATGCTACAGTTAGCAATTCTAAAGTGAAAGAAGGGTTGCCAGCTGCTTCGGCAACACCATATGGCCCTAATTTCAGAAAAAAATTTCAGGGTGCTCAACAAAATTGGAATAGGGGAAGTAATCAAAATTACACTCAGAAGCGGAGTAATCCAACACATGATGGTTCTTCGTCTATGCAGTGGAGACAAGATGGTAGTTCTCGTAATTTTAGTGGTAATAATTTGAGACACTTTCGCAAAGGCTATCCAAATAATAACTATTCAAATTTTCGAGGTAATCATTCTCGACGTCAAGATTATGACGATGGTGAATTTAGAAACCGGGATTCAAACCGGAATGATGATTACAATAGGCAATATGATCACAATTACAGGGGAAATGATAGTCGAAATAATTACAGGGGAAATGATAGTCAAAATAATTACAGGGGAAATGATAATCGAGGTAGACCTAGGTTTAACAAAAAAGACCTTACCAACAGGCAAACTCTGCGCAACAAGAGTTTGATGGAGCCTGTAATACAGTAAATGATAGTGGTAACTCTAGGGCTATCACTGGTTGTGCTTTCGATTTTGGGAGAGCAACTGAATGCCCCCAATGCTTAACATTGTTTGACTCATCAACTGTATCTACGCTAAGTTGTGGTCACCCTCTTCCTGCTCTACCTGCTACAGTTGCGCATGATGGGAGAGGATCTCTCATCTTACATAAAGGTCTAATAAATGATAGGCTAGTCTCAGTACTTTTCGATTCGGGATGTACTACCGTCGGGGTTAAGGAGTCTCTGATAGATCCTTGCTGTGCCACTGGAAAAACAATCAAATGTGTTACATTTGGTGGTACTATGGAAAGCTATCCTACTGCTATTATTAGGATTGACACTCCTTTCTTCACAGGAGATGTCCATGCATGTCTTCTTCCTAATCCTATTGCGGATCTTATAATCGGTCGTATTCATGGGGTTAAGGAATGCACCCCGCAACAAATTTCTAGTTGGGAAGAAAAAAACATTCAAACGGTCAATGCAGTGGTGACAAGAGCTCAAGCTCTTAATCCCCCAACTTCATCTGATAATAGTAATGAAGTTGATAGCCAAGACGAGCACTTGGTGATTTCCCATGACTCGTTTGTTAAACGTCAAGAAGAGGATCCTTCTTTGAAGAAATACTTCCTTCTTGCAAAGAAAGGGGATCCCAATCAAAATACGAATCACAAATCGTATATCACTATGAAGAATGGTATATTGGTACGAATGGTACAACACTCGGACAAGTCTATGCACTCGCAAATTCTTGTGCCTAAGTGTATGAGAGCCTTAATTCTTCGGCATGCACACGATTCTCAGTGTGCGGGACACATGGGTTTTTCCAGAACTAAAACTAGAGTCCTTGCGTCATTCTTTTGGCCATTCGTGAATAAAGACATCCGAATTTATTGCCGATCTTGCAAAATTTGTCAAGAGGTCAAGTCTAGGGGTCCGAGACATGCTGCTCCTATTCAGGCTGCAGATATTCCGATTCGGCCGTTTCAGAAAATGGCTATAGACATCATTGGTCCGTTCAAAATTAAGTCAGCCAGAGGACACCAATTTATCCTCACTTGCGTGGACATGTGCACGCGTTGGCCAGAGGCTATTCCTCTGAAGAGCATATCAACTGTCGATATCGCTGATGCTCTTTGGCTCGTATTTTCTCGTCTGGGATTCCCCGGAGAAATACTGTCGGATCACGGCACTCAGTTAATTTCGGACGTTATGTCTCAGGTAATGGCTACGCTAGACATTAAAAGGTCTCTCAGTAGTATTTATCATCCAATGTCCAATGGATTGGTAGAACGTCTTAACAGGACACTAAAGAACTTACTTGGCAAGATAACGGAGGATCATCCTGAAGATTGGGACAGGGTTTTACCTGCAGTCCTCTTTGCCTATAGAGAGGTTCCCAACGAGCATACAGGGTTTTCTCCTTTCGAACTTGTCTTTGGCGCGCAACCGCGCGGGCCAATGTCCTTGTTACACGATTTGATAACTTCCGATAATATTGACGATGATACACAATCGTCATATGAATATGTTATAGCTCTTAGAGAAAAGATTATCGAATCGTGCAGGTTAGCAACTTCATCTTCCGAATTTGCGAAAGAAAAAGCTAGGCGATTTGCTAATAAGAAAAGACGCCTACGTCAACTTTGTCCTGGAGACAAAGCATATGTCTTACTGCCCTCAAGAGAGAATAGACTTCTCATTTCTTGGAAGGGTCCATACACTATAGTCTCGAAAATTTCTGATGTCGACTATATTGTCGATGTGGATGGAAGGCATAAAACCTTCCATATAAATATGCTAACAGAGTTTATTGAACGTCCAGACTATTTACAGCCTATTTTCCAGGCGACGGACGACTCTCCAGTTCAACATGGTCACATCTCATCCCTGTCCGTTATACAGGATGAGGAAACTATTTTTTCTGACGTGAACTTACCTCTTCCTGCGATTCCACTTACTTCAACGGAATCGTGGAGAGACGTTACAGTCTCTTCCAACTTGTCTTTTGAGGAACAACGTCAAGTATCCTCTACGTTACAATCATATCAGGATGTCCTTACCGACATTCCTGGACACACAGATGTCATAGAACATGACATCATACTTACTGATCGTAATCCGATCAGAGTAAGACCATACCCAATACCTATTCATTTTCAAGCACAAGTCGAGAAAGAATTGGATGAAATGATTCAACTACAAATAATTGAACCATCCACTTCAGCTTATTCTTCGTCGATAGTTATTGTTCGAAAGAAAGACAATAACATACGTCTTTGCGTTGATTATCGCAAATTAAATCAAGTTACGAAGTTCGATGCTGAACCTATGCCGTTATTAGATGATCTACTTATTAGACTTTCTAAAGCTAAATTCTTTACTAAACTAGACTTGTCGAAAGGTTATTGGCAAGTCCCACTGACGGAACACGCCAAACCTCTCACTGCTTTTTCGACACCTAGGGGTCTGTTTCAATGGAATTTTATGCCTTTCGGGCTTATGAACGCCCCAGCGACTTTCGTGCGCATGATGCGACGAATTCTATCAGATCGTGCAGATGTCATTGCATATTTAGACGACATCTGTCTTTTCAGCGATACTTGGGAAGAACACTATGTGGGTCTGAAGGAATTGCTATCTACTCTACGTGAGCATAGTTTGACTGCTAAACCCTCTAAAGCTTTTGTTGGGTTTAGTGAAATTTCCTTCCTAGGTCATCGAGTTGGTCATGGTCTGTTGAAGACAGAGGACCAAAACATTTCAAAGATATTAAATATCTCGGTTCCGAAGACAAAAAAGCAAGTGCGTAGTCTCTTGGGATTGATACAATTCTATGGAAGATTCATTGAGAATCTGTCCTCCATTATGGCACCACTTTCAACGTTATTGAAAAAAGGTTCTCCTAATATGGTGCGTTGGTCCCAAGAATGCCAATCTTCATTGGATCAGGTTAAGAATTTGTTCTCATCTCATCCTATCTTAAGACTACCGACGATTGATAAGACTTTTGTCCTTCGTAGTGATGCCTCTTCCACTGGCATTGGAGCGGCACTAATGCAGGAATATTCAGGAACTCTGCATCCTGTAATGTATATTTCTAGGAAGCTGAATGCGGCAGAAAGGAATTACTCGGTTTTGGACCGTGAATTGTTGGCTATGGTTTGGTCCATTCTTAAGCTACAAAGGTTCCTTCTGGGCGCGCATTTCTTTATGGAAACCGACCAAAAAGCTCTTACGGCTATGCAAAGTAAGGATTTGAAGAGCTCGAGATCTACTCGTTATGCTATTGCTCTTCAGCCTTTCCATTTCACGGTGCGAGCTATCCGTGGTTCGGATAATGTGATGGCGGACATATTGTCTAGATGCCCACATGATTCCAGTTAAATCTTGTGTCCTAGTTTTTCCTGATATATTTTCAGACTTAGGTCTGTCCTTAATATCATAATATGTTGTAATACAAATGTATTTGGATGATGTTTAGATAATTTAACAAATTTCATTTTGTCCATCCATCAGTGATATGTTGCTAAAATAGCATTGACATTTGTATATTGCTATGATTATATTATTTAGTAATGTTTGATATATGATTGGTATTGCCAGCAACTTAGGTTTCTTGAATGGTATCCCTTAGTTTGTTTGGCTTAAAGGAAATATTTTCTCCTATGTTGGGAGATGATTTGTACCCTCTTCTATTGTACCTGATATTAGGTTCATTGTTTGCATGAGCACAGAAGTGATACTGGTGCTATCTTGCTCATGAACATATTAAAAAAAAAAAAATTGCATTTTTTTTTTACAGGGGGGTGGTAGTAATGTTGCTGTCATTTTCGACGGAGTCATCTGTCAAGTTATTTGCTTATGTTTGTATCATAAGTATAATTGTGTCTTTACCTGCGATGTCAGGTTGATTAGGGGTTGTCTTCCCTTGTTTATTCATTCATTGTGTTTGACCTTTAGGGTCAGAGGTTGACAGTTCGGCGTAGGCCTATGGGAAGGTTTTTTAAGCGGGAGTGAGATATACTTCCGGGAAGCCGGGAGGTCCTGTTTTTCTGAAGGGACCAAGAGTCCATTGTTTTTCGGGGAGAATCTTCGAAGTAACTGCTATGGCAGTTTTCCCCAGTGAATCTCTGTGCGTCGGGATGACGACAGAATTCCTTGTGTAGTTCTGAGGATTCATTTACCAGGTAATACCGACCTTTATGCATTATTACGCTTTTCGGTGGCAGAACATGTAAAGGATTACCTAGGGTGAACAGCAGCTCACTGATCCGCCATTTCAGAACTTATATATTTGTGCTCGAGGTAGCCATCCAAGACTGTTAGTCTTATATTGTCCAGAAATCCAGTGACGAAGATATATTGTGGGAGCCGCAGATTGGCGGAACTTCTATCTACAATAAGTATTACTGCAGGGTTGATGATAACCTATTTAACAGAAGTACACGGCCGACGTCAGAACGAGGCCTGTGCTTCCGGCTATTATACTACAGCCTGATATGTGCAATTGGCAGGGAGTGCCAAGTTGCACCTGTGTGTCAAGGTAACTAAGGCATCTGACGCGTTTAGTCAGAGACGCCAAGGGCGACGCTACGAACTGTCATTATTGAAGAACTTTGCTATTGACCATGCACGTCTATTCTGATGTTTACCTTTTTGAATGCCAAATGTATACCTATCGATGTCAGGTCAGCATGACCTTGTTACACTGACTGTTCCTGTTGATATTATGTGTGTTCCCGTCAATAAATGTCTTGAAACATGCCTGCAGTGTCAAAGCATCCTTGATTACTGCATGTGAGAGTATGGGTTGCAGGATCTACATCTATACGAGCCTAAACACATTCGCGTCTTCATTCGCACCCACACTCAACTCATCATACGCTCGCACTACACATCTAACAACATGTAAACTGTCTTGGGCCAGTGATCACCTCAACAAGAAAAAAAAGACAGTTACAGAGATGTATTGCTGACAAAATGAAATAAAGTGGCTAAATGGGAAAATTTATATCAAATTTCCTTCATTTATTTCATTATAATGTGATAGAATTTACGAAAATGTGGCACTTTCTGGCAAAATTTATAACTTGTCTGTATGATATGATCTCAAAAACAATGAAATGAAAAAAAATTACTTTTGTAAAAATTGCCATGAGTATATGAGGAGAACCCCGTAAGATGGGGGTAAAACGGTAGAAAAAAAATTTTCTTTGCCTCCTGTCTCTTGTTTGTCTGTCCTTGGCCTTGTGGCCGCAACGTAAGTTTTTCTTGTCCCTTCTCTTTGTAAAACGTATTACTACTTGTGTGTTTTTGTAAATTTTTTTTTTCTTAAAATTGCCATGATGAAGAATCGTACACATATCTTGGCAGTAATTTAGACAATGCTAGAGGAACAGACAAGTGATATCAAAATAAGAATCAGGGTTTGTAGCAGCCTGGAAAATGAAAACAAAAATTCCAGTTATTGAAAAGTCTGGAAAAATGGCTAAACGCCTTGAATTTCTCGCATCGGACCTGGGAAAAAAATGCGAATAGAAAGTTGGATGTTTGGCGTCTATTTTTCCGATATTGGTGGTATTGTTCGTTAAACTTCAGTTACCGTAGAATTTTTACTTCCCTTTATGTACTAAATCCATTTCCATATGTTTTCGGAGGTTTGCGTTAATGATGTGAACGAATCAAGCATCGTCTTTGTCGCTTTCAGTATAAACAGCTAGAAATGCCAAGTTAGCCTATAAAACATGGATAATGCCCGGAAAAACTGCAAATTGCACCATGTGTAAAAAAGATATATATTTGACCAGCATGGGAGAAAGTGCAGTCAAGTCCCATGCTACTGGAAAAAAAAACACCAAGAACTTGTCTCTGCGCATTCAAGTTTTAGGCCTATTAAATCGTTCACTACAACTGAGGTAAGAAGCCAAATAAATTCATTTATCTCATTTATAAAACATATTGAAATAAGTCCAGTTTATAGATAGACCTGCTGTACTTTTGTTTGTAATTTACAGTTTTATTTTTAACCATGGCCAAAATTATAGTGTTTGAATGAAATTTCTTGATTTACAACTGCTTACGGGAACATGTTTGACTCAATTTAAGATGGTCAGGAATAGAAATTCATGGCGATTCCATATCCCATAGCCTACCCTGTTATCAGACCTATGTCCCACTGTTCATTTCACCATATTTTTTGGAAATAAATAAATTTTGAATGCTTTTTTTTATGTTTTATTTATGATGAAGAGACATATCCCGTTCACCTCTGAAGGGTTATAATTAGGATAGGCCTAGCCTACATGTTTTCAATTCTAGATAACATGAATAACCGCTGGTACATGAAAGTGGCATCACATCTGTGAAATTACTGTAATTAGGATAAATGAAAATTACCAATTTTGTGCATCTTCTTCTTTGATCCTTAGCCGCTGACTGTCAAAGCAGTCAGTGGCCATCACGCCTGGTAGCATCTTGTGGGGCAATAACACATTCATTCCATTTTGCTCGGTCGGTGGCCATCCTTTGGACAGTGCCTCAACTTTGGTTCATTCTTTGCATCTCAGCCTCCACAGTACTCCACCAAGTTGTTTTTGGTTGGCCTCTCTTTTGTTTTCCTTCAGAGGTCCATTTTGTGCATCTTCTTCTTCTTCTTTGATCCATAACCGCCAACCGTCAAAGCAGTCAGCGGCCATTACGCCTGGTGGCGTCTTGTAGGGCAGCAACAAATTGATTCCACTTTGCTCGGTCGGCGGCCATCCTTCGTACAGTGCCCCAACTGTGGTTCATTCTTTGCATCTCAGCTTCCACAGTTCTCCGCCAAGTTGTTTTTGGTCGGCCTCTCTTTCGCTTTCCCTCGGGGGTCCATAGCATAGCTGTTCTTGCGATGGTATCAGGGTCCCTTCTGAGGACATGGCCAACCCAACTCCAGCGTCTGCCAGCTATGATGGTGTGCATGTCCTCCTGGTTACTCCGAATAAGTAGTTCTTGGTTGCTGATGGTGTTTGGCCAAAAGATTCGGAGAATTTTCCTTAGGCAGATTGTGTGGAAGGAGGACAGTTTCGACATTTCCTTCTCTGTTACTCTCCAACATTCCGCACCATAGAGAAGCACAGAAAGTACACAGCTCTCATACAGTCTTAATTTGGTGTTTGTGCTGTACTGGGAAGACTTCCAAATGTTGTTGAGAATAGCAAAGGCTGTTCTCGCTTTATTCATTCTGTTGTTAATGTCCTTGCTTGTTCCGCCGTCAGGTGTTACTATGCTTCCTAGGTAAGTAAATGTGTCTGTCTGTTCTAACTTCTGGTTCCTTACTGTTATTGGCTCAGGATTGCCCACATTTAGTGTCATGACCTCTGTCTTCTTCAGATTGATGTTCAGGCCAACCTGCTGGCCATACTTATTCAGTCTATCAGTTTTGTCTTGAATGTGTTGGTGTGAATGCGCGAGCAGTGCAATGTCATCTGCATATTCCAAATCTTCCAGTGTAGAAAACGTTGTCCATCTAATTCCTCTTGGACTGCCCTCTGTTGTCTGGCGCATCACCCAATCTATGACTGTCAAAAATAATGTTGTTGATAAGGGGCATCCCTGTCGTACTCCTGTTTTCACTTCGAAAGTTACATTACTCGATCCAACACTGCACGTAAAGTTAGAATAGAGGCTTTTTATAATGGAAACAATGCGGCTGGGAATTCCATAAGCCCTCAGAATTTTCCATAGGCTGTCCCTGTGTATGCTGTCGAAAGCCTTTTCAAAATCAACAAAGTTAATGTACAGCTGTCTCTGCCATTCTGAGCACTGCTCTATAATGTTCCTGAGGGCAAATATATGATCTGCACATCTTCTGTTCTTTCTGAAGCCCGCTTGTTCTTTCCTCAGTTTATGGTCAACTGCTTTTGAAATTCTCTGGATGATTATCCTGCCTAGTATTTTGCTGGGAACTGAGAGGAGGGTAATTCCTCTCCAGTTGTTGCAGTCTGCAAGGTCGCCCTTCTTGGGCAATTTGACAATTGTTCCTTTACTCCACTCTGTTGGTGTTGTCTCAGTTTCCCAGACTTGTGCAAATAGTGGTTCTAATAGTTCTGCTGCTAGTTCAGGGTCTGTCTTGAATAGCTCAGCATTCAGATTGTCGTGACCAGGCGCTTTTCCATTTTTTAGCCCTTTGATAGCTGTGATAATTTCTTCTTTTCGTGGAATGTCTGTATTTACGTCTAAGTCACTTTCAGCCTCAGGAACATTCAGCTGAGTCTCTGGTGGTTCCTTATTCAGTGTTTCTCTGAAGTGCTCTGCCCACCTTGTTTCCTGCCCCTGTGCTGTGGTGATGAGATTTCCTTGCTTGTCTCTTACTAACGTTATGTTGTTTGCACCTCGTTTTCCACTGATAGCTTTAGTTATTTTATAAACTGTGCTTTGTTCATTTCTCAGTGCTGCCTCTTCTGCCTGTCTTGCAAGGTCATCCAGAAATGTCCTTTTGTTAGCACGGGTTTGACGTTTTACTTCCTTGTCCAGCTGACTGTACTGTTCACTATATATTGCCTTTAACCTGGGAGACTTAGCTTCTGTTTTCTTCCTTTTCATTTCCTTTCTCTTCGCTATGGTGTTTAGCGTTTCTGGTGTTATCCAGTCTTGGCTCTTTCTTTCCTGGAATCCCAAGCATGACTTGCTGCTTTCTTTATATATTGTTGAGATGGTGTTGAATTTCTGGTCCACATCGTCGGTCTCTGTTCTTTCCTGGCTTTTGGTAATCAGATATCGTCTCTTTACGTCGACCACAAACGCTTTTCTGGTGAGGGGGTCCTTAAGTTTCGTGATGTTGTATCTTTTCTGTTTGACTGCAACTGGTCCAGCAGCTCTGAGTTTCACCTTCAGTCTTGCTACTACTAGGTGATGATCACTTCCCACATCTGCGCCTCTTCTTACTTTCACGTCTTGTAGTGCATGTCTCCATCTGCCATTGATCATTATGTGATCTATCTGGTTTTTGTCTCGTCCGTTTGGTGATTCCCATGTTAACTTGTGCACTTCTTTGTGTTGAAAAAGTGTTCCTCCGATGACCAGGTTGTTAATACTGCAGAAGCTTATTAATTTGTCCCCATTCTCATTTACTGTTCCACTGCCGCATTTCCCCATTACTCTTTCGTTATAATTATTGTGTGTTCCAACTTTCGCATTTAGGTCTCCCATTACTATAATAAGATCGTACCTGGGTACAGTTTCCATTTCCTTTTGTACCTGTTGATAGAACTCGTCCTTGATCTCTTCGTCGCTGTCATTTGTTGGTGCATAACATTGTATAATTGTGGTGTTGGTGAATCTCCCTCTCAGTCTTGCTCTTATTAGTCTGTTGTTAATGGGTTTCCATTCCAGTAGAGACCTTTCCATTCCTTTCTTAAGGATAATGGCTACACCTTCGTTGTGCTGACCGTCCTCTCTACCAGAATAAAGTACTGTTTCCCCTGTAGCTGTTTTTATTCTCCCCATCCCTGTCCATCTGCTCTCGCTTATTCCCAGGATATGTAGTTTGTAGTTCCTCATCTCTGCTGTAATCTGTCTCAGCTTTCCTGCCTCGTTCATAGTTCTGACATTCCAAAAACCAATTCTGGTTTCGTGTTTTGCGGTCTGGGCATCCGTTTTCATGCCAGTGGCTTCCTTTCGGCTTTCACCACTGTCAGTCATACGAGCCTGAGACTCCGGATGTCCGTCCCGCATCAAAGTATTTCCATTTATTGCTGTTTCCGTAACGTGTGTGATTTTTTACACAGACAGGGGTGTCGGCCCTGTGCTAAAACTCCCAACCTGGAGGACCAGGGTACCAGCTTTTGTCTGACCCCTACCCACGCAGACCAGTCCAGCATGGTTGAACCTACCAGGAGTAAAACTCCCACTGGCATAGCTCTGGGGATTGTCAGGGTACACAAGCTGCCATACCGCTACAAGGTATAGGTACCATTGATGGCAGATTTTGTGCATAGGCCTATGTTATTTTAAAATACTTACTTACTTAGTCGTTCCCCTTCTACCGTGAGGTGTAGAGGTTTTGAAGAGAGAGCGCCAGACTATCCTATCAGCTGTCTTCCTCCTGGCCTGGTTCCATTCTAGTCCTCGGTCCTTCAAAGATTGTCTAATGTTGTCCTCCCAGCAGACTCTGGGTAATCCTGGGAGTCTGGATCCTTGGCTCTTTGTTTCCCATGCTTGTCGTGGTAGCCGATCTTCTCCCATTCTGCAGACATGGCCAAACCATCTTAATTGGGACTGTTCTACTTGGGTCTGCAGGGGGTAGGATTTAAGGCCTTGACGTATCATCTGGTTGCGTACCATGTCTCTTCTTGTTACTTCAACCACCTTCCTCAGATACCTCATTTCTGAGGTATTTTAAAATAAATAGATAAAAATTTAAAAAAAAATAAAAATCTGAACAAACAAATGAGATAAAACAAAACCTAAGAACAAAAACCAAACAGAAATAGTATCATAATTATTATAAGAATATTATTATACCTTCACCCTCCCAGTTACTAAACATTAGCTTTTGTTCTAGTTAAACATTGTTTGACTATATTATGTATGCGTTTAGAACTTTGACTTGGTAAATATACATAGCTTAGACCTACTCATAAGTTATTTGTGTGTTCCATTTTTTTTTTACAGAAAAGAACACAACCCTAAGGAGCAGTTTCATCTTCAGAAACATCAAAACCATCTAACATTAGTCCCTCGGACATGACAAAAATGTCTGATACTACTAGAAGACCTACAGATGTGACATCATTTGTGACCAAGGAAGAAACTCTCAGAGCTGAGGTTATTTGGACTCTGTTTTCAGTCAAAAGTCACCATCGTTTTAATTCAAATACAGGAATTAATAAAATACAAAAACAAGAGGAATTTTCATTGCATTGGGAAACATATGGAAAACAAAAGTAATCAAGTCCAACACGAAAATAAGAATCTTTAACTCAAATGTCATCAGTCCTATTGTATGGCTCTGAAACATGGAGAACAACAGAAACAACAACCAAAACGCTACAGACTTTCACAAATGGGTGCTTGCATAGAATAGAAGGACTGAAATGATACGACAAAGTCACAAATATGTGGAACTAATGACAAGAACCAGACAAGTGCCAGTGGAACAAGAGTTGAGAAGAAGATGCTGGCGATAGATAGGACACACATTGAGGAAACCTGTTGATAGCATTACAAGGCAGTCCTTGTTGTGGAATCCACAGAGAAAGAGAGGCAGAGGTAGACCAAAAACACAGAGAAGAGAGCTGGGTACAGAGATGAAAATGATGAGGAAAACATGGAAAGAACTTGAGCGGATGGAACGTGACAGCAAGACTTGGCATGTGTTTGTTGAAGGCCTATACTCCTTGGGGAGCTAAAGGGTATTGATTGAAAAATTGCCATTTTAAAATCTTTCTATTATATGAAACTTACATTCTAACTATAAAATGGGAAAAGTTACATTTTTCAAACATGATCTTACACACATTTAGTATGCATTTGAAAATCTCTGAATCACTGAAAAAAATCAATATGGCACAAACTGTTTAAAATACAATCACAGACTTACTATCATCAAACATGAATAACACCCTTTATTAATCTGCTAAATCTGTTCCTTTATGGCTGTTAATTGTCATAGTTGATGTTTTTTTGCTAATACATGTTGATAACTCTAAGGTCCTTACAATCAATGTGGATGCATTCTTGCATTTTCATAATTTTCTCATGTATTTTCTCGATCTCAAATGCTTTAGTGTAGTGCATAAAGCACATGTAAAGATAGATTATAGATATAAGTTATATTTTTTTTTAAATGATCATACACACATTTTGCATGCACTTGACAGCTGTGACTCATTCAGAAGAAAGTCAGTATAGCAAACACTATTGAATGTGACATTGGACATTCTACCATTAAACATGTATCACTCTTCCTTACATTTTCAAGTTGTAATTTTTTTGTTCACCATTATTTTAAAAAAAAAGAAAATTTAAGTGAAATTTCTTGTAAAATAACCAGCTTGTAACTTAAATGTCTAAGATTTTGTTACACATAATTCATTTTTCTTCTCAGATTGCAAAAAAAAATATGGAACAGAAGATCCCATTCCTGGATCAAAAAATAAAACAGGACATCAGTACAGATTTTAAAGTGAGTTTTCTTTTTAATTCTTGATAAGAAATTTTTATACAGCCTAAGGCAGTTAAACTGAGAAATCTGTTAAAATATTGTCCATTTTAACATTTTATTACTTATTGCTAGGTTCTTTTCTTTTACAATGAAGCGTATGTCAGTGTAATGTACAATCTTCATCAGGAACAGTGGCTGAGAAAAGAAATAAATTTAAATACATAAAAATGTATCATGTATTTGTCAAACTGGGGCAATATTTTAATTATTTAAGACTCAAATGATTTGTTTCAAACTTGAATATGTTCAATATTTTGTTTTCAGGGACACACAGTGAAGATAGAAAGTGAAGGTGAGGAAGATGGTCATGTTCCTGCAGGGAGAGAGAGTACGAGGACCAGTTCCACACCTGTATATACTGCTGGGGACAATTTACTTAGTAATGCTTTACAACTTTTTAACATAAATGTAACCTGTGCTCAATATGTTACAACTACCAATGAATATGTAACATCATTCATTCATTCATAACCCTCCACTCCCAAAGGAGCATAGGCCTTCAACAAACACATGCCAAGTCCTCCTGTCACGTGCCATCATTTCAAGTTCTTTCCACGTTCTCCTCATTTTCACCTCTGTTTCCAGCTTTCTTCTCCATGTGCGAATACGTAACATAATAAGTGTTATTTGTACACATCCACCATAAACATCATTATTTTTTAGGTTTTCTATCCTAAATACACAGGTGTGTATTTTATTATTTTTATTTCAATTATTTTTTATATTTTTTCGGGTATATTTAGTCCACACAGAAAATCCCTTTCTACAAATTTTACTAGTTTGGGGCAGTGGCAAATCAAGGGTTTATAGCCCCTGGTCACTGCCAGATAAAATATATGTTTATTTTGTAGACCAATCAAAAAAAAGTTTAAAGGACTATATAAAGCACTGTCGTGACTTTTAAATCCTGAGAGCACCAGGAAGAATTATTGGGAAAATATGAAATTTAAGAATTAGTTAAACACAAAAGAAAAGAAATAAACCACTCTTTGTAATAAGCTTTTTATTAACAGCATAAACAGTACACTAGGTGATTTGTTTTATGAGGACAAAAGACAAAGAAAATAGCCAACGTTGCGGCCACAAGGCCTTCATCAGTGAAAGAAAAGAAAGTGAAGGCTAGATATAAAAATAAAACCTGGTTACTTCCCTAAAGGCAGCTGGGACCTAACACGCCACCGAACAGATGTGCGTACCCGGAAAAGGAAAGTTTTCCTTTCCCTGACGAAGACCTTGTGGCTATTTTCTTTGTCTTTTGTCCTCCTAAGATGAATCATCTTTTTTCTATTTTTTTTTTCGTAACCATCCATTGTACTCCGCATTTTACCACAGTTCCCCTCATCTTCCTTGACTTAATAAACAGTACACTACATATGTCCATTTTATTTTCTTTTTAACTACATATTGATCTTTAGTACCTTCATTCCTGCAAATTGATCAATTATTTTACCAAAATGAATGTTCTCAAGATTTTCTCTTTCAATACTAAGAAGTTCCAGATTACTCAGATGTTCCTGTCCCATAGGCACTCATAAATACAAAAGAACTAGCTTTGGTGTACTAAACAAATGCTCACAACTGGCTGCTGAAGTAGAAATCATTACAGAATATGCAGTTCTATGTGTAACTTTTGGAATACATAATTTCCATAAGACACAACAAACTAAAGTAAACTCACAGCAGTTGTTGGAACAAAGTCAGTTCGTGACTGCAGTAGCATCCTGCAATTGCTTATCTCAGAAAGCAGGATCTTGCCATCAGTGTCTGTGACATAAAAGCTTGCCAGGTCAGTGCACTTCCGACAGATCTCTTAAGCATTATCTGTCTTGATAAAAGTCTCAGTGTTGAGAATGAATTCAAATTCCATGTTTATATGCTTCAGTTGATTGAAAGGTATTGACATTTCCTGCTGAAGCCTGTCTAGAATGCATCTTATCACTTGCACAATCTTATCTTCTGCTGTAAGTTTTTTGATAGTTCAGTAGGCATCACGCATCGACCTTCAGCTTTGATCTGTTGCACCTCTTTGCACACCACAGTGTCCTTTATCTTGGAACTTTGTGGTGCTCAAAAGGTCATTGCTTATCACATCATTATGTGTAAGAATTATTATGACTGAGATAATCATGATTATTCATTGTCAGTGGTGATCTGTGTGGATCCTCAGAGTGAAAAGTAGAAGATGTCTAATAAATATTGTGCTGCCCCATTTTTTGCATTGGTCTTTGCATTCAAAACTACTTCTTTGCAAACAATGTCACTCATTTTGTTAAGTTCTCTCTTAAGAGACTTCAAATCTTTGATGTTCTTTGATGGATCTTGTAATTGTTTTGGTACGTGGTCAGTTTTTCTAAGAATTTGATACAGAAAAATAAAAAACAAAGCATTAAAATGAAATTAAAAACATTTTGATGGAGCTTCTCAAGTAGATCTGCCAGTTCATCAAATCTTTCATAAATGACTTTAACAGCTTCTGCTCTTGAACTCCAAATGGAGTTGCTTCCGTGCAACATGGGCTTTGGGGAAAAAGATATGTCACATATAGGTTTTCTGTCTAGAGAGGATGTGCAGCAGCTCACTAACACTAGTTATGATCATACAGCTGAAGAATAGGAATACTTTGGATTTGAAGTCAAAAATCCTGGCAAAGGGGTGACCAACCCCAACCAGGCACATCCACGGATGGCGGATAGTGGAACGACCTCCAGATATGGTGTGTCAGCTGCGAATTAAGTCAGTATTGCTGGACGAATAAGCAGTCGCGGACCAAATGGCGATGTCCTCCCAGCAGAACGGGGAGGGGTAACAAGTGGCACTGATACCCCCACTGAAATCCCCCATATGTCCTATGACGGGTGCATCAAGCGAGTAAGAGCCGATATAAGCTCTAGCCACGGGGAAGGTAAACCTCGGTAAACAAACCAACCTGCTGCCTTGCAACTACCACCGGGAGATGGAAAGGCTATGGGAGACAACCCTGAACAACAAACACAACCCTGCCCATGACGACCGTTGCCTCAATGGGCTGTGTGTGGTGTACCCAGAAACGGGGCCTCCCAGTACTGAGGCACAGTTATGTCCCCGATGTCACTTATCGGTGCAGCGTTGAAAGAGATGACTGAGCACCACAATCCCCCCTGTGTTGCAGCATGTTGAGAACCCAGCATTGCACACTGGGCTTGGGGGGAGACATGGGCACCAGACTTAATACTGGCTCTTGACTGGATGGCCGCATGCAGGAGATTTCTACAATGGAGAGATGGCAGGTGGTGGGTATCTGGAAGTGGCTCTGTGCAGGACGTGAGGATTCCTTGGGAGAGCCTAGAACCAGAGCACAGCATTGTGCAAGCTCTGCATAGTTGGAGAGCCCCCCTGGATGACGGGGAATGCACAGTGTGCTACCCCACCTATCCCCAACTGCTAACTTAGAACCAGAAGTGGGGTCCTCTGTATGCATGCCAGGCCAGGATAAAATGCCTGGGAAAGAGACTGGAGCCCAGAACTCCCTAACTCAAAGTTGCAGGATGGCAGAAAAGCCACGGGAAAGACAAGTCTATTTTGAAGATAATACAACCATATTTTCACCATACAAGCTCGGACGCCGCCTCGGTAAACAAAGTCCGTGCAGAGCAGTGACACCCCCAGGCTGCTTGCGAATAGTCTACTACTGGGAACATAAACAGATTAGGGATGAGCCCACTCTCCAGTTGAAGAGGTGCTAAAGTCGTAGATACTGGGCCAGAAGGCGCACCGGAAACCACAGTATCACGCAACTCTCTTTTTTCTATGGATGAGTACACCGTCAAATAAATCTTGTACTGGTGCTCGCCCTGTGGAGCTCCACCAGGCAGGTGCAGTGCCGGGCTCTGAGCCTCGACAGAGCCCACCCTCAGCTACTGGATGACCCTCTAGACCGTCTTGTGGAGTCAGCAGACGGCGGAGGAGAACTACTGACCGAAACAAAACAGAAAAAGAGAAACCCAGAGTGCCACTTGTCATGATGCACTGGAATGCAGAGGGAGTGAACAGCAAGCAGGCTGGATACAGCAAAAAGACAGAGCTGGAAAACATCTTGTATGAGAAACAAGTCAGTGTTTGCTGTATCCAAGAGACTCACTTGAAAGCAGATCAAACCTTTAAAATAAGGGGATATCAATGCTTCAGATCCGACAGACAAGATAGACGAAAAGGAGGAGTACTTACTCTTGTAAGGAATAACATTCCTGCACACGAAAGGAAAACCTACATGGATGGAGCAGAATATCAGCTGTTGCAGATAAAGGTAGACAAGATGGAAATAGAACTCCTGAACTATTACTGTCCAAACAACAAACCCCTGAGTCTCAGCTCTATACAGGTACCAGCCACATACTTTATAGCAGTTGGAGACTTTAATAGCCACTCCCAGAGCTGGGGCTATAACCATCTGGATCACAGAGGTGAAGAGGTTGAAACTTGGCAAGATGATCACTCCCTAATCCTAGTCAATAATGCCACAGATACTCCTACCTTCTACTCCAGAGGATGGCACACAACTTCAACACCAGATCTTGCCTTCTCCACACCAGATATAGCTGGATCTATTAGTAGAGAAGTAGGAGACCAACTAGGGGGAAGCGACCATCGCCCAATCTTTCTTACTGTCCAGAGTGCAACTCTCAGTACAGGCCCAGCCATTACAAGATGGAACTACAAAAAAGCCAACTGGGGTTTATTCAGGCATCAGGTGAACACGCTGCTGTCTACCCTCAAGGTACAGAACAGAGACATTAATGAAGTGGTAAAAGACTTCAACAGATGCATACTACAAGCTGCAAAAGAAACCATTCCCAAAGGATGCCGGCGTAACTACACACCATACTGGTCCAGCACACTCCAAGAACGTCAGGAAGCTATGGACAGGGCTAGAAAGGACGCAGAGTCTCAGCCTTCACTTGAAACTCACAACAAATGGAAAAAGGCTGTAGCAGAGTTTCAGAGAACAAAGCTAGAAGAAAAACGGAAAAGCTGGAGAACTAAAACGGCATCGCTGAACCTTGAGAAAGACGGCAGGAAACTTTGGAGATTAGTCAAGTCTCTAAATGAAGAGCGTTCCTCACCAAGGCAGACTATCACATTGGATGAAGGTGGCAAACTTTTCAGAGGAAAACAAGCTGCAGACTTGTTTGCTAGAAGATACAGTTCAGAAAGCAACTTACCCATTAACATAGACCATCAGAGAGAGATAAGAAAAGAAATACTGGCAACCATGGGACAGACAGATACTCCTGCCCCAATGAGGGAACCCATCACACTAGGAGAACTACAGAAGGCTATTTCCAAGCTTAAGTTTCAAAAGTCACCCGGCCCAGACAAAATCAGCAACGAAATGCTAGTAAATCTGAGCTCAGCAGCAAAGACAAAACTGCTTGAGATATTCAACCACAGCTGGTTGAAAGGAACGGTACCCCAAGTATGGAGAGAAGCCATCACAATACCCATACTAAAGAAAGGGAAATGTAAGACCGAGGCTGCAAGTTACCGGCCAATCAGTCTCACAAGCTGTGTTGGGAAGACTATGGAGCGAATAGTCAACCACAGATTGAAATGGTATTTAGAGTCTGAGCAGATCCTGGTGCCGGAACAAGCTGGATTTAGAGAATGCTACAGTATAGAAGACCAAGTTACTTACTTGTCTCAAGCAATAGAAGATGCCTTCCAGGAGAAGAAAAAGGTCCTAACGATCTGGGTCGACTTCAAGCAGGCCTTTGACAAGGTGTGGAAAGATGGCCTCATTGCAAAACTTAGGAGAAGTGGAATCCAAGGCAACATGATGAAATGGATCCAGTCATACTTGCATAACAGGAGAACTAGAGTCACTCTTGACGGTCTGCAGAGCAGAAAAGTGTTGCTCCATCAGGGGGTACCTCAAGGAGGAGTAATTTCCCCAACACTCTTCCTTGTTTACATCAATGACCTGGTGAAAGATCTCCCTGCAGGAGTGAAAGCTGCCTTATATGCAGATGACCTAGTACTCTGGTGCGCTGATGAAAATGTCACCACAGCAAATTATAGAATGCAGCGGGCAGCAGACATGCTAGTGTCATGGGCAGAGAAATGGCTTATCACAATAAACACAGACAAAACCTCCACAACACTGTTCTCCCTCGCCCCCAAGGACAAAGCAGCTAACATACACCTAGGGACAACCGTGATCAAGGAAGAAAGCTACCCCACCTATCTTGGGGTGACATTTGACCAAAGGCTTACATGGAATAAGCATATTGAAAATGCAGAAGGAAAGGCCCGAAGACGACTAGGCATACTCAGAAAATTAGCAGGTACCAACTGGGGAGCAAATGAACGAACTCTAAAGAAGATTTATAATGGAGTAATAAGACCACACTTAGAGTTTAGCTCAGCAGCATGGTCATCAGCTGCTAACTCACATCTGCAGTTTTTGGACAAGGTGCAAAATCAAGCTCTCAGGCTCATTACAGGAGCCATGAAAACTACACCAATATCAGAGATGCAGAAGGTTGCTGGATTACAGACATTGTCCCATAGAAGAGACACAAAAACCATGATCCAGATGGAAAAGTACAACAGTATGCCAACGCACCCAATGAAGGCAAGACTAGATGATCTGGCATTGGGACGTCTAAAGTGTAGCAGCTTTGTGCATCGGGGAAAAAGACTTAAAAGACAGCATCAAGAAGACCTATCCATGAAGACAACACCACTGAAGCCCACCCTATACCCTGTACCATGGGAGCAGGCCAGCAGTGCCCTCCAAATTAATACATCAGTCAGTGGTCTCACAAGTGGATGTGAGTATAATGATCTGCAAAAACTAACTGCTACATTGAGTATGATCCAAGAAAGTTATCCCGATCAATCATGGATACATGCCTATACAGATGGATCAGCAACTAATGCTGTTAGGAATGGAGGTGCCGGTATCTTTATCTCATATCCTGACAACCACTATGAGACTAGGCACATTCCCACTGGTAAATTCTGTTCCAACTATACAGCTGAGGTTCAAGCTCTAGAGCAAGCTGCCAATATGATTTATAACACCAACTCTGACTGCCACCAGGTAGTCATCCTCACAGATGCACTGTCTGTCCTGCAAGCTCTCAAGGGTGGTAAACTCCCGCATCTGAGAAATGAACTAAAAAAGGTAGCTGCCAAAAAGAGAACCATACTTCAGTGGGTACCATCTCATTGTGGTGTACCCGAAAATGAAAAGGCAGATAAACTTGCAAAAAAGGGAGGAGAATGTGAACAAGAAGATAATGAAGTCACATACTTTGAGAAAAAGAGAGCTATCCAGACTATCAGAAGAGAACAGAACCAACCCAAAAACGACTACCACACTCTTGACCGGCAGGGACAGATAACTATTTTTCGACTCAGGACAGGGCATAACAAACTGAATAAACACATGTACAAGCTACGATTGTCTGCTTCACCACTGTGCACATGTGGATTAAACGAACAAACTGCTGAGCATGTTCTACAGGATTGTCCTCTGTATGACCAGTTAAGAAAGATATACTGGCCCAATGACTCAACACTAAACTCAAAGCTATATGGAGCTAAAGAGGAACTTCAAACAACAGTCGAATTCATCATGAGAACTCGTCTGACGGTGTAAACATCAAAGATGCGATCGCAAGAAGAAGAAGAAGGAGTCGAAAATGACATTGAGAGAATCTGCTGAGAAAGAAAAGATTCAAATTATGTTAGTTGGACACATGCGTTTGCAGAGAAACAACCTGACTTTTTGGCACCTCCCTCCTTGTGCCAGGGTGACCACCCACCCCTGCCTTCTCTGTTCTATACACTGGTGTGGGGATTTGATCTGTATGTCTTGGATTAAAATCTGAACAGAAAACATGAATTTGCAAGATCATATGAATTATGTAGACAATTAAATCTAAAACTACAGATACTATATATCTTAATTATAAGTTATTAGAGATTGGGAGCTGCACTTGCGTAGTGGTTACCACACCGCTCTAGCGACCGGGTGATCCAGGATCAAACCCGGGCGACGGCATTTGAGGATTTTTCATTGACCGGGATTTGGACTAGATTAACTCGAGACCTGGTGAGGACATTTGAAAGAGTGTCATCCACCAGGGGTTTGGCCATGTCTGCAGAATGGGAGAAGATCGGCTGCCACGGCGGGCATGGGAAGCGGAGAGCCAGGGATCCAGACCTCCAGGATGACCCAGAGTCCACTGGGAGGACAACATTAGACAATCTTTGAAGGACCGAGGACTAGAATGGAACCAGGCCAGGAAGAAGACAGCTGATAGAATGGTCTGGCGCTCTCTCTTCCAAACCTCTACACCTCACGGTAGAAGGGGAACGACTAAGTAAGTAAGTAAGTAAGTCATCCACCAGGGATTGGTGGCTCCTGAGCCGACCCAGCTCTAATGGGTACCTCCGAAATCGGCAAGTATCTGCCTGAATGGCGAGGGACACCTGTCTCTGTACAAGAAAAAAAGGGATACTCACGTAAAATCAATGTCAGGTTAGACATTAATAATAACACTGACAAACAACATTTTTCTTTCTTATATAAGAATAAGTGTTCTTAGGTCAGTTTCTTGCGCTGATTTCAAATCTGAAATCCGTTTATCTCTATCACGTCAGATTCTTAAGATATTTGGGAATAAATATATTTTTGGGAAACCGTTATTTGCTCCGTTTCATTTTTACTATATAACTTATTAAAAATTAATAAAATGCAAAATAATTCTACTTTTTATACTGCTAAAAGATGCATGACATATGTTACGTTATTTTTCAAATAGTTACTGTATTTTGAAATAATTCTGAGCGAAATATGGCTTCTAGAAGTTGTAGAAATTCGGCTGATCTGTTCTGTTATGTGTGCGGATATTTTACCGATCGTGTTCACCAGAAAAACTTTACACCATTACTAAAGAAAGCATATGAACTTTATTTCGATTCGAAAGTTGATGATGCAAATAAATCTTGGAAGCCAAATGCAGTTTGTTTGACTTGTGCAAATACATTGGCAGGTTGGTTACGAAAATCGCCGAAGCATAAGTCGATGCCTTTTGGAGTGCCAGTAATATGGCGTGAACCGACAAATCACGCTACTGATTGTTACTTCTGCTTGACAAATATCCATGGTTTCACTTTTAAAACTAGAAAGTCTGTGGTTTATCCAAATATTGAATTGGTTTCGAAACCAGTGCCTCATGATCCAATCACGTGTCCGATCCCAGTTCCACCAGAACAATAGCCATTGGACGTGAATGAACCATCAGAAAGTGATAGTTTACCTGCTTTAGAAACTAATTCTGACTCGGATTATATACCGGTGAATGATGGTGTTCACTTAATTAACCATTCAGAACTTTCAGATCTAATACGTGATCTCGCTCTTACCAAAGGACAAGCGGAATTACTCGGTTCGCGACTCAAAGAATGGAATCTTTTAGCGCCCAATACTCCGATATCTAAATTTCGTCATAGACACAGAGAACTTGTTCAATACTTTGAGATGGATGATGGCATTTGCTATTGCAAAGATGTAAACGGTCTAATGGTGCACCTCGGTCATGAGCACATAGTCAACGAATGGCGACTTTTCATCGACTCTTCCAAGACTAGTCTAAAAGCCGTGTTATTGCATAACGGAAATTTATTTTCATCAATTCCAGTCACCTACTCTGTTCATATGAAAGAAACTTATGACAATATGGCTATACTTTTGGCAAAAATAAAGTACAATGACTACCAATGGCGGATTTGTGGAGACCTAAAGGTCATTGCAATTCTCACGGGCATGCAGACTGGGTATACTAAATTTTGTTGCTTTCTATGTGAATGGGACAGCCGCAACAGACAGGAACATTATGCAAGAAAGGTGTGGCCTATCAGGGATCGTATGCAGCTCGGGCATAAAAATGTAATACATGAGCCATTAGTTAACAAAGACAGCATCATTTTACCACCGTTACATATAAAGTTGGGGCTCATGAAGAATTTCGTAAAAGCGTTAGATAAAACGAGCAAAGCTTTCACTTATCTTCGAGAAAAGTTTCCGCAAGTTAGCGATGCAAAGATAAAGGAAGGTATCTTTGTAGGACCTCAGATTAGGAAAGTTATTGCAGACAAACAATTCGAGAACTTGTTACATGGTAGTGAACTTCGCGCATGGATGGCATTCAAATCGATCGTCGATAACTTTCTGGGAAATCACAAATCTGTCGACTATGTGCATATTGTTAAGCAGTGCATAGATGCATACAGAATTATGGGCTGTAACATGTCCCTCAAAATCCATTTGCTCGATTCGCATCTTGACTTTTTCCCTGACAACCTTGGCGAAGTCAGCGATGAACATGGAGAACGATTCCATCAAGATATCGCCGTAATGGAGTCACGTTATCAAGGACGGTGGAGTGTGACCATGCTTGCCGATTATTGTTGGATGCTTCATCGCGATGTACCACATGTCATTCACCGACGAAAGTCGACTGCAAAGAAATTCAAGCCTACATAACTGTTACACTTCTTGTATGAATGATGTTGTAATACTGTATGCATTGTTAAAAAACTTGAATTGCGTATTTCTAGAGATCCCGACCTGATAGAGAAAAACGGTTTGCAGATTTAAAAACAGCGCATTAAAATTGACCAGAAAAACATAGAAATGTTAGAGAAAGAAAAAATAATTTTTTTTTTGTTAGTCAGTGTAACCTGAGATTTCGCCTCGAGTATTAGCGGGCATACGAAAAAAAAAAATAGAGATTGAACAGGATTTTTTTTTTTTAATTAACTTAACAGAAATGCTGCATGCTGAGCCCTCCTTGCCATTTTTTTAACTGATATTTGATTGGTTGTTTCATTCAGTTGCACATTAGCAATCATATCATACCATAATGATCTTTATTTTTTTCTGCAATCAGAAATAAAATCATTTCTTCTTCTTCGTACATACTCAGACGTCGTCCACTTGAATGTTCTCAAAGTAAGTAGAATTCAGTTTTTTTTCTTCTTCCTCGTTCATCCTGAAAGGGACGTTGGTTGCGTTGTGTCTGTTTACGCTGGAGCTGTGATATCTGCACCTTTCAGTCGACACATCTGACTTCAGCATGGCATTTTTTGGGACTGGGTTTCCCTTCCCTCTGCGATCCCTACTCTCTCAGCCAGACTGCAGTGATGCAAACTGTTTCCAGGACCACCACGTGGAGGTGGAGTAGGGTCTTGATCAGCTCTGGTTCGCTGATCCTGTTGCAAGCAGTCAAGCTATGGGTCGCTGACTGCATTCTCTATTGCTGTATCTTTCGGTCCCGTAATCAGTTTGAGGCTATTTGAATCCCCGTAAAGCTTTTGCACAAAAGTAGCTGGCATTGGCCTTACACGCTTTCTCTGTACCGCATATAAGGGGCAACTTTAAAGCAGATGTTCAGCAGTCATTTTATCAGTGCCATAGTTACACTGATCGGTAGTTCCTATCTTTAGCTTGTTGAATAGATGGTATTGCAATCTGTTGTGGCCAGTGCGGAGTCTGAAGATTACCACTTGTTCTCTTCTGTTGAGCTGGTAGAAAGCATTTAAAAAGTTTATATCTTCTTACATGTGTGTCTGTGCTTATTTTTTGGGGGGTAATTTTTCATGTTTCAGAGACATATTATAGAACTGCTTTGGCATTTGCATTGAAAATTCTTGTTTTTGTTTTTTGATAGGGTTTCTTTGGTTTGGGATAGAAGGCCAAGGTCGCTATTCGCTGCACTGTAATATTCCTCTAGATGATTTATTTATGTTCTAGTTGTTATTCAGTTTGTTTTATTATTCTGAAGGTCTGTTTGTATTTGTATGTGTTTAATAATGGTTGCAGGTTTATTTATGCCAGTCTATATGTTTCTTGGCAAGTCTGCTACTGTAGAGCTATTGGAAAGGCAAGCAAGTGATTCTGTAAAGTTTCATTATTTTTTTTAAGTTTTCATCATTTTGTTATGGCACACTTTGTTTACCCAAGACACAATTTCCGTCCGTTATATTAGCACGCATAACAAAATTAAAATACTCCTAATGTATAAGACTGAGTAAATGTGTTGAGCTGGATTCCTCACAAAAGACTCTTATTTCTAATGATGGAACTGCAAAAGCAATTTTATTCTGTTTCCGAGTTTTAGCAAGAAGCAAATTAATAAACCACATTTTCCTTTTCTGATATGATGCACCAAGAAATAATAGTCCAACTCATCCTTGTTTAGTGTGTTTAATACTGTTTTTTGTAGCACATTCTTTTTTAATGTGTTTAATACTGTTTTTTGTAGCACATTCTTTTTTAATGTGTTTAATACTGTTTTTTGTAGCACATTCTTGTCAAGCATATATACATTGTTGCTTGTAAAAAATAAAGAAACATGTTTATTATTTTTTGTGATACATACTTCTTATGTAAAAAACATTGATTGTGTGGAGCTGATTTTTAAAAACAAAAGTTTATACTTTCGGTAAGACCCAATCCATTCAACCATGACACACGGATGATGTTGGTTATATTAGGACATATGTCCAAATAAAGTTTATTCAGCTATATTTAATAAATTTCTTTTTTTCAAACATTATTTTACTTTATAATAGCCATAACTGCTTATCAAAATGCATTAAAGAATTGGTCAGAATGTATGTAATAATTAAAATATATCATGTTCTTAATCAAAATCCAGGTTATGATGAATGTAAGCAGGAGTATAATGGAGGCTTCCAGAGTCATGATGCTAATGCTGAGGTAAGATGTTGCATGCACCATTGTTTAGGCAAACTATATTAGACAGTTAATTAACATTATATGTTGTATGTACTATTGTTTACACAAACTATATCAGATAGTTCACCTGTGTGTTACCGGGGCCCAAAAGGGGAGCAAAGAATAGTAACACTGTTCCCTGCCAAGCATGTTGTAGAAAGCGACTAAGGGCATGGTTACCCCATCCTGTAAAAAATTTAATCCACAAAAAACTTCATCAAACATGGACAAGTCAATTAAGGAAAATAAAACACAGCCATCTAAGCCAGGGGAAAGTCCTCTCACAGGAAGGCGTATGATGCAACACAGAGAAAGCCGAAAGGAGTCTGTGTTACTGACTAGCCTTCTTTCTTCTAGGAGAACTTCCAGATTTGGCACCTGGAATGTTCGGACATTAAACGAACAAGGGAAAGTGGCACAAGTAGTAGCAGAAATGAGGGAATTTAAAATCAATCTGGGAATGTGTGAAACAAAGTGGAAGGGGGTAGACAAGAAGAAACTCATCACAGGTGAACTGGTGCTGTCCTCAGGACATGAAGATGAAAGTTCACACCACAGTGAAGGGGTAGCTCTTATGTTATCTAAAGAAGCACAGAAAGCACTCATTGAATGAGAAGCTGTTGGACCCAGAATAATAACAGCTACTTTTAAAACATCTAAAAAGAAAATAAATGTAAATATCATCCAATGTAAATCAGAGTCACATCTCCAATCCAACCTGCAAAGTCTGGAAGGAAGAGCTGGAGAAGAGAGGGATGTTCATAAGCAGCTCTAAAACAAAATCCATGGTGATATCACGAGAAGAAAGAAGACATCAGATTAAGCTGGGAGAACAGGTCCTGGAGCAGGTCGACCACTTTAAATATCTCAGAGCTATTATAGACTGAAAGGGAGGCATCAAAGAAGAGTTGGCCACTCGAAAAGCAGCAGCTGGGCGACTTTTTCAGGCCATAAATTGAGGATTCCTCAGCAAGAGAGAGGTTGGTAAGAAAACAAAGATGGCTGTATACCGCTCCACCTATGTCCCAGTCTTGACATATGGATGTGAGTCATGGGCAGTGACTACAACCCACAAAAGCCAGATCCAAACCTCAGAAATGAGGTATCTGAGGAAGGTGGTTGAAGTAACAAGAAGAGACATGGTCCGCAACCAGACGATATGTCAAGGCCTAAAATGCCACCCCCTGCAGACCCAAGTAGAACAGTCCCAACTAAGATGGTTTGGCCATGTATGCAGAATGGGAGAAGATCGGCTACCACGACAAGCATGGGAAACAAAGAGCCAGGGATCCAGACCCCCAGGACGACCCAGAGTTTGCTGGGAGGACAACATTAGACAATCTTTGAAGGACCGAGGACTAGAAAGGAACCAGGCCAGGAGGAAGACAGCCGATAGGATAGTCTGGCGCTCTCTCTTCCAAACCTCTACACCTCACGGTAGAAGGGGAATGACTAAGTAAGTAAGTCATCCAATGTTATGCACCAACTAATGGCAAAGAAGAGTCTGTGGAAGAAGCATTTTATACTAGACTACAGGAAATTATGGAAAAAGTAAAAAGAAGAGACATCACAATTTTGATGGGTGACATGAATGCAAAGATAGGTACAGTCAACACCAGATTTGAAGAAATCATGGGGAAAACATGGGCTAAGAATAATGAATGATCAGCCTTATAAAAGTGCCTTGTACAACATCCTGAGGGAGCAATATCAGAGACCCCAGACTCTACAAGAGGCCTTATTAGACCTGCTTGTTTGTTCTTTCAGTGTTTGATATATACTGAAGCACATTAAAACTGCACCACTATTATATATACTGATGCCAAGAAGCTGAAAAAAAAAGTGTGGGAATGGATTTTCTCCGTGTTTGTCATGAGGTAGAGAGTGAATGGCTGCTGGAATGGAAAGTGCATGATTCAACCCACAGGTTTGTATACAGACTACATAAAAACAATGAAAGTTACACATGCAAGATGTTTCCCAATAGCTATGACCCTGTAAATGGGTACGCGTTATGGCAGTATACTCGGTATAAAAAGGCCGTTGAGACAAAACACCCAGTACATGTGCTTGAAATGCCACGACTGTCTGAAAATGACCGCCAATGAGCCATTGGTATGTTGGAGACCGGAATGAGCTCACGGGCCATTGCCAGAAGGATGAATTGCCACCACAGCACTATTGTATGTCTCAGTGAACATTACGGAACTAGTGGCAGTGCCCGGGATAGACTTCGGAGTGCCAACCATGAGTTACTACCCCTGCGCAAGAATATCATATTGTGCTGAGTCACCTAAGGAATCGTTCTCTCCTGGCAAGTCAAACAGCAAGAGCAATAGTGGGTAGACGTGGGCAAGTCTCTCTAATGACAGTCATACGACAACTCAGAGATACAGGCCTTACTGCAAGATGACCTATGTTGGGCCAAACTTGACTCACAGACATCATCAGCAGTGCCTGCAATGGGCAGAGCAACATGTCAGATGGACTAGACTGCAGTGGAATGCTGTCCTATTCACAGACAAGAGCAGATTCAACATATCCTTTGCTGATGGACATATGCGGATTTGGCGACGGTGTGGAGAGCGCTTTGCAGATTGCTGTGTTCGTCAGCACAACTGATTTGGAGGTGGCAGTATTCAAATTTTGGGAGGATTCAGTTTTCACCATCGCTTGCTTCTTCACATCTTCCGTGGAAATGTTAATGATGTGACATATCGAGATGAGGTTCTGGATGCATTGGTTGCTCCTGCGTTCACAAATTATCCAGACTTGCAGCTTCTCCAGCAGGATAACGCACGTGCAAACACCACATGCATTATGCAGCAATATCTACTGCAACAGAACATTGTGATGATTGATTGGCCTGCCCTATCACCAGACATGTCCCCTATAGAACATCTGTGGGACAAGCTTGGATGCAGAGTCTACAGGCAAGGTTCTCCAGCTAATCTGCAACAGCTCGAAGCTGCTCTTACATGGGAATGGGACTTGATTCCCTGGAATTTCCTTCAGAGACTTGTGCATTCCATGCGGAGCCGCTGCCAAGCTTGTTTGCAAGTACACGGTGGACATACCAGATACTGAGGATAGTGTGAATGAATTTTTTTATTGGTTGCATTTTTGGTTTTCTCCCTTGCCTGCACAGAATGCAATGAATTTCATAACAATCAAATGTACAAATTAATGACCAGCATGGATTCATAGGAAAATGAATAAAGATTCCAAATATGAAAACTTGTAAACACTTATATTTACATTTCACACTCTGTTCCTGGATTATACAGGTGGTACGTTTTTAATGTGCTTCAGTATATTTACTTATTTTTTACACAAACAATTCAAATATTTTTTTTGTGTTTGAAAGTTCACTGTGACCTTATAGGGTCTTATGCAGTAAATAATTGTGTGGTCTGTATATTTATCTATGTGTATGTTTATAAGTGTGTACATGAGCATTTGTCTGTGCATGTATACATATATACAGAAAAGTGTATCTCTACATTTTAATATTGTGTATTACAAGTGTGATAAACACAAAGAGAAATCAAGTCCAACACAAAAATCTCAATCTTCAACTCCAGTGTCAATGCCTTTCAATTATAGAGCCGAAGTCTATAGCATTCTGAAATGCCCAGAGTAAAAGAGTTTTTGGGCGATTCAAAAACACACACAATAGAGAATGGGATACAATAGTCAAAGATATGAGTCAGTCATGGAGACACCTTGACCTGGTAGTATATGACAAGAGGAGTTGGCATACATCATGGAGACACCTTGACCTGATAGTATATGACAAGAGGAGTTGGCATACATCATGGAGACACCTTGACCTGATAGTATATGACAAGAGGAGTTGGCATACATCATGGAGACACCTTGACCTGATAGTATATGACAAGAGGAGTTGGCATACATCATGAAGACACCTTGACATGATAGTATATGACAAGAGAAGTTGGCATACATCATGGAGACACCTTGACCAGATAGTATATGACAAGAGGAGTTGGCAGACATCATGGAGACACTTTGACCTGATAGTATATGACAAGAGGAGTTGGCAGACATTTGTTGAAGGCCTAAGCTCTTTAGGGAGCTACAAGTGACAATGATGTGTCATAAATGCCAAGATTGATCCAAATTTGTTTCAGGCTGATTGTGATAACAGCTGTACTAAAACTGAGATACAGTATACTGACTTCTTGGACATGCCAGAAAGTCAACAACAGTTATGCTTATTTGGAGATGAGAAGGGTATGTGTATAATAGCAATGTTATTATTTTAAATTTGTATTTTGGCTGCACAAGTTTACATGATTTCAGTATCTGTACAGTCTGACATTTGGTTTGGTTTAAGGACTATCTTCATTACACATGGACAATGCCATCAGTGCTCCAATCTCCTCCCTTAGATCACACAAGGAGGATCTCAGCACAGTGCATGAATTCTATAGCACTGGCGAGAATCCCAATTTGTGTATATAATATATAGGAATCAATACTACTTAGTCATTCCCCTTCTACCGTGAGGTGTAGAGGTTTGGAAGAGAGAGTGCCAGACCATCCTATTGGCTGTCTTCCGCCTGGCCTGATTCCATTCTAGTCCTCGGTCCTTCAAAGATTGTCTAATGTTGTCCTCCCAGCGGACTCTGGGGGTCTGGATCCCTGGCTCTTTGTTTCCCATGCTTGTCGTGGTAGCCGATCTTCTCAAATTCTGCAGACATGGCCAAACCATCTTAGTTGGGATTGTTCTACTCGGGTCTGCAGAGGGTGGGATTAAGTTCTTGATGTATCTTCTAGTCGCGGACCATGTCTCTTCTTGTTACTTCAACCACCTTCCTCAGATACCTCATTTCTGAGATTTGGATCTGGCTTTTGTGGGTTGTAGTCATTGCCCATGACTCACATCCATATGTCAAGACTGTATAGGAATCACAAATTCTATAAATATTTTTGTGGTGGGTAGGTTTCCTAATTTTTAAATTTTGCTAGGGCAGCAGCCTTTACGATTTCCAACTGCCGTGGGATTTTTAACGTGCGTAACTTGCACATGGGACCTTCAATTTTTTCACCCTTATCTGAGAAGGCTAGGCATCCAATCTCATTAACCATGAGACCAGGGGGGAGTATGACATAATTAGGACCACTGGTTCTGAAAAAAAAATATTTCAATAAATTATAATTGCTCAACTGGGATTCGAACCCGGTACGTCTTGAATATGAGGTGGGTGCCATACCTCTGAGCCACTCCGACCCCCTCCGACATTTAATACTAAGCAGTGAGTTGGCCTTTCTTAAAAATTAAATCTGTTTACAAATTTTAATTAAACTTGCTTAATGTATAAATAATGGAGATAGACACTGTTAATGCAGTAACAAGGGAAGTGTCACACTCTCAGTCCATGCTTTAAAGCTTCAAAATGGATGTCTGTTGCATGAATAGAAAACATTTATAGAAGCCTTGAATCTTCAGAAGCTGGTGTGAATCTACTGTACAAGTTATTCAGGTGTATGACATGGCAGTAAGAGTGCTGACAGACTAGCTTCATGTGCACCCATAGTGGGAACACTGGTCCTGCACAAGGGAGAGATACTGAGGACAGTTAATGATCATCTGTTAGAAACAACACTGGAACAGATGAATCAACAAGGCTAAGATAGCTGGAATGTGGCCCCAAACATAAGACTAGCAGGTATGACGTATGAGAGGATACATCTGACATGAATACAGTCAGGATGCTACAGTACAGTAAGCATTCATACACTTCAACATCTGCTCAGGGAGACTTAGGACCAATGGGTTTGCCTGGATTGCAATGATGTCCATCCTGAATAATAATCACATCTTCTTCTTTGATCCTTTACCTTTATTTTTATGAGGACATGCACACCATCATAGCTGGTAGATTGTTGAGTTGGGTTTGCCACATCCTCAGAAGGGACCCTGATACTATTACAAGAAAAACTATGCTATGGACCCCCAGAGGAAAGCAAAAGAGAGGCTGACCAAAAACAAATGAACCACAGTTGTAGCACATTACGAAGGATGGCCACCGATCAAGCAAAGTGGAATCAATTTGTTCTTGCCCTACAAGACGCCACTAGGCGTGATGGCCACTGACTGCTTTGACGGTCTGCGGCTAAGGATCACAGAAGACATCTCATAATGCATGCCTCCATCTACCTGTCACGAGAGGTTAATTTGTATTGGATGATGGGGAGATAAATAAGTGTATCAGATGAGGATAAGTATAGCTGCCAGTAATAAGCAGTACCAGATTCTAAAGTGTCCCTCTCTACAACTAACCTAAGATAAATAAAAGATCTAGGGAAAAATCAAAATGGACAATTAATTTTAAAGAAAATTATTAAAAAATAGACAAATTTTTCAGGACCAATTAAATAGTCAACTTAATATGTATATTGCTTTCTTGTCTTGGTTTGATGAAAATGAATTCAAAAGATGGAATATATATATAAATATCTCTTATTTGACTATATTACAATGTTCATGGAACTGTCACTCTCCTCTTGGAAACATTTTAGAATCACTATTATAATATCACTGTTAATACTTTAATAAACAAGTTCCTGATTCACTGTTCTTTAATACACCATTATAATCACTGCATTCAGGTTAATGTCCTGTAAGGCTTATTGACTGGTATTAACACAAGTGACTCATCATATGAGCACAATGATGTAGCACTTGTAGCTATCTCACTAGTTGCTAATTCTATGAGCTGGTTCTATAAGCTGTGTCTATAAGCTGTTTCTCTATATAAAGATTTCAGTCTCTCTTATGAGACTTTACTTTTTGTCCAGTATCTGACAGCAGCGCATCTGTCTCATGGATCTCATCAGTGTAGGCTTTCCTTCTCCATGGGGATTACTAAACATGATCTGTTGTACACTTTGTCTGTTGCGTTAACAAGAACTCACTCATGTATCAATATCTCTCTTCTGATGCCTGACAGTTATCGAATAAACCCTCAACTCAGAGTTCACGGAGATTCCTAGACCTGGCAGGTTACACACACAGATAGTAATAGGCTTGGTGGTGAGTGCTTGCCCTATCCTCTGTGTTTGAAGAATTTTTGCGGTCTGTCCCGTTCACATATTCACCTTATTTATATACTCTCTACTCTGCCGTATGAGAAGCAATGACGTCCCAACCATTCTGTCTCCCACTTTTTCAGCAAAACACAGTTATTTTTGGTGTGGTGTGCTTTTACTGTAACTTTCCTTTCATCGTTCTCAATCATTTCTCCACCAATTTCCTTCATTAATATCTGGTTTTACTCAGACGATCCTACGCTAACATTCCATATAACTTTCTTATCATTTTGTCCATTATGTATTTAGCCCTCTTTACTAGAAGAGAGTCAGAGTTTTGCTAACTCAAGTTTTTGAGCATTAAATCACAAGTAACTTCCATTATACTGCACAGCAGATAATAATACTTATATCTGGACAAATCACGTAGCAAGCAAGAGGACATGCACACCATCATAGCTGGCAGACGCTGGAGCTGGGTTGGTCATGTCCTCAGAAGAGACCCCGATGCCATCACAAGAACAGCTATGCTTTGGACCCCTGAAGGAAAATGAAAGAGAGGCCGACCAAAAACAACCTGGCGGAGGACTGTGGAGGCTGAGATGCAGGGAATGAACCAGAGTTGGGGCACTGTACGAAGGATGGCCACCGACCGAGCAAAGTGGAATCAATTTGTTGTTACCCTACAAGACGCCACTAGGCGTGATGGCCACTGACTGCTTTGACGGTCAGCGGCTAAGGATCAAAGAAGAAAGATATCTGGACAAAGGTAATCCTGTCTAATATCGGAACCTGCAGGTCCGGTCAGTTATAACCATTATCTGCTTCAGAACTTCACTGGAAAGTTAGTCCATCTATGCAAATCCTGCTTCCCTATTTATTTTTATTTTGCTTAGGAGCGCTTGACTGCCGAACTCACTTTGTTTCATATGCTAATGAGGTCGGTTTGTGAAGCCCAATTCTACCAAGATATTGGGCTCAGTGCGTGTCTCATGACACTATCATTGACCATAATGTGGTCTATCTGGTTTCAATCTCATCCGTTTGGTGATTCCCATGTTAACATGTGTACTTTTTTGTGTCAAAAAATGTTCCTCCAGTGATCAGGTTGTTAAGGCTGCAGAACTTATTAGTTTGTCCCCATTCTCATTTACTGTTCCACTGCTGCATTTCCCCATTACTTTTTCATTATAAGTATTGTGTGTTCCAACTTTTGCATTGAGGTCTCCCATTACTTCAATAAGATTGTAACTGGGTACAGTTTCCATTTCCTTGTGTAGCTGTTGATAGAAGTCATCCTTGACCTCTTCATTGCTGTCATTTCTTGGTGCATGGCATTGTATTATTGTAGTGTTGGTGAATCTCCCTCTCAGTCTTGTTCTTATCAGTCTGTTGTTGATGGGTTTCCATTCCAGTAATGACCTTTCAAATCAACTTGCTAGAGTGCTCCAACAGCTGAAAGATGTAGAGAATACAGAAGACTATTGGCATCAAATAAAAACTGTATGAAATGAGACATGTGAAGAAATACTGGGGAAAAGGAAACTACAACAAAAAAACATGGATAACAACAGGAACCATCAAAAAGATAAAAGACAGAAAAAACAAGAAAGCAGATTTAAACACAATCAAAACCAAAAGTTCCAAAGCCAAGGCTCAAGAAGTGTACACAGAAGCAAAAGAAGAAGTAAAAAGAAGTATCAAAAGAGACAAGAGGAAGTATATTGAGGAGTTGGCAAGAGAGGCAGAAGATGCTGCAGCCAAAGGGAATATGAGAGAACTATGCAGCCAAAGGAAATATGAGAGAACTGTATAGCAGCACAAATAAGCTAACAGGGAAATACAAGCAAACAAGTTGCCTCATAAAAGACAAGAATGGATAACTGCTCAGCAATATACAAGAGCAAATAAAGAGGTGGACAGAATATTTTGATGACCTTCTCAATAGACCAGCTAAACAAAACCCCCTGGACATCCAGCCAGCAGAAGAAGAGCTACAAATTAACAGTGAAAGACCAAAGAAGGAAGAAATAAAGAAAGCCATTGTTGCTGTCATTTTTGACGGAGTCATCTGTCAAGTTATTTGCTTATGTTTTTATCATAAGAATAATTGTGTCTTTACCTGCGATGTCAGGTTGATTAGGGGTTGTCTTCCCTTGTTTATTCATTCATTGTGTTTGACCTTTAGGGTCAAAGGTAGACAGTTCTGGCGTATGCCCATAGGCAGGGTTTTTTAAGCGGGAGTTGAGTTAGACTTCCGGCAAGCCGTGAAGTGTCCTGGGTTTTCTGAAGGGACCAAGGGTCCATTGTGTTTTTCGGGGAGAATCTTCGAAGTGACTGCGATGGCAGTTTTCCCCAGTGAATCTCTGTGCGTTGGAATGACAGCAGAGTTCCTTATTATGTTCTGTGGATTCGGTTACAGGTAATACCGACTTTTTCCATTACTATGCTTTCGGTGGCAGAACATGTTAGAACTGCAGCTCACCGATCCTCCATTTCAGAACTTATATTTTGTGCTCGAGGTAGCCATCCAAGACTATTAGTCTTTATATTGTCCAGAAATCCAGTGACGAAGATATATTGTGGGAACCGCAGATTGGCGGTATTTATGTCTACAATAAGCATTACTGCAGGGTTGATGGTAACCTGCTTATCAGAAGTACACAGCTGACGTCAGAACGAGGACTGTGTTTTCGGCTAATGTACTACAGCCTAATACAGTGCAATTGGCGGGGAATGCCAAGTTGCACCTATGTGTCAAAGTGATTAAGGTATCTGATGCGTTTAGTCAGTGATACCAGGGCGACGCCACGAACTGTCATTATTGAAGAACATTATATTGACCATGCACGAATATTCAAATGTTTACCAGCTTGTTGAATGCCTAATGTATACCTATCGATTTCCGGTCAGCATGACCTTGTTACACTGACTGTTCCTGTTGATACCATGTGTGTTCTCGTCAATAAATGTTTTGAAACGTGCCTGCAGTGTCCAAGCATCCTTGACTACTGCATGTGAGTGTATGGGTTGCAGGGTCTACATATATACGAGCCTAAACACATTCGCGCCTTCATTCGCACCCACACTCAGTTCATCATACGCTCGCACTACACACCTAACAACATGTATACTGTCTTGGGCCAGTGATCACCTCAACAAGAGAAAAAGACAGTTACAGCCATAAAGCTTCTAAGAGATGGAAAAGTGCATGGACCTGATGGCATTCCAGCAGAGACCATCAAAGCAGATATCAACACATATACAGAGATGTTATATAAATTACTTGGTAAAGTCTGGGAAAAGGAAGAGATATCAGCAGAATGGCAGGAAGGATATCTGGTTAAGTTGCCTAAAAAGGGAAATTTACAAGAATGCACAAATTGTAGAGGAATAATGTTACTATCAGTGCCAGGAAAAGCATTAAACAGGATTATCCATGAGAGTCCATAGACAAGAAACTGAGAGATGAACAAGCAGGTTTTCGTGACAAAACAGATCATGTACAGACCAGATAGCCACTTTGAGAATAATAGTTGAACAAAGTCTGGAATGGAATTCAGCACTATACATCGGATTTGTGGACTACGAAAAGGCATTTGACAGTGTAGACAGAGAATCACTTTGGAAATTGATGAGGCATTATGGAGTTTCCCTGAAGATCATTAATTTAATAAAGAAAACATATGAAGACATGACATGCAGAGTTCTTCAGGAAGGACAGCTTACAGAACCGTTTGGGATAAGAATAGGAGTGCGACAGGGATGCCTCTTGTCTCCATTACTTTTCTTATAGCGATAGACTGGGTAATGAGGTCATCAACAACACACAAGAGAAACGGAATCCATTGGACTCTGACTGAGCAGTTGGATGATCTTGATTTTGCTGATGACTTGGCTCTTCTGTCCCATAACCGTAATCAGATGCAGGACAAATTGAAAACACTCGATGAGAGGTCACAGCAATTGGGTCTGAAAATACACAGGAAAAAGACAAAAATAATGAGAATAAATGCAGGTAATGATAACAGGGTTGAACTTGAAGAAACACCAATACAAGATGTAGAATCGTGCACATATCATGGCAGCAATAAAGACAAAGTTGGAGGGACAGACAGTGATATCAAACTAAGAATACAAAAAGCAAGAGGAGCTTTCATTGCATTGGGAAATATATGGAGATCATGATAAATTACTGCCATCAATGGTACCTATACCTTGTAGCGGTATGGCAGCTTGCGTACCCTGACAATCCCCAGAGCTATGCCAGTGGGAGTTTTACTCCTGGTAGGTTCAACCAAGCTGGACTGGTCTGTGTGGGTAGGGGTCAGACAAAAGCTGGTACCCTGGTCCTCCAGGTTGGGGGTTTTAGCATAGGGTTGACACCCCTGTCTATGCAAAAAAAATAATGAAGTTACGGAAACAACATCAAATGAACAAACTTTGCTGCGGGATGGACATTCGGAGTCTGTGGCTCGTATGACTGTCAGTGGTGAAAGCCGAAAGGAAGCCACTGACATGAAAACGGATGTCCTGACCGCAAAACAGGATACAAGAATAGGATTTTGGAATGTCAGGACAATGTACGAGACAGGTAAACTAAGACAGATCACGGCAGAAATGAGAAACTATAGTTTACACATCCTGGGGATAAGTGAGAGCAGATGGACAGGGGCAGGAAAAGTTAAAACAGCAACAGGAGAAACAGTACTTTACTCTGGAAGAGAGGATGAACAGCACAGTGAAGGCGTAGCCATTATTCTACAGAAAGGGATAGAAAGGACATTACTGGAATGGAAACCCATCAACAACAGACTGATACGATTGAGATTGAGAGGGAGATTCACCAACACTACAATAATACAATGCTACGCACCAACGAATGATAGCGATGAGGAGGTCAAGGATGAATTCTATCAACAACTGCAGAAAGAAATGGAAGACACACCTAGATATGATCTTGTTATAGTAATGGGAGACCTCAATGCGAAAGTTGGTACACACAATACATATAATGAAAGAACAATGGGGAAATGCGGCAGCGGAACAGCAAACGAAAATGGGGATAAACTAATAAGTTTCTGTAGCATTAACAACCTGGTCATTGGAGG
This sequence comes from Oreohelix idahoensis, assembly GCA_024509875.1. Taxonomy (NCBI): domain Eukaryota; kingdom Metazoa; phylum Mollusca; class Gastropoda; order Stylommatophora; family Oreohelicidae; genus Oreohelix; species Oreohelix idahoensis. The sequence goes on from JAMPIV010014628.1 coordinate 212,581, forward strand.
AACACTTTTCCCACATAAGGAAATTCACAAGTTAACATGGGAATCACCAAATGGTCGGGACAGAAACCAGATAGACCACATCATGGTTAACGGTAGATGGAGACATGCATTACAAGATGTGAAGGTAAGAAGAGGTGCAGATGTGGGAAGTGATCACCATTTAGTAGTAGCAAAACTGAAAGTGAAACTAAGAAGGGCTGGACCAACTGTAACTACACAGAAAAGGTTTGACATCAGCAAATTGAAGGACCCCCTTACCAGAAAAGCTTTTGCGGCCGACATTAAGAAACGATATCAATTTGCCAAAAGCCAGGAAAAGACATTGACTGATGATATAGACCAGAATTTCAACACCATTTCAACAGTATATAAGGAAAGTAGCAAATCATGCTTAGGATTCCAGGAAAGGAAGAAGCAAGACTGGATAACACCAGAAACACTAAACACCATAAAGATGAGAAAGGAAATGAAAAGAAAGAAAACAGAAGCGAAGTCCCCCAGGTTAAAGCAACTATATAGCGAACAGTACAGCCAGCTGGACAGGGAAGTTAAACGCCAAACCCGAGCCAACAAAAGGAATTTCCTAGACGATCTTGCAAAACAGGCAGAAGAGGCAGCACTGAGAAATGAACAAAGCACAGTATACAAAATAACTAAATTCATCAGCGGAAAACAAGGTGCAAACAATATTACATTAGTAAGAGATAAGCAAGGAAATCTCATCAAGACAGCAGAGGGACAGGAAACAAGATGGGCAGAGCACTTCAGAGAAACTCTGAACAAGGAAATACCAGAGACACAATTGAATGTTCCTGAGGCTGAAAACGATCTAGATGTAAATACAGACATTCCACGAAAAGAAGAAATCATCACAGCAATCAAAGGGTTAAAGAACGGTAAAGCTCCGGGCCATGATAACTTAAATGCAGAGCTATTTAAGACAGACCCTGAGCTAGCAGCAGAACTATTAGAACCACTATTTGCACAAGTGTGGAAAACGGGGACAACACCATCAGAGTGGAACAAAGGAATAATTGTCAAATTGCCCAAAAAGGGAGATCTTGCAGACTGCAATAATTGGAGAGGAATCACTCTTCTCTCAGTTCCCAGCAAAATACTAGGCAGGATAATTATACAGAGAATTTCAAAGGCAGTAGACTACAAACTGAGGAAAGAACAAGCAGGATTTAGAAAGAACAGAAGATGTGTAGACCATATATTCACTCTCAGGAACATTATAGAGCAGTGCTCAGAATGGCAAAGACAGCTTTACATAAATTTTGTTGATTTTGAAAAGGCTTTTGACAGCATACATAGGGACAGTTTATGGAAAATACTGAGGGCTTATGGAATTCCAAGCTGCATAGTGTCAATCATAAAAAGCCTCTATGCCAACTTTACGTGTAGTGTTGGGCAGAGCAACCTAACCTTCGAGGTGAAGACAGGAGTACGACAGGGATGCCCCTTATCAACCACTCTTTTTTTAACAGTCATAGACTGGGTGATGCGCCAGACAACAGAGGGCAGTCCAAGAGGAATAAGATGGACTACATTTTCTACATTGGAAGATCTGGAATATGCAGATGACATTGCACTGCTGGCACATTCACATCAACACATCCAGGAAAAAACGGATAGACTTAATAAATTTAGCCAGCAGGTGGGCTTGAACATCAATTTAAAGAAGTCTGAGGTCATGACGCTCAATGTGAGCAACCCTGAGCCCATATCAGTAAGGAATCAGCAATTGGTACAGACAGATACCTTCACATACCTAGGAAGCATAGTAACACCAGACGGTGGGGCAGGCAAAGACATCAACATCAGAATGAATAAGGCAAGAACAGCCTTCTTTAGCCTAAATAACATCTGGAAGTCCTCCCAATACAGCACAAGCACAAAATTAAGATTATACCAGAGTTGCGTGCTTTCTGTGCTTCTCTATGGTGCGGAATGCTGGAGAGTCACAGAGAAGGAAATGTCAAAATTGTCCTCTTTTCACACAACATGCCTAAGAAAAATTCACCGCATCTTTTGGCCGAATACCATCACCAACCAAGATCTGCTTACTCGTAGCAAGCAAGAGGACATGCACACCATCATAGCTGGCAGACGCTGGAGCTGGGTTGGTCATGTCCTCAGAAGAGACCCCGATGCCATCACAAGAACAGCTATGCTTTGGACCCCTGAAGGAAAGCGAAAGAGAGGCCGACCAAAAACAACTTGGCGGAGGACTGTGGAGGCTGAGATGCAAAGAATGAACCAGAGTTGGGGCACTGTACGAAGGATGGCCACCAACCGTGCAAAGTGGAATCAATTTGTTGTTGCCCTACAAGACGCCACTAGGCGTGATGGCCACTGACTGCTTTGACGGTCAGCGGCTAAGGATCGAAGAAGAAGAAGATGATAAATTAGATCCAACACGAAAATAAGAACTTTGAACTCAAATCTGAAGTCAGTCCTATTGTATGGCTCTGAGACATGGAGAACAACAAAGACAACAACCAAACAGCTGCAGACTTTCATAATCGGGTGCTTGCATAGAATAGAGGGATTAAAAAGGTATGACAAGGTTACCAATGTGGAACTGAGGACAAGAACTAGACAAGTGCCAGTGGAGCAAGAGATGAGAAGAAGATGATGGTGATGGATATTACACACTCTGAGGAAACCTGTTTATAGCATAACAACGCAGTCCTTGTTCTGGAACCCTCAGGGCAAGAGAGGCAGCAGTAGACCAAGAATCATATGGTGAAGAGAGCTGAAAACAGAGGTGAAAATGATGAAGAGAACATGGAAAGAACTTGAGATGATGGCACGTGACAGGAGGACTTGGCATGTGTTTGTTGAAGGCCTATGCTCCTTTGGGAGTGGAGGGTTATGAATGAATGACCTTTCTATTCTTTACTTCAGAATAATGGCTACGCCTTCATTGTGCTGACCACCCTCTCTACCAGAGTAAAGTATTGTTTCTACTGTAGTTATTTTTATTAGCCATGTCCCAGTCCATTTGCTCTCACTTATTCCAGGGATTTGTAATCTGTAGTTCCTAATCACTGTTGTGATTTTCTTCAGCTTACCTGCCTCATTCATGGTTCTGACATTCCAGAATTCAATTCTAGTTTCGTGTTTTGTGGTCGCAGCCTCCATTTTCATGCCAGTGGCTTCCTTTCAGCTTTCCCCACTGACAGTCATATGAGCCTGAGACTCTGGATGTCCATCCCACATCAAAGTTTTTCAATTTATTGCTTTTTCCTTAACATGTGTGATTTTTTTACTTAGACAGGGGTATCGGCCCTGCACTAAAACTCCCAATAAATAAATATTAGACAAACATAAAGGTATATTATCAGGCACTCATCTGTTGTCTAGTGTTCTACTTCTTTATTTCTTACGAGTGCCTGAAAACATACCTTTATGTTTGTTTAATATTTATTTACTGTTTACAGGCCTTGGCTTTCCCTTCCTTATGTGTTATAAATGTTTATATTAAAACCCCCAACTTGGAGGTCTAGGTTATCAGCTTTTGTCTGACCCTTATCCACACAAACCTTTCCAGCTTTGTTGAATCTACCAGGAGTAAAACTCCCACTGGTGTAGCTCTGGGAGTTATCTGGGTGCGCAAGCTGCCATACCGCTACACGGATTAGGTACCATTGATGGCAGAACAATCACATCATTATCAGGAAATTGTGCTCATTAGTTTGTAACTACACTTTGCTAACACATTTTTAACTAAACATATAGGACACATTTTTCATGATTTATCTTTGCTCATTATTTTTATTGTTACAGGTGTTTATTCTTGTCACCTGTGCAACACTCATTTCTTCAAACTTGATGTCCTCGGTAAGCATATGAAAGCAGTACACAGCGATGGAGGCTGGGAGTTTGATAATAAATGCAGTGATCTTCAGAATGTGTTACCGCAGGACAGTGGAAATAACATGAATGAAGCAGCGAGTAAGATTGGAGATGCCACTTTTAATGATGTCACAAGAGAAGGTAGCATCAACCTGAGACTCACTGATAATGAAGCATCAGTGAACCTCATCAACAGTCAGGAAAGCACTTCTACAGAGTTTGACAACCTACACAGTAGTGAATCAAGTTTAAAAAATCAAGTCTGTAATATAAATTGCAGTATTCCATTTTCTGCCAGTGAGTTAAATGTTCAGCTTTGTGTGAGTGACAGAGCTGTTGCTACTTGCAGTGATTTAATCATTCAGTCTCACATGAAACTAAAGGAAAGTATGTCCTACAAGTGTGATATGTGTGGTGTATTTTTTACTGTGAAAGATTGCATACAGCAACATAACAGAATATATATACAAGAGAAGCCTTACAAGTGTGAAGTTTGTGCTGCAGAATTTAATGAAAGTTGTAGCTTAAAATTACGTGAAAGAATACATGCAGGAAATAAACCTTACAAGTGTGATATTTGTGGAGCAGCATTTACTCGGACAAGCAAGCTACAAGGTCATAAAAGACTACATACAGTAAATAAACCTTACAATTGGGATGTTTGTGGTGCAGCATTTACTCAGCCACATCACCTACAAAGTCATAAAAGAATGCATATGAGAAATAAACCTTACAAGTGTGATGTCTGTAGAGCAGCATTTACTGAGAGAAGTAGTCTACAACAGCATAAAAGAATACACACAGGAAATAAACCTTACAAGTGTGATGAATGTGGTGCAGCATTTACTGAGAGTAGTAATCTACAAAAGCATAAAAGAATACATACAGGAAATAAACCTTACAAGTGTGATGAATGTGGTGCAGCATTTACTCAGAAAGATCACCTACAAAGGCATAAAAGAATACATACAGGAAATAAACCTTACAAGTGTGATGTCTGTGGAGCAGCATTTACTGAGAGAAGTAGTCTACAAAGTCATAAAAATATACATACAGGAAATAAACCTTTCAAGTGTGATATTTGTGGAGCAGCATTTACTCAGTCTCAGCACCTACAAGGTCATAAAAGAATACATACAGGAGAGAAGCATTACAAGTGTGATGATTGTGGTGCAGCATTTACTAAGAGTGACAAACTACAAATACATAAAAGAATACATACAGGAGAGAAGCATTACAAGTGTGATGATTGTGGTGCAGCATTTACTCAGAAACATGTCCTACTAAGACATATAAGAATGCATACAGGAAATAAACCTTACAAGTGTGATGTTTGTGGAGCAGCATTTACGGACGGAAGTGGCCTACAAAGGCATTACAGAATACATACAGGAAATAAACTTTTCAAGTGTGATATTTGTGGAGCAGCATTTACTCGGTCTCAGCACCTACAAGGTCATAAAAGAATACATACAGGAGAGAAGCCTTACAAGTGTGATATTTGTGGAGCAGCATTTACTCACTCTCAGCACCTACAAGGTCATAAAAGAATACATACAGGAGAGAAGCCTTACAAGTGTGATGATTGTGGTGCAGCATTTACTGAGAGTGGTAGTCTACAAAAACATAAAAGAATACATACAGGAGAGAAGCCTTACATGTGTGATGTTTGTGGTGCAGCATTTACTGATAGTGATAAACTACAAAATCATAAAAGAATACATACAGGCGAGACGCCATACAAGTGTGATGTGTGTGGTGCAGCATTTACTGTTAGGAGTAATTTAAAAAGACATAAAAGAATACATACAGGAGAGAAGCCTTACATGTGTGATGTTTGTGGTGCAGCATTTACTGTTAGTGGTAATTTAAAAAGACATAAAACAATACATACAGGAAATAAACCTTACAAGTGTGATGACTGTGGTGCAGCATTTACTGACAGAAGTAGCCTACAAAGGCATTACAGAATACATACAGGAAATAAACCTTACAAATGTGATGTTTGTGGAGAACCATTTACTCTGAGTAGTAGTCTACAAAAACATAAAAGAATACATACAGGAGAGAACCCTTACAAGTGTGATGTTTGTGGAGCAGCATTTACTGAGAGTGACAAACTACAAAGGCATAAAAGAAAACATACAGGAAATAAACCTTACAAGTGTGATGATTGTGGTGCAGCATTTACTCAGAAACATTTCCTGCTAAGACATATAAGAATGCATACAGGAAATAAACCTTACAAGTGTGATGTTTGTGGAGCAGCATTTACTGACAGAAGTTTCCTACAAAGGCATTGCAGAATACATACAGGAAATAAACCTTACAAGTGTGATGTCTGTGGAGCAGCATTTACTGAGAGAAGTAGTCTACAAAGTCATAAAAATATACATACAGGAAATAAACCTTTCAAGTGTGATATTTGTGGAGCAGCATTTACTCAGTCTCAGCACCTACAAGGTCATAAAAGAATACATACAGGAGAGAAGCCTTACAAGTGTGATGATTGTGGTGCAGCATTTACTAAAAGTGACAAACTACAATCTTCCAAACCTCTACACCTCACGGTAGAAGGGGAACGACTAAGTAAGTAAGTAAGACAAACTACAAATACATAAAAGAATACATACAGGAAATAAATCTTACAAGTGTGATGATTGTGGTGCAGCATTTACTCGGAAACATGTCCTACTAAGACATAAAAGAATACATACAGGAGAGAAGCTTTACATGTGTGATGTTTGTGGTGCAGCATTTACTGTTAGTGGTAATTTAAAAAGACATAAAACAATACATACAGGAAATAAACCTTACAAGTGTGATGACTGTGGGGCAGCATTTACTGACAGAAGTAGCCTACAAAGGCATTACAGAATACATACAGGAAATAAACCTTACAAGTGTGATGTTTGTGGAGAACCATTTACTCTGAGTAGTAGTCTACAAAAACATAAAAGAATACATACAGGAGAGAAGCCTTACAAGTGTGATGTTTGTGGAGCAGCATTTACTGAGAGTGACAAACTACAAAGGCATAAAAGAAAACATACAGGAAATAAACCTTACAAGTGTGATGATTGTGGTGCAGCATTTACTCGGAAAGATCTCCTACAAAGACATATAAGAATGCATACAGGAAAGAAACCTTACAAGTGTAATGTTTGTGGAGCAGCATTCACTGACAGAAGTGGCCTACAAAGGCATTACAGAATACATACAGGAAATAAACCTTACAAGTGTGCTGTTTGTGGAGCAGCATTTACTGACAGAAGTAGCCTACAAAGGCATTACAGAATACATACAGGAAATAAACCCTACAAGTGTAATGTTTGTGGAGCAGCATTTACTGACAGAAGTAGCCTACAAAGGCATTACAGAATACATACAGGAAATAAACCTTACAAGTGTGATGTTTGTGGAGCAGCATTTACTCTGAGTAGTAGTCTACAAATACATAAAAGAATACATACAGGAGAGAAGCCTTACATGTGTGATGTTTGTGGTGCAGCATTTACTGAAAGTGGTAAACTACAAAGGCATAAAATAATACATACAGGAAATAAACCTTACAAGTGTGATGATTGTGGTGCAGCATTTACTCGGAAAGATCTCCTACAAAGACATATAAGAATGCATACAGGAAAGAAACCTTACAAGTGTAATGTTTGTGGCGCAGCATTCACTGACAGAAGTGGCCTACAAAGGCATTACAGAATACATACAGGAAATAAACCTTACAAGTGTGCTGTTTGTGGAGCAGCATTTGCTGACAGAAGTAGCCTACAAAGGCATTACAGAATACATACAGGAAATAAACCTTACAAGTGTGCTGTTTGTGGAGCAGCAGAAGTAGCCTACAAAGGCATTACAGAATACATACAGGAAATAAACCTTACAAGTGTGATGTTTGTGGAGCAGCATTTACTCTGAGTAGTAGTCTACAAAAACATAAAACAATACATATAGGAGAGAAGCCTTACAAGTGTGATGTTTGTGGAGCAGCATTTACTGAGAGTGGTAGTCTACAAATACATAAAAGAATACATACAGGAGAGAAGCCTTACATGTGTGATGTTTGTGGTGCAGCATTTACTGATAGTGGTAAACTACAAAGGCATAAAATAATACATACAGGAAATAAACCTTACAAGTGTGATGATAGTGGTGCAGCATTTACTCAGAAAGATCTCCTACAAAGACATATAAGAATGCATACAGGAAAGAAACCTTACAAGTGTGATGTTTGTGGTGCAGCATTTACTGAGAGTGGTAATCTACAGAGACATAAAAGTATTCATAGCTTAGTGTGAGTGATAGTGCTGCTGCTGCTTGCAGTGATTTAATCATTGAGTCTCACAAGATAATAAAGGAAGACAAATCCTACAACCGTTGACTACTAGCTTGGGTTTTGGCGTAGTTGGCGAGTTTTAGGGCTTTATGCTATCAGACAGATAATGTTGGTTCTTTTCAGGACTTAGTTTCTATCAACGCTGATCAGGTTAGCTGTCAACCGAGTTGACATATTATTGGATGGTAAATGCGCTCTGATATAACCAAATAGGTTGAAAGGAATGCACCTCACCATGAAAAGGCAAAAAAAAAAAAAAACAAGTGGGATATTTATGGTGTATCATTTATTGAGTAAGATAACCTATAACAACATAAAAGAATACATACGGGAGAGAATACTTACTGGTTTGAAGTTTGTGATGAAGAATTTATTCAGTTTCTTCTTCTTATTTGGTCCTGATAAAGCAATCAATGACGAACACATCTCGTTGCACCTTGCAGGGCAGCAACAAACTGTCTCTACTTTGCTTGTTCAACAGTTATCCTTCATGTGCTGCCCCAGCTTTGGTTCATGCTTAACATTTCAGCCTCAACAGTTCGCCATCACGTGGCTTTTTGCCATCCTTGCTTTCACTTTCCATCTGTAGTCCATAGCGTGGCAGTTCTGGTGATGGTGTCAGGATCTCTTCTGAGGATGTGGTCAACCCAATTCCAATGTTTACCCACTACGATGGTGCACTTGTCTTGGTGACTCATCACCTACAAAGTCATCAAAGAATGTTCTTGGCTGGTGATGGTGTTCGGCCAGAAAATTTAAAAAATGTTCCTTAAGCAAATTTCTCATAGTAGTGGCCAACAATTACATGAAAGGATACATGCAGGGGAAGTGTAATGTTTGTGGTGCAGCATTTACTATGAGAGGTAGTCTACAAAAACATAAAAGAATGCATACAGGACACATACCCTATAAGTGTGATGTTTGTGATGCAGCATTTACTGAGACAAGTAACTTACAAAAATATAAGAGAATACATACAGATAGTAAGCATTACATGTGTGATGTCTGTGAGGCAGTATTTACTCAAAAAGTTTGCCTACAAAATTATATAAGACTGCAAAGAGGAGAGAGCCTAACATGTAACGTTTTTTGGTTCACCATTTACACAGAGAGATATACACGAGAGAAACCTCACAAGTGTGTAATGTTTGTGGTGCAGCATTTACTGTGGTGGTAGTCTACAAAATCATAAATGAGTACATACAGGAGAGAAACATTACAAGTGTGATGTTTGTAGTGCAGCATTTACTGTAGTGGTAGTCTACAAAATCATAAATGAGTACATACAGGAGAGAAGCCTTATAAGTCTCATGTTTGTGGTGCAGCATTTACTCACTGCTGTTTGTGACTTCTAATAGGTCACTACTTTAAATGCTTGCCCTTTCTCTTGATCTGAAGGCAATAGATCTTTTAAACCAGCAAACAGAGCATCATTTATTTTGGTGGGAAATATCAGCTGACTTTGGCTTGAAAAATCATGAAATTTAAGCCAGTTTCAATGTATTCCTGATTAGCACTGGACTAAATAATTTCCTAGAAATTAACTTCAGACAAAATATTAACCTTATATGGATTTACATTGTTTTATTATATTATTTTGTTTTGTAGCAACTGTTATGGCTTAAAATTGGGGGTAATCATGGAAAAAGAAGTTTGAAAGTTACAAGGCATATAGTGAATTTAGAGAAACCCAAATTCTAGAATCAATAACATCCTATTAGCATTTTTTTAAATTCATGGATTATGACTTTTTAATGAAAATTTAAGGTTTGTCCGGAGCTGAAGGAACATATCCACATCTTTGGTGTCTCCAGCCAAATAAGATGGTTGGCTCTAACATAGAACTTTCAAACAAAGAAGTCTGATAATGTTAATTAGAGATTACAAGAGATTTATGAAATTTGGAAATGGAAATAAAAAACAGTTCTCATGTTACCACAATTCTTTACATTAGCATTTCTCAAACTGTTTTCCATGGAGCATTAGTGTTCTGTGAGCTATTGAAAGATTTTCTGTGAAAAAAATGTAGAACCAGTTACAACTTATTTTCAAACATTTAAATAATTAAAGAGGGAAACCTAAGGCCTGCAAACAGTAAATAAATAATACACACAAAAGTATGTTTCAGACACTCATGAGAAATAAAGAAGTAAAAAACCAGACAACAGGAAAATATCAGAAGTGAGAGGATCACTGGAGAATCAAACCCAGGACCTTCCAAATGGCATAGCCACCTATCTACAAAAGTGAATCTCAGCATCTTAACTGATGACTGAACACCACAGCAACTTCTTAATAGACCGACTACAACAAATCCTCTAACCATTCAGCCAATAGAAGAGGAGCTACAAATCCACTAAAAATTCATCCCATAGAAGAGGAGCTACAAATCCCCTACACATTCAGCCAAACAAAGGGAGCTACAAAAGTAAATTGTTGATCAGATTATGAAATGGTATTTGACAGTGTAGACAGAGAATCACTTTGGAAATTGATAAGGCATTATAGAGTTCCTATGAAGATTATTAACTTAATAAAGAAGACCTGTGAAGACATGACATGCAGAGTTCTTCATGATGGACAACTTACAGAACCGTTTAGGATTAGAATGGGAGTGAGACATGGATGCCTCTTGTCTCCATTTCTTTTCTTACTAGGAATAGATTGGGTTATGAAAACAATGACATCATACAGCAGAAATGAAATCCAGTGGAATCTGACTAAACAGCTTGATGATCTGTATTTTGCAGATGACTTAGCTCTTCAGTCCCAAACTATAATCAGATGCAAGAGAAAGTGAAAATTCTTGATGAGAGGTCACACAAAGTAGGCTTGAAAATACACAGGGAAGAGACAAAGATTATGAGAATAAATGCAAGAAATGATAAAAAGGTTGAACTTGAAGAGACACCAGTAAAGGATGTAGAATCGTACACATATCTTACTTACTTACTTAGTCGTTCCCCTTCTACCATGAGGTGTAGAGGTTTGGAAGAGAGAGCGCCAGACTATCCTATCGGCTGTCTTCCTCCTGGCCTGGTTCCATTCTAGTCCTTGGTCCTTCAAAGATTGTCTAATGTTGTCCTGGGGGTCTGGATCCTTGGCTCTTTGTTTTCCATGCTTGTCGTGGTAGCCGATCTTCTTCCATTCTGCAGACATGGCCAAACCATCTTAGTTGGGACTGTTATACTTGGGTCTGCAGGGGGTGGGATTTAAGGCCATGACGTATCATCTGGTTGCGTACCATGTCTCTTCTTGTTACTTCAACCACCTTCCTCAGATACCTCATTTCTGAGGTTTGGATCTGGCTTTTGTGGGTTGTAGTCGTTGCCCATGACTCGCATCCATATGTCAAGACTGGGACATAGGTGGAGCGGTATACATCCATCTTCGTTTTCTTACCAACCTCTCTCTTGCTGAGGAATCTTTGATTAATGGCCTGAAAAAGTCTCCCAGCTGCTGCTTTTCGAGTGGCCAACTCTTCATTGACGCCTCCCTTTCGGTCTATAATAGCTCCGAGGTATTTAAAGTAGTCGACCTGCTCCAGGACCTGTTCTCCCAGCTTAATCTGATGTCTTCTTTCTTCTCGTGATATCACCATGGATTTTGTTTTACAGCTGCTTATCATCATCCCTCTCGTCTCCAGCTCTTCCTTCCAGACTTGCAGGTTGGATTGGAGGTCATATTTTTCACGGATCAAAAACGTTTTACTGTTGCTCGGCCTACCAATAGTCAGAACGATTGGGTGTACGAATCGGTTGTCACCAGTAAAAGAAACATTTCTGCTTATCGGTTGCAGCGAGCAAAACCAACGGTCAGCAAATCATTAATGGTTTCTGTTGGTGTCTCATCACTGGGCCGCACTGGAATTCATTTTGTTCAACCTAGTATCAAGATAGATAGCGATTACTACCTCAACGAACTGTTTATGAAGTGCCTTCTTCCTGACATGAGGGAAATGTCAGAATTCGTCATCTTCCAGCAAGACGGCGCGCCTGCTCACCGTGCTAGGGATACAGTTGCGCTGCTCAATCAGGAGACACCTGAATTCATCGAACCGAATTTTTGGCCACCAAATAGTCCAGATCTTAACCCTGTTGACTATGGGATTTGAGGTGTTTTGCAAGAGAATGTCTACCGAAAGAAAATTGGCAACGTGGATGAGTTAAGAGAGCGGATAAAGCAGGCATGGGATGAGCTAGAACAGCGCACAATACACACGTCAGTGAGAAAGTAGTGCACCCTACTTTGAGCATGTGTTGCAGCTGGCGGCGGACATTTTGAGCACCAACTGAAATAGACAAAATGTAGGTAAACATTTTCTCACCATTTGTCCAAAATTTCATGATAATCGGGTCATTTACGGCCGAGTTTTTCAAAATATTTAAAGGTCATGGATTTATTTGCCTCACGGTGTATATATATATAAATATATAAAGGGGCTGCTGTAAAATTGGTAAGGAATATAAGTATTAAAACCAATAAAATGGTATTGAATCAGTTTTCTGCCATCAATGGTACCTATACCTTGTAGCAGTATGGCAGCTTGTGTACCCTGACAATCCCCAGAGCTATGCCAGTGGGAGATTTTCTCCTGGTAGGTTCAACCAAGCTGGACTGGTCTGCGTGGGTAGGGTCAGACAAAAGCTGGTCCTCCAGGTTGGGGGTTTTAGCACAAGGCCGACACCCCTGTCTATGTAAAAAATCGCACATGTTACGGAAACAACAATAAATGGAAAAAATTTTGCTGCGGGACGGACATCCGGAGTCTCAGACTCTTATGACTGGCTGTGGTGAAAGCCGAAAGGAAGCCACTGGCATGAAAACGGATGCCCCGACCGCAAAACACGAAACCAGAATTGGTTTTTGGAACATCAGAACAATGAATTAGGCAGGAAAGCTGAGACAAATCACAGCAGAAATGAGGAACTACAAGATACATATCCTGGGAATAAGCGAGAGCAGATGGACAGGTAAGGGGAGAATAAAAACAGCTACAGGGGAAACAGTACTTTATTCTGGCAGAGAGGATGGTCAGCACAACAAAGGTGTAGCCATTATCCTGAAGAAAGGAATGGAAAGGTCTTTACTGGAATGGAGACCCATCAACAACAGACTGGTAAAAGCAAGACTGAGAGGGAGGTTCACCAACACCACAATTATACAATGCTATGCACCAACAAACGACAGTGATGAAGATATCAAGGACGAGTTTTATCAACAGGTGCAAAAAGAAATGGAAACTACACCCAGGTATGATCTCATTATAGTAAAGGGAGACCTAAATGTGAAAGTGGGAGCAAACAATAATTATAACGAAAGAGTAATGGGGAAATGCGGCAGCGGAACAGCAAATGAGAATGGGGACAAATTAATAAGCTTCTGCAGTATTAACAACCTGGTCATTGTAGGAACACTTTTTCCACACAAGGAAGTGCACAAGTTAACACGAGAATCACCAAACGGACGAGACATAAACCAGATAGATCACATAATGATCAATGGCAGATGGAGACATGCACTGCAAGACGTGAAAGTAAGAAGAGGCGCAGATGTGGGAAGTGATCATCACTTAGTAGTAGCAAGACTGAAAGTGAAACTCAGAGCTGCTGGACCAGTTGCAAACAAACAGAAAAGATACAATATCACGAAACTGAAGGATCCCCTCACCAGAAAAGCTTTCGTGGTCGACGTAAAGAGAAGATATGAGATTATCAAAAGCCAGGAAAGAACAGAGACCGATGATGTTGACCAGAGATTCAACACCATCTCGACAATATACAAGGAAAGCAGCAAGTCATGCTTGGGATTCCAGGAAAGAAAGAGCCAAGACTGGATAACACCAGATACGCTAAACACCATAGCAAAGAGAAAGGAAATGAAAAGAAAGAAAACAGAAGCTAAGTCTCCCAGGCTAAAGGCAATATATAGTGAACAGTACAGTCAGCTGGACAAGGAAGTTAAACGTCAAACTCGTGCTAACAAAAGGACATTTCTGGATGACCTTGCAAGACAGGCAGAAGAGGCAGCACTGAGAAATGAACAAAGCACAGTATACAAAATAACTAAAATCCTCAGTGGAAAACAAGGTGCAAACAGTACCGTATTACATTAGTAAGAGATAAGCACGGAAATCTCATCACGACAGTAGAGGGACAGGAAACAAGATGCGCAGAGCATTCCAAAGAAACTCTGAACAAGGAACCACCAGAGACACAATTGAATGTTCCTGAGGCTGAAAATGATCTAGATGTTAATACAGACATCCCACGAAAAGAAGAAATCATCACAGCAATCAAAGGGTTAAAGAATGGAAAAGCTCCTGGTCATGACAACTTACATGCAGAGCTATTTAAGACAGATCCACAGCTAGCAGCAGAACTATTAAAACCACTATTTGCACAAGTCTGGAAAACAGGGACAACACCAATAGAGTGGAGAAAAGGAATAATTGTCAAATTGCCCAAGAAGGGAGATCTTGCAGACTGCAATAATTGGAGAGGAATAACTCTTCTCTCAGTTCCCAGCAAAATACTTACTTACTTAGTCGTTCCCCTTCTACCGTGAGGTGTAGAGGTTTGGAAGAGAGAGCGCCAGACTATTCTATCGACTGTCTTCCTCCTGGCCTGGTTCCATTCTAGTCCTCGGTCCTTCAAAGATTGTCTAATGTTGTCCTCCCAGCGGACTCGGGGTCTGGATTTTTGGCTCTTTGTTTCCCATGCTTGTCGTGGTAGCCGATCTTCTCCCATTCTGCAGACATGGCCAAACCATCTTAGTTGGGACTGTTCTACTTGGGTCTGTAGGGGGTGGCATTTTAGGCCTTGACGTATCGTCTGGTTGCGTACCATGTCTCTTCTTGTTACTTCAACCACCTTCCTCAGATACCTCATTTCTGAGGTTTGGATCTGGCTTTTATGGGTTGTAGTCATTGCCCATGACTCGCATCCATATGTCAAGACTGGGATTTTTTTTTTCGTTTTGTTTATTATTTACTTTCTTGCTTCGGTATTTCTGTTAGGTTTTTCGATTTTCTTGTATTATCATTGTACTTTTTCCATCTGCTTGTATCGCTCATTTTGTATTGTTTCTTATCATCGTATGTTTTTGTAGTACCTAGCTATATGTAATTCTTGTCTTTGTCACCTGTTTGTGGCTGACGAAGGGTAAAACCCGAAACGTCCCATGTTGTTTGTGAACCGTTATTTGTAAAACTGATTCAATACCGTTTTATTGGTTTTAATACTTATATATATATATATATATATATATATATATATATATATATATATATATATATATATGTGTGTGTGTAAGTGTGTGACAGCGCCATCGTCATCTCGTCTGTAGTCCATCGCCATGTTGTCGGTTGTTCTGTACCTTCTACCAGCACAAAGCATGTGGCAGCCATTTTAGGTTACATATAAAAATAGAACATTAGTAATGCTGCTGATGGAGTAGCCGCCAATCAGAGATGAAAAGAAGCCATACCGTCTTGTGCGGTATGCATCCTCGGTACGATACACCAGTGAGGTAGAGGATTTGATATCGCACATGTTGCGTCTGTGCTAAGAGAACTAACGACATAGAGAGAGAGAGTCCAGCAGTCTGTGCTTGGTTATATGGTGTTATGTAGAGAATACCTAAATAACTAGGTTATATGGTGTTGCTTAGGAATTGCCTTCAAAGTAAACTTGTGGACAACATTATTTTCTGTATGATTCGTATGCTACCTGATAGGGTTTCATTAATAAAAGTGGGATCCCTGTCACAAAGACAGTTCTTCTGTGAATGCAGAACGGATGTGAAAGTAGGCCAGAGAGAGTGACGACAACATTACACATGAATTCTTATTCTTCTTTACACATTGTCTTTGCACTGTCACAAATGGCATCGTCGACAGAATCGACAGACAGCACGCAGTGATGAAACTCTTTAGTAATCAAAGTAACAACAGCCGAAACAGTAGAACACCCAGTTTAGTGCAAGGCTGGGAACAGGATCATCCAGCTTTTCATTATATCTAGTCAACTCTACTAGCAACAAGATGGCGGCACGCAGCACACGTGCTGTCAGTAGATTGGATAACGAAGATGTTAATGACCCTGTAAAGGGGATGGATCATCAACCAGAACGAGTACGGTACATCATGGTACATACTCACAAGAAAGTGCGTTGCTTTGGGTAGCGCATGGGTCCTACGGCCGAAGAATATGTCAGAGCGGTGAGAGCTGCCTGGAGAGTAGGGGTGATGAGCAAAGAGGACCAAGCGGATGTTATTTGGGACAGTTTCACCCCGAGTGTCCGCAGGGAGCTGAGGATTTAGACTGACAATGATGACCCATTCCATTCTTACGGTGTATGGGGAGCGTCGAAGCATCCCAGAGCTAATGGCCTTTTTTTACTCTACCCGGCAGGATGCAATGGAGTCTCTTTGGGAATTCCCCCACCTCATCCACGAGGTGTTCGAAAGTGTTGTAGGAGCACAAAAACAGAATAGTGTCACTACTTTGGTTTTTAGAGACTGAACACGCTTCTGGGGCAGGTGTTGCCAGGGTCAAAGTAGTAAATACAGAGACGGTACCAGAAACACATGCATTAAACGCAGAAGTGGAGCGGCTGAGAGCACAAGTGGCTCAATTAGAGGCTAAAATTAATGCGATGTCTCAGGAGCAGGGGAGACGTACCAGGACAGTTCGTTGTTTTAGATGCAGAGAAGTAGACCACGTACAGAATCGATGTCCACAGGCATTAAACTAGACCCCTCTGCGGCTGGGAGTCAGGTTACAGAAGGGGAGCAGAATGACTAAAAGATAAAGATGGGTAGTGGCCGACCGGGAGTTGATGTAATGAAAGCAGGAAAGAAAGTCAAATGCGGCCAGGAATGTAAGGGTAGCAGAAAAAGTCTATGAAAATAAGATGCTACAATTGTGGAGACTTTTTAAACCACAAGGCAGCAAAGTGTCCCTAGGACCCGCTTCCGAAGGGATGTTTTCAGTGCAGGTCCCCAGGTGATTTGATATCGGTTTGTCCCTCAAAGAGCGCTCTCTCTAAGCGTACCGACGCCTCAAGATTGCCGCCATGGTGCAAGCCAAGAGATGGCCGAGACAACTGTCACTCTAAGGGCGCCAAGAAAAGTGGTCGACATTTAGAGGAGGAGACTCATCTAAAACACGTTGAAGGACACGTTTTCAGGCCACGAGAGGTG
>JAMPIV010014628.1:232500-414224 GCA_024509875.1 Oreohelix idahoensis
ACAGCAGATTGATTTTCTCTGTTGTAGTTTCCCATCACGCCTAGCGGCGTCTTTAGGGCAACAACAAATAGATCCATCTGCCGTTGTTTCCGTAATCGGTGTGACAAGCCAACGGGTGATCAGCCCATTGGGCATTGTATTTATAGTAGTCAGAAGAAAACTTCATCTTATGTAAAAATTCTCTTCTCAAAGCTTCACAAAACTTCCTCTGGTTTGCTCAAAAAGTTATTCATGTTACAGAAACGTTAGTTCTACTCCACAAACGTATTCACTGCTCTTCTTCTTCTTCATTTATCCTCGGATGTCAACTTGAATAAGTTCAAAGAAAGCAGTGGTCACCCTGAGGCTGTTGATATGTCCATAGAAGTTATTCATGAATGGTACTGGTGATGGTCATGTGCGTTTTCTCTGTTCTGCTTATGTTGAGTACCTTAGAAGCAGATGTTCGGCTGTCATTTTATCTGTGCCACAGTCACACTGATCAGTAGTTTCTATCTTTAATTTGTTGAATAGACGGTATCTCAATCTATTATGACCCGTGCGAAGTCTGAAGATTACCAGTTGTTCATTTTTGCTGAATATGGATCATTTTTGTATGGCCTGGATGCTCTGCTTCCCACTTGTGCCTGTATCTGTGATTAATAACACTCTTATCCTCCTCATAAGTTATATTTATGTCAAGTTGAGGAAACTTTCCCCCTTCCTTTGTCAATCTGTCAGCCTCTTTATTTCCAGGGATGTTACAGCGAGAAGGGTTCCACTATATCACAACTCTTTTTTATTGCTGACATTGCCTGTGAAGTGTTACTCTTAGGTCATCCAGTTCAGCATTACTTTGATTTTTCAGCGTTTTAATCACTGACATTGCATCTAAGAAGATAGCTACTAATCTCTATGAGCTTTCTTCTGTCATTAGGATTTCTGCTGCAGTTGCCTCTGCTCTGAAGTTAACTGGAAATGTCCCTGTTGCGACCGCTGTCTTTTTTTGTGTTCCATCGCTTAAGCTCAGAAAGACTCCTCCACCCCCATATCCTGTTGCATTAGTTTCTGATCCATCTATGTATGCATGGTTCCAAGCGTTACTTGGGTAATGTTTATCTATATATTTTGTGGTTAGGACTCTCCTTTCTGTTTCATTTTGGCTGTTCTTTCTCTCAATTCCAGTAACGTTTTATATCAGTTCAAGGAAGCACTGTTGTTTCCAAATTGCTAGCTTGTGTGCGGTACATATGGGCGTAGCTGTTGATATTGCATTTATGAGGTGTTATTATGGCAATCGCCCAGTCCTTTGGTATTGTCTTGTTGCACCAAGCTGCCCGTAGGACCCTTAGAAGTATTAACTCGCCTGCTGCTTTCATGTACTTAACAATTTCTGGTGTTATGTCATCATGTCCTGCTGCTTTGCACATCTTGATTTTCTCCAGTGCTGCCTTCAGTTCTTACATCTTCTTCTTCTTCTTGCGATCGCATCTTTGATGATTACACCGTCAGACGAGTTCTCATGATGAATTCGACTGTTGTTTGAAGTTCCTCTTTAACTCCATATAGCTTTGAGTTTAGTGTTGAGTCATTGGGCCAGTATATCTTTCTTAACTGGTCATACAGAGGACAGTCCTGTAGAACATGCTCAGCAGTTTGTTCGTTTAATCCACATGTGCACAGTGGTGAAGCAGACAATCGTAGCTTGTGCATGTGTTTATTCAGTTTGTTATGCCCTGTCCTGAGTCGAAAAATAGTTATCTGTCCCTGCCGGTCGAGAGTGTGATAGTCGTCTTTGGGTTGGTTCTGTTCTCTTCTGATAGTCTGGATAGCTCTCTTTTTCTCAAAGTATGTGACTTCATTATCTTCTTGTTCACATTCTCCTCCCTTTTTTGCAAGTTTATCTGCCTTTTCATTTCCGGGTACACCACAATGAGATGGTACCCACTGAAGTATGGTTCTCTTTTTGGCAGCTACCTTGTTTAGTTCATTTCTCAGATGCGGGAGTTTACCACCCTTGAGAGCTTGCAGGACAGACAGTGCATCTGTGAGGATGACTACCTGGTGGCAGTCAGAGTTGGTGTTATAAATCATATTTGCAGCTTGCTCTAGAGCTTGAACCTCAGCTGTATAGTTGGAACAGAATTTACCAGTGGGAATGTGCCTAGTCTCATAGTGGTTGTCAGGATATGAGATAAAGATACCGGCACCTCCATTCCTAACAGCATTAGTTGCTGATCCATCTGTATAGGCATGTATCCATGATTGATCGGGATAGCTTTCTTGGATCATACTCAATGTAGCAGTTCGTTTTTGCAGATCATTATACTCATATCCACTTGTGAGACCACTGACTGATGTATTAATTTGGAGGGCACTGCTGGCCTGCTCCCATGGTACAGGGTATAGGGTGGGCTTCAGTGGTGTTGTCTTCATGGATAGGTCTTCTTGATGCTGTCTTTTAAGTCTTTTTCCCCGATGCACAAAGCTGCTACGCTTTAGACGTCCCAATGCCAGATCATCTAGTCTTGCCTTCATTGGGTGCATTGGCATACTGTAGTACTTTCCCATCTGGATCATGGTTTTTGTGTCTCTTCTATGGGACAATGTCTGTAATCCAGCAACCTTCTGCATCTCTGTTATTGGTGTAGTTTTCATGGCTCCTGTAATGAGCCTGAGAGCTTGATTTTGCACCTTGTTCAAAGACTGCAGATGTGAGTTAGCAGCTGATGACCATGCTGCTGAGCTAAACTCTAAGTGTGGTCTTATTACTCCATTATAAATCTTCTTTAGATTTCGTTCATTTGCTCCCCAGTTGGTACCTGCTAATTTTCTGAGTATGCCTAGTCGTCTTCGGGCCTTTCCTTTTGCATTTTCAATATGCTTATTCCATGTAAGCCTTTGGTCAAATGTCACCCCAAGATAGGTGGGGTAGCTTTCTTCCTTGATCACGGTTGTCCCTAGGTGTATGTTAGCTGATTTGTCCTTGGGGGTGAGGGAGAACAGTGTTGTGGAGGTTTTGTCTGTGTTTATTGTGATAAGCCATTTCTCTGCCCATGACACTAGCATGTCTGCTGCCCGCTGCATTCTATAATTTGCTGTTGTGACATTTTCATCAGCGCACCAGAGTACTAGGTCATCTGCATATAAGGCAGCTTTAACTCCTGCAGGGAGATCTTTCACCAGGTCATTGATGTAAACAAGGAAGAGTGTTGGGGAAATTACTCCTCCTTGAGGTACCCCCTGATGGAGCAACACTTTTCTGCTCTGCAGACCGTCAAGAGTGACTCTAGTTCTCCTGTTATGCAAGTATGACTGGATCCATTTCATCATGTTGCCTTGGATTCCACTTCTCCTAAGTTTTGCAGTGAGGCCATCTTTCCACACCTTGTCAAAGGCCTGCTTGAAGTCAACCCAGATCGTTAGGACCTTTTTCTTCTCCTGGAAGGCATCTTCTATTGCTTGAGACAAGTAAGTAACTTGGTCTTCTATACTGTAGCATTCTCTAAATCCAGCTTGTTCCGGCACCAGGATCTGCTCAGACTCTAAATACCATTTCAATCTGTGGTTGACTATTTGCTCCATAGTCTTCCCAACACAGCTTGTGAGACTGATTGGCCGGTAACTTGCAGCCTCGGTCTTACATTTCCCTTTCTTTAGTATGGGTATTGTGATGGCTTCTCTCCATACTTGGGGTACCGTTCCTTTCAATCAGCTGTGGTTGAATATCTCAAGCAGTTTTGTCTTTGCTGCTGAGCTCAGATTTACTAGCATTTCGTTGCTGATTTTGTCTGGGCCGGGTGACTTTTGAAACTTAAGCTTGGAAATAGCCTTCTGTAGTTCTCCTAGTGTGATGGGTTCCCTCATTGGGGCAGGAGTATCTGTCTGTCCCATGGTTGCCAGTATTTCTTTTCTTATCTCTCTCTGATGATCTATGTTAATGGGTAAGTTGCTTTCTGAACTGTATCTTCTAGCAAACAAGTCTGCAGCTTGTTTTCCTCTGAAAAGTTTGCCACCTTCATCCAATGTGATAGTCTGCCTAGGTGAGGAACGCTCTTCATTTAGAGACTTGACTAATCTCCAAAGTTTCCTGCCGTCTTTCTCAAGGTTCAGCGATGCCGTTTTAGTTCTCCAGCTTTTCCGTTTTTCTTCTAGCTTTGTTCTCTGAAACTCTGCTACAGCCTTTTTCCATTTGTTGTGAGTTTCAAGTGAAGGCTGAGACTCTGCGTCCTTTCTAGCCCTGTCCATAGCTTCCTGACGTTCTTGGAGTGTGCTGGACCAGTATGGTATGTAGTTACGCCGGCATCCTTTGGGAATGGTTTCTTTTGCAGCTTGTAGTATGCATCTGTTGAAGTCTTTTACCACTTCATTAATGTCTCTGTTCTGTACCTTGAGGGTAGACAGCAGCGTGTTCACCTGATGCCTGAATAAACCCCAGTTGGCTTTTTTGTAGTTCCATCTTGTAATGGCTGGGCCTGTACTGAGAGTTGCACTCTGGACAGTAAGAAAGATTGGGCGATGGTCGCTTCCCCCTAGTTGGTCTCCTACTTCTCTACTAATAGATCCAGCTATATCTGGTGTGGAGAAGGCAAGATCTGGTGTTGAAGTTGTGTGCCATCCTCTGGAGTAGAAGGTAGGAGTATCTGTGGCATTATTGACTAGGATTAGGGAGTGATCATCTTGCCAAGTTTCAACCTCTTCACCTCTGTGATCCAGATGGTTATAGCCCCAGCTCTGGGAGTGGCTATTAAAGTCTCCAACTGCTATAAAGTTGGTGGCTGGTACCTGTATAGAGCTGAGACTCAGGGGTTTGTTGTTCGGACAGTAATAGTTCAGGAGTTCTATTTCCATCTTGTCTACCTTTATCTGCAACAGCTGATATTCTGCTCCATCCATGAAGGTTTTCCTTTCGTGTGCAGGAATGTTATTCCTTACAAGAGTAAGTACTCCTCCTTTTCGTCTATCTTTTCTGTCGGATCTGAAGCATTGATATCCCCTTATTTTAAAGGTTTGATCTGCTTTCAAGTGAGTCTCTTGGATACAGCAAACACTGACTTGCTTCTCATACAAGATGTTTTCCAGCTCTGTCTTTTTGCTGTATCCAGCCTGCTTGCTGTTCACTCCCTCTGCATTCCAGTGCATCATGACAAGTGGCACTCTGGGTTTCTCTTTTTCTGTTTTGTTTTGGTCAGTAGTTCTCCTCCGCCGTCTGCTGACTCCACAAGACGGTCTAGAGGGTCCTCCAGTAGCTGAGGGTGGGCTCTGTCGAGGCTCAGAGCCCGGCACTGCACCTGCCTGGTGGAGCTCCACAGGGCGAGCACCAGTACGAGATTTATTTGACGGTGTACTCTCCATAGAAAAAAAAAGCGAGTTGCGTGATACTGTGGTTTCCGGTGCGCCTTCTGGCCCAGTATCTATGACTTTAGCACCTGTTCAACGGGAGAGTGGGCTCATCCCTAATCTGTTTATGTTCCCAGTAGTAGACTATTCGCAAGCAGCCCGGGGGTGTCACTGCTCTGCGCGGACCTTGTTTACCGAGGCGGCGTCCGAGCTCGTATGGTGAAAATATGGTTGTGTTATCTTCAAAATAGCCCTGTCTTTCCCATGGCTTTTCTGCCATCCTGCAACTTTGAGTTAGGGAGTTCTGAGCTCCAGTCTCTTTCCCAGGCATTTTATCCTGGCCTGGCACGCATACAGAGGACCCCACTTCTGGTTCTAAGTTAGCAGTTGGGGATAGGTGGGGTAGCACACTGTGCATTCCCCGTCATCCAGGGGGCTCTCCAACTATGCAGAGCTTGCACAATGCTGTGCTCTGGTTCTGGGCTCTCCCAAGGAATCCTCACGTCCTGCACAGAGCCACTTCCAGATACCCACCACCTTCCAACCCTCCATTGTAGAAATCTCCTGCATGCGGCCATCCAGTCAAGAGCCAGTATTAAGTCTGGTGCCCAAGTGATCCCCCAAGCTCAGTGTGCAATGCTGGGTTCTCATCATGCTGCAACACAGGGGGGATTGTGATGCTCAGCCATCTCTCTCAACTCTGCACCGATAAGTGACATCGGGGACTTAACTGTGCCTCAGTACTGGGAGGCCCCGTTTCCGGGTACACCACACACAGCCAATTGAGGCGACGGTCGCCGTGGGCGCTTACATCTTTAATGTCACCTTCATTACCATTGGTTTCCTCTTCTGTGCTAGTGGTTATCATTTCTGGTGTTTGACCTTGCACACCATCAAGGAGTTCTGAGAAATATTCTTTCCGTCGTTCCATTACTTCTGTTGGGGCAGTAAGTAATTTGCCTTGCTCGTCCTTAATAAATTTAAGAGGGCACTGTTTTTACTTCCTCCTGTTCTTTAGGGTCTTATAGAACAAATTCTGGTTTTCTTGCGCATCGTTTTCTAGCTTTTCTTCAAATTCTTCCTATGACTTTTGTTTTGCTGCTAGCACCTTGGTCTTTGCTTATGATCTGAGAATCATATATTCTCTTTATTTCTCTGTTTTTCCAGCTGTGTTTTTAGCTCCTAAGTATTGTTTCCATGCCTTTTTCTTCTCTCTCATTGTCTCTTTAACCTCATCTTTCCACCAAGGGTCCTCTTTCACTAGTTCCCAAGTTGAACTTCACCACATGCTTCTGATGCAGCTGCCTTTATGATGTCCTTGAATATCCGCCAGGGTGTTTCCAGGTCCTCAGGTTGATGTTTTATGTTTCTCACTAATGTAGGAGTATTGCAACCAGACGATACGCCAAGGCCTTAAATCCTACCCCCTGCAGACCCAAGTAGAACAGTCCCAATTAAGATGGTTTGGCCATGTCTGCAGAATGGGAGAAGATCGGATACCACGACAAGCATGGGAAACAAAGAGCCAAGGATCCAGACCCCGAGGACGACCCAGAGTCCGCTGGGAGGACAACATTAGACAATCTTTGAAGGATCGAGGACTAGAATGGAACCAGGCCAGGAGGAATACAGCCTATGGGATAGTCTGGCGCTCTCTCTTCCAAACCTCTACACCTCACGGTAGAAGGGGAACGACTAAGTAAGTAAGTACTAATGTAGCATTAGACCCCTGATATCTGGTATTCACTTCTGGCTCTCTCAGCTTGTAGGTCTTAATGCTCGTTTCTCCTGTTCGTTTACTTAGCTTTTGCGTGATGTTAGGTACTTCCTACGCTGAGTAACTCTCTTGCAAATACGTTAACAGGTATCCCTTGTTTTCGTTCGTTGTCAGTCACGCTTTGAATTTATCAGTCTATCCCTGCTCTGATCTTGTCTGTCATCTTATTCCTGGTGACTAGTATTTATCATAGCGTTTGGTGTGTGTCTTTTCATCTGTGGAGTGTTCATTCTTGTCAGTTGTAAACTTTTGATATTAGATAGATTATAAAGAATTGAAATACTGTCATAGTACAGATCCAAGGTGGGTGTTAGTGAGATACTATGGTGAAGAAGCGGTGTTTTTTCAATTTTGTGGCAGTGCCACAACCTTACAGTTTTGAGGTGGCATAGCACCAAGAGGTATTATCTGCCGATGAAATACAACTTCCGACTATAGTAAAGGTCTTTTCGTTGTATCACAGAGACTAAGTAGTCGGAAGGACCAAAACCTAGAGAGTAAGGAGACAGTAGCCATGTGGTGAAGTGGATTAATTTTTTTTACGTTAAGAGGTGAAGAGGATCATATATACATGCATATGTTTGTACTTTTAGAAGCGATATTACTATTTATATGTCGTTACTGCATACTTTGTGGCATAGTAATAATTTATAGCAAAATATAAAAGTTAGTATTCTGAGTGTACATCATGGACCTAAAGGATTGCATTCGGATAGGCAAAGAATGTGGATACACCCAGAAAGAACTGATAGATTTTGCCAAGGCAAAATACCACTCAAGAGGAAAATCAAAAAGCTTTGGAAACTGAAAAGATTGAGAAACAGCAGCAGGAAGAGAAAGGAAAAGATTGAAAACAGAAGCGATGGAGAGATGCTCGCGCTGAAGAGTTGGAGCTCGAAAGAAGAGAGTTCGAAATACAAGAAAGGGAGATGAAAGAACATAGAGAATTACAAGAAAGAAAGATGAAAGAAGATAGAGAATAACAAAAACAGAAGATGAAAGAAGCTAACGATTTGAGAGAGTTAGAGTTAGAATTAGAGAAGGAGAGAATGAGAATAGCTCTGGAAGAGAAAACGATTGATAAGGAAATACAATTGAAGAGATTAGAAGTGGGTGCGAGTGGTCAGAACTCGACTCCATGGGGGTCTCATCGTTCTTTTAGGATGCGTCTGCCAAATGTTAACAATAAAGTCGACGGTTTAGATTTTTTTCTTGAGAGGTTCGAGGAAGATTGCGTGGCCTGGAAGGCTAACAGAGATTAGTGGCCATCTCTGTTATCCACATTGCTAGTGGGGACCGTAATGGAGACTTTTAAAAGCCTCCCACTGGAAGAGCGGGCTGATTATGACAAGTTGAAGGAACGGTTGCTCCGGAAGTTCCGTCTGACGGCTGGCGGGTACGGGACGCGGTTTAGAAACACTATGCCAAGTGCAGACCAAGACTTCGAGGATTTTATCTCGAGGATCAAGCTTCTGCTGAATAGATGGATCGAGTTGGAGGGAATTACCAAGGATTTTAATGGCTTGGTGGATCTGATGCTGAGAGACAAAGTGTTGTCGTGTTCTACTGAATTGGTAGCTTTCTTCCAAGAGCGCCAGCCAAAGGACATTGAGTCCATGGCACAGTTTGGCCACCATTATGTCCTTGCCCATCCAGGCAAACGCATCCAGAGGTCCGGTCTGTCTGACGCCTTAATTGCAGGCGTCGGAAAGGTTCAGCGACAACCATGGCAAAGTCAGTCAGGCGATGCAGACAGGTGCTAAGAGCAGAATGACGATAGGCCTTCGCGTCTCTATCAACCATGCAGAGGAAATTATGGTAACTTCCGATCTCATCGGAATGGTCGGTCAAATTGGCACAACCTACAATGGAAAAGCGATAGTGACAAAGGGGAACGCCAAACGCGAAAGAAGGTACACTTTGAGGAGTCTCGGGACGAAGATCGGTTTTGGTATAAAACAAAACATTCCAAGCAGAGGAGTGGTTCCTCAGAGAGTCGATCTTCCGACTCCGATGCACGGTTTTCACCAGCTAAAAGCCCCAGCAAAAGTCCACGCGATGAGCCAAAAAGAGAGCGCTTGTGTTCCAATTGTGGTGGCGGTAATCATTATGCTAACAGGTGTCCTACCCCAATTGAAAACGCGAATTCCGCGTTTGTGTTGGACACAGTCAACAGTGAGGACGGTGTAGGGTGTCGTCCTCTGTTCCATGCGAACGAGAATATAATGCTACACTGCGGGCATGCGGCACCATGTCTGTCGGCGGTCCATGAGGTCGGCAAGGTGGCTCTCCGCAAAGGTGTGGTGGAGAAGAAACCAGTCTCTGTGTTGAGGGACATTGGATGTACCACAGCTGGGGTTCGTCTTTCGTGTATCGACGAGTCCTGCCTTACAGGCAAAACTGTAAAGTGTACCACATTTGGGGGCAAAGTTGAGTCTTACCCCCAGGCGTGTATTAATGTGGAAACTCCGTTCATTACAGGTAGAGTGAACGCATTTGTCATAGAGAACCCAACTGCCGATTTGATCGTCGGCAATGTGCGGGGAGTTAATAACGCCACGGGAGGGGCTGGAGCAGAGGTTCTGCAACACCACCTGTATCACCACCTGACAAGAAAGTACATTTGAGACTGGGGTCACGGCAATTAGTCATGTGACCAAAATATTATTATGAATTATCATGAGAAGAGCGAGAAATAAAATTTTAAAAATAAGTAATGAACAGTGTGGATTTGTAGACAGTAAAGGCATAAACAATTATATATATATATATATATATATATATATATATATATATATATATATATATATATATATATATATATATATATATATATATTAGAAGTCCATTAATAGAAAGAGCCATATAGGTGAAGACAGATCTGAAGTTGTGCTGCATAGATTACACCAAGGCATTCGAAAAGGTTGATTTTTTTCCATCACCAACCAAGATCTGCTTACTCGGAGCAAGCAAGAGGACATGCACACCATCATAGCTGGCAGACGTTGGAGCTGGGTTGGCCACGTCCTCAGAAGTGACCCCGATGCCATCACAAGAACAGCTATGTTATGGACCCCTGAAGGAAAACGAAAGAGAGGCCTACCATAAACAACTAGGCGGAGGACAGTGGAGGCTGAGATGCAGAGTATGAACCAGAATTGGGGCACTGTACAAAGAATAGCCACCGACGGAGCAAAGTGGAATCAGTTTGTTGCTGCCCTACAAGACGCCATAAGGCGTGATGGCTACTGACTGCTTTGACGGTCCGCGGCAAAGGATCAAAGAAGAAGATTCGATTAGATGAAACATGAGGAAATTATAAAAATGTTAGAAAGCATGAATATTGATGATAACGACTTGAGGAAAATATGGAACATGTACTGGCTACAAAAGCAGTTGTAAGAATTGGCAGCCAAATAGGAACGTATCGGCAAGTAAAAAAGAGTGTCAGGCAGGGATATGTGATGTCACCTGATCTGTTTAACCTGTACAGTGAAAATCGAATGGGATCTCTAGAGGACATGCCAGGAATATCATTTGACGGACAAAATTTAATCAACTTGAGATACGCTGATGATGTAGTCTTAATAGCAAAAAATGAGAAGAGCTGCAGGAAATGGTTGATACAATAGTGATAGACAGTGAAAATAAAGGCCTCAGCCTTAATAGAAAAAAGACAGAAGTAATGGTCGTCTCAAAAAAGGGCTTCCCCAAAATGCACTATTAAAGTGAATGAAGCAGTTTTAAAACAAGTCAATACATTCAAATATCTGGGCACATTAATAACAACGGATGGAAGATGCATCTCAGAAAAAAAGATCAGACTAGCTCAAGCACAAGCAGCTTTTTATAAAATGAAGAGTATTTTATACAACAATTACTTGTCATTGGAAGTAAGAAAGAGAGTTCTTCAGTGTTCAATAGAACAAATTCTTACATATGGGAGTGAGTCATTGACAATTGATAAACAAGCAAGGAAGGCACTAGATGCTCCACTCTGTTCAGAAACGACCCTGCCATTTTTTCTTGCAGAGAAGACTAATCCTGATTTTTCACCACGCACTACAGACCTTTCAGTGTACACAATGGTGTCATCATCCCCAGCATGATCACTTGTCAGCTGAATAATCTCCAGCTCTGCTTTTCCATTGCCCCTAGCTCTGCACTCTCTGCCAAGGCTAATAATGATCTGCTGGTGGTTTATCCAGTTCTCCCCTGACTTACTCCACTCTTCCCCTTTGGATGTATCTTTAACCCTGGTCACCTGACCAATCATAGCCTCTGCCTGTGACATCCATGATATCCCCTCTTTATTCTTTCTTTTTTGATATGAGCTACAGTATCATGTAGGGGGTACCTTTTGTCGGAGGTTACCCGTATATATGCTTTTGCCTGGGCCATTGCATATCTGGACCTAATCGACAGCAATCAAAACACGTATCTCATTGTCACAATGTAATGTTATGATGTAAGCATTACCTCGTCATCTTCACGAGCACACACATGTTTCAGAAGGCACCAGTAAAACGTGTTCAGTTTGCAGCCATGTTTATTTACCGGATATCGTACATGTCAAGATTCGCATTATATTACAATGTGTGTTCGTATTTTAATGTATTATATTATATTCCCCCTTTTTTAAAAAAAAATGTGTGCAAACATTTCCAACGAAATGTTTCATGTGAGAAAGGATAAGTATGTGTAATGCTCAGTGTGAGTATATATATGTCACTGTCTGTATCGGCTGGGAGGTGTCACTGTACGGCCAGAACGAGTGGTGTAAAGTGCTGGTGGTTCTGCGGAAGTCCCTGGTTTAGCTTGAGTTGGTTGTGATTCCGGCCTTGGCGCTTGTTGGTTTTGTGGGGCACCAAGGTCTGGAGTTACTGCATTGTCTGTTGAAAGCATGGGAATTCTCTGCTCTGTTGTATTCTGTGGGATTTCTCTTATGTCCACTCTGTTTCGCCTCTGGAGGTTGTTGCTGCTGTCTGGTCTTAAGGTATAGCTGCTGGGTTCAGGGTTTCTGGAAATGATTGTTGCTTTTGACCATGTGTCATTGTCGTGGTTGTAGGTAGTCACATGCTGACCAGGATATAATGGTGGTAAGTCTTTATCACATTTGTCATAGTTGGATTTCTGAACTTGCTGACGATGCTGAAGTTGATCATATGTGCTGTCTCTATGTTGTGGACGTAAGCGGACCTTAGATGGTAGAAGGTCTTTAATTCTTCTATCAAACATAAGTTCTGCTGGACTGTCGATCTTACTGTCTACCGGTGTTGTTCTCCATCTCAAGAGTGCTAGGTGTACATCCTCTGTTCTTGTTTTCTTCATGATTGACTTGATAGTTTGTATCTGTCTCTCAATGAAACCATTAGATTTAGGGTATCTAGGTGATGATGTTGTGTGTTTGATCTTCCAGTCCTTAGTGAAGTTTCTGTATGCTTGACCTGAGAAATGTGGACCGTTGTCTGATCTAATTTCATCTGGGATGCCAAATATGCTGCAATACTTCTTTGTAATGTCTGCAATAACAGCTGATGGTGAGGGGTGTGGAAGTTTCTCAATGATGGGAAATTTGCTGTAGTAATCAGCAATAATAAGATAGTCATTATTGTCGATGGAGAAAATATCAGTTCCTATAATGCTCCAAGGGCTCAATGGTATGTCTGATGGTATGAGAGGTTATCTGCACTGCCTATTTGCATGTTCTTGGCAAATTGAACAGTTTTTACATAGTTTTTCTATGTCCTTGTTTATCTGTGGCCAGTAAACATCTTTCTTTGCTCTCAGTTGTGTCTTCACAATACCAAGGTGACTATTATGGAGTTGTTTAAGGATGATATCGCGTTGTGTTTCTGGTACAACAATGCGATCTCCTTTAAGGATCAGACCATATTCGATGCTTAACTCGTCCCTCATAGAGTAGTATGGACGGATGTGTGTTGGAACTTCCCTGATAGAGCTTGGCCATTCATGGTATATCAGTTCTTTGAGAGAGTTAAGGATAGGATCTCTCATTGTGTCTTCTCTGATGTGTTCAAGCCGATTATCGCTAAACTTGACAAAATCAACTTTGATGTTTGGGGTAAGATCTGCTGTCTTGTTGGGGTTTGGTAGTCTGCTGAGAGCATCTGCAAGACCTATATCCTCTCCTGGGATACACTGAATATTAAAATCATAACCTTGTGTTTCCAATAACAGAGCTTGTAGTCGTGGTGGTGCTGAAGCTCTTGGTTTTTTATGAATCATCTCAAGTGGCTTGTGATCTGAGAGAATTCTAAATGGGCGGTTGAAAAGAAATGTGTGGAAGCGTTTGATTCCAAAACGTACAGCTAGCATTTCTCTTTCAATGTTTGCAAGTTTCTTTTCGCCAGAACTTAATGATTTGCTTGCGTAAGCTACAGGACGGAGTTCTTTGGCATAATGTCCTTCAGGATTTTTGTCTGGTTGCAAAAGTGCTGCTCCTAGGCTTTTCAGACTGGAATCTTACTTACTTACTTACTTAGTCGTTCCCCTTCTACCGTGAGGTGTAGAGGTTTGGAAGAGAGAGCGCCAGACTATTCTATCGGCTGTCTTCCTCCTGGCCTGGTTCCATTCCAGTCCTCGGTCCTTCAAAGATTGTCTAATGAAGTCCTCCCAGCGGACTCTAGGTCGTCCTCGGGGTCTGGATCCTTGGCTCTTTGTTTCCCATGCTTGTCGTGGTAGCCTATCTTCTCCCATTCTGCAGACATGGCCAAACCATCTTAGTTGGGACTGTTCTACTTGGGTCTGTAGCGGGTGGCATTTAAGGCCTTGACGTATCATCTGGTTGCGTACCATGTCTCTTCTTGTTACTTCAACCACCTTCCTCAGATACCTCATTTCTGAGGTTTGGATCTGGCTTTTATGGGTTGTAGTCATTGCCCATGACTCGCATTCATATGTCAAGACTCAGACATAGGTGGAGCGGTATACAGCCATCTTCGTTTTCTTACCAACCTCTCTCTTGCTGAGGAATCCTCGATTTATGGCCTGAAAAAGTCACCCAGCTGCTGCTTTTCGAGTGGCCAACTCTTCTTTGATGCCTCCCTTTCGGTCTATAATAGCTCCGAGGTATTTAAAGTGGTCGACCTGCTCCAGGACCTGTTCTCCCAGCTTAATCTGATGTCTTCTTTCTTCTCGTGATATCACCATGGATTTTGTTTTAGAGCTGCTTATGACCATCCCTCTCTTCTCCAGCTCTTCCTTCCAGACTTGCAGGTTGGATTGGAGATGTGCCTCTGATTTAGCAATCAGGGCAACATCATCAGCAAATGCCAGCTCTGAAATATAGACCTGTCTCATCTTCCAGTACCCCACTGAATACTTTCTTGTTCTCTCCTTACATGCCTTGATGACATCGTCCATAAGGAGTATGAAGAGGTAAGGTGATAGGATATCACCTTGTCTTACACCAGTGGTGGTCCTGAACTCTTCTGACGTATGGTTTGCTGTCCTCACATAATTTCTGCAAGACTTGTAGAAGCTCTGTATAGCATGAATCAGAGGTGCTGGAATATTCTTCCTTGCCAAACAGTCCCAAAGTTTGCTCCAAGGGACCCTGTCAAACGCCTTTTCCAGATCTATAAAACAAAGATGGATCTCACTCTTATACTCAAGGGCCTTTTCACTCAGCTGTCTGAGTGTGAAGATTAGGTCTTGAGTACTTCGGTTTGCTCGGAATCCGCACTGGACCTCATCCAATTGTGGCTCAGCTAGGCGTCGGAGTCTCTGCTCTAGGATTCTAGAGTAGATTTTTCCAGGGACACTGAGAAGGGATATGCCTCTATGGTTTCCACACTGTCGATTGTCACCCTTTTTGAAAATCGGTGTTATGATGGCGATCTCCCAATCCTTTGGTATGGTCTTGTTGCACCATGCTG
The DNA here is from genome assembly GCA_024509875.1 of Oreohelix idahoensis. NCBI lineage: Eukaryota > Metazoa > Mollusca > Gastropoda > Stylommatophora > Oreohelicidae > Oreohelix > Oreohelix idahoensis. The sequence goes on from JAMPIV010014628.1 coordinate 247,498, forward strand.
CCTGTAGGACCCTTAAGAGTAATAGGTCGCCTGATGCTCCCATATACTTAACCATTTCTGGTGTTATACCATCATGCCCTGCTGCTTTGCCCATCTTGATTTTCTCCAGTGCTGCCTTCAGTTCTTCCATCTTTATGTCATCTTCATCACCATTGGTTTCCTCTTCTGTGCTAGTGGTTATCATTTCTGATGTTTGACCTTGCTCACCATCAAGGAGTTCTGAGAAATATTCTTTCCATCTTTCCATTACTTCCTTCGGGGCAGTAAGCAATTTGCCTTGCTTGTCCTTTATAAATTTGAGAGGGCATTGTTTTTCCTTCCTCATGTTCTTTAGGGTCTTATAGAACAATTTCTGGTTTTCTTGTGCATCTTTTTCTAGCTTTTCTCCAAATTCTTCCCAGGACTTCTGTTTTGCTGCTAGCACTTTGTTCTTTACTTCTGTTCTGAGTGTCACATATTCTCTATATTTTTCCATTTGTCCTGTTGTGTTTTTAGCTCCTAAGTATTGTTTCCATGTCATTTTCTTCTCTCTTATTTTCTCTTTGACTTCCTCTGTCCACCAAGGTGTCCTCTTTCTCTGGTTCCCAAGTCGGACTTCACCACATGCTTCTGCAGCAGCTGTCTTTATGATATCCTTGAATTTAATCCAGAGGGTTTCCAAGTCATCAGGTAGTTCTTCTGTGTTGCTCACCGCTGCAGCAATAAGCCCCTGATATCTGGTCTTAATTTCTGTCTCTCTCAGCTTGTAGGTCCTAATGCTCATTTCTCCTGCTCGTTTACTTGGTTTCTTGCGTGATGTTGAGCAGTTCCTAGGCTGAGCAACTCTTTCAGTTGTTCGTTTGATTGTTAGCAGGTAGTGATCACTTCCAATCTCTGGCCCCCTCCAGACTCTTGCATCTCGGACATATTTGAATGAGCTTCTCCGAACAATGGCATAGTCGATCACTGACTTCTCATTCTTTGTTGGTTCACATCTAGTGTATGCATGTATGCGCTTATGGGGGAACTTTGTGTTTGTAATGATCAGATTCTGCTCACTGCAGAATCTAAGGAGTCGCTTTCCATTGTCATTGAGAGTATCTTCTCCATATCTTCCGATAACTCCACCCCATCTAGCATGGTCATTTCCAACTCTGGCATTAAAATCTCCGAGCATGATAACTTCATCTAGGCAGTCATCCACTGTCCTTTGAAGCAGCTCGAAGAATTCCTCCTTGACCTCTGCTCTCTCATCCTTATTTGGCCCATACACTATGACCAGGTTGACTATGGTTTCTCCTTCTTTTAGTTTCACAACCATAATGCGCTCTGAGACAAAGTTCTACCCCTTGATACTATCTTTTTGATTTTGGGCCACAATGCAACCCACACCCCCTTTAGCTCTTTCGGATATGGGTACACCACTGTAGAGCAGCGTGTTGCCATTGAGATCCATGACTCCTTGTCCTTTTTTCTTTGTTTCCGTTAAAGCCAGGATTTCTAGTTTTGCTTTCCTCATCTCTTCCATCAGCTCCTCTTCCTTCCCATTTATACTTCTTGTGTTCCATGTTCCATAAGTCGTAGTCCGTAGTCCGTTCCAGTTCGTCGCCTTTAGAATCAGTCCGGTTTTCTCTCTTGTGTTACTCGTAATCGTGGTTTAAAGCAAACAGGTGATTGGCCTGTTGTGCCTTTGCATGGTGGAGGGGCTGCCTCCTTACGGCCTCCATGCAGGCCACCCTCCTCCTTTTTCATCCGGGCTTGGGACCGGCATAGGCGGAGTTCAGACTGGAATCAACCATGAGAAAAGTGGGTGCTTGCATATCATAGTATTTCAAGCATGCATCAGATGATATGAGGGTCTTCAAGTGGTTGAATATGTGTTAGTAGTCTTCTGACCATTCATACGGAGTTTCATTCTGTAGTAGAGATCGCAAAGGTTCTGCAGCAGCTGACAAATTTGGTATGAATTGTGCTAGGAAGTTGACAGCCCCTAAGAATTGTTGCAGTTCCTTCTTTGTAGCCGGTGTTGGCATGTCATGAATATCTTCAACCTTTTTTAGGGTCTGGTTTTACACCATTCTGGGTGTACAGCAATCCAAAAAATTGTATCTCCGTTGCCTTAATTGTACACTTTTTGCTGTTGAATGTTAGCCCATTGGCCTGTGCTACATGCATCAAGTTAATCAAGTTACGGTCGTGTTCTTGTTCTGACCTGCCGCATACTACAATGTCGTCCGCAATAGCCACTGTACCAGAACACTGCTCAACAATGTTGTCAATCTTCTATTGAAAGATGTCTTGTGATACATTCAAACCAAATGGGAGTCTCTTGAAACAATATCTGCCGAATGGTGTTCGAAAAGTTGTAAGGAGTTGACTTTCCTTTGCTATCTCAACACTCCAGTATCCGTGTACAGCATCTAGTTTAGAAAAATATTTCGCATTGTGGAATCTGTGAGTTATCTCTTCCACTAAATGCATTTTGTGTGGACAGCGCTTTAGACTGTTGTTTAAATGTTTTGGGTCAAGGCAAACCCGAAGAGAACCATCCTGCTTCAAAACGGTTGTGATACTACTACACCAATCAGAATGCTCTTCAACCTATCTAATAACGTCATTCTGCACCATCTTTTCTAGTTCTGTGGCAAGTTTCTGTTTAACATGTATAGGATACTTTCTAGGTGGGTCTATCTTTGGCTCAGCGTTGTCTTTTAAAAAAAATCTTGCCTTTCCTGGAAGTTTGCCTATTCTGTCAAACTGTTCTGGGAATCGCTGTTTAAGGTCATCTACTCCAGTGACGTGTAGAGTAAGATGTTCTTTTTTGTCAGCTTTAATGTTGTTAATAGTTACCACACTCAGCTTTTCGCACATTGGTAAACCCAAAATTGCAGGTCCTTCAACATCTACCAAGTAAAATGTTGACGATGTCCATTCAGAGTCTCTGTATGAACATTCAAGTGTTACTGCTCCGAAACAGTCTATACTTGTTCCATTGTAAGCTCTTAGCTTTGTCCTGTAACTCCTACTTTTTACATCCCTTGTGGGAAATCCTTGCTCATCCACCTTGTCAGGCATTATCTGTCTGAATATTCTTAAGGGTAGAGTGTTACCTTGGGCACCTGTGTCTATCTTGAACCGAATATTTCTTTCTTTGTGCATTTTAATTCCTGGTATTCGGAATTGTACCTTGCAGAAAGCCTGCGTTCTCTTTGGTTCATTACTGAAAGTTAGTATCTTCACAGTATCAAAAGTGGAAGGATCACTTTCTTCACTGGAGTCAAGGTCCTCAGTCATCATAGAGTGTGTTTGTTTTAACGACTTTCTGCTGTGAAGTTTGTGTTGAGCACTGTCTTGTTTCCTCTTGAAACATAATTTTATCCAGTGGCCCCTCTTTCTGCAGTAATGACATGTAGAGTCTTTAGCTGGACAGTGGTTTTGTATGTGGTTTAGGCCACAACATTTACACATAGTACCTCTGCTTGTGTTGTGTTTTTCTCGTTGCTTCGAACCAGTTGCTTTGTTGTGTCTAGGTTTATAGCTTTTCACTGCATCCACCTGGGCTGCTAATGTACCTTGCTGAATTTGTTTAATGTTTAGTGTTTGTGCCTCGTGTTTCCTGCCTTCATCCAGAAGTTGTTGTAAAGTTAGTGTATCACTCTGGCTCAGTAGCCATTTCTGGAACTCTGGCATTGGTGTGCTAAGAAGGATCTGTTCAATAATTCGCTCTTTTTCTTCTTCTTTGGTAAATTTACATACACTTGTTTTCTCCTTGATGCGAGTGAAGAAATCATCTAAACTTTCACCAGGTTTCTGTCGCAGGTGGTGAAGTTCTAATCTTGCCGCTCTAAAGTTTGTGTGCTTTATGATCAGACGTTTTTCAAATTCGTCCAATATGGCTACGGGGTCGGTCGCTGACTCAACAGGCATGGCGGTAGCAAAACTGTTGTAAATTTTCAAACCTTCATCGTCCAATGCTTCTAGGATATATGGAGTTAAGGTTTGTCCTTCCAGACCAGTGGTCTTGGAATATAGATCTATGCGTTGGCGCCATAATAAGAAAGCTTCACTCTTATCATCTCGACCGGCAAATCGCATTTGCGGTGCGCTGCGATAGTGTTTAGCCGCCATGGTTGACCTCGATGACGAAAATTAGCCGAACAAACTGTACTCACGTGTTATCGTGTAGCTGTTTTGCGTCGGTCCGGTATCGGCCGCTGCCACCATGTAATGTTATGATGTATGTATATAAGCATTACCTCGTCATCTTCACAAGCACACACATGTTTCAGAAGGCACCAGTAAGGCGTGTTCAGTTTGCAGCCATGTTTATTTACCGGATATCGTACATGTCAAGATTCGCATTATATTACAATGTGTGTTCGTATTTTAATGTATTATATTACAGAAGCATCACGCGTACAGCTCAATACTAGTCGCATCCCTTCATTTTGAATGCGTTCGTCATTCACACTGTGACACTGACAGCGCGAGTATTCCTAGACCATACTCTATTACTGAAATTACGAGCTGATAATACAGGAGGATCTGCACTCAGGATCTTATGTTTTTGTTGACTCATATGAACCCTCTTGTATAGATGTTAAGCACAGATTAGATTGGAATTGGTATATTATTGGATTTATCCTTCAACTAACGAACTAGTTTATATTACTTTGCGAGAATGCACTTTCTTACAATCCACCTAATTCTAACTTAAACTTGTTACACATTCAGCTCGCCATATTAAATTGCCATGACTTTATTGATCGGTGGCTGCAAGCTCCTGCGTGTTCATTGGCTGATCCAGTTCTCCCTTGTTCATTCATAAACGACGCGTGTGTATACATATTATCATCATCATCATCTCAACCCGTAACCCGTCATGGGTCGTAGGGGTGCCATGGTGGAAGCATCAGCAGACAGGGTCCTCCACTGCTCTCTATCCTCAGCAATGCGTACAAGTGTGGAAAAACCGTGTCCTGCCCATTCTTTGATGTTATCAGCCCAGGATTTTCTTTGCCTTTCTCTTCTCCGTTTACCTTCGACTGTTCCCTGGAGGATCATTTTCGAAAGGGAGTCATGACGAGTTACATGCCCAAACCAGGCAAGCTTTCGACGTTTCACTACTGACAAAAGTGGTTCTTGGTGGCCTGCATAGGTGTTTATCTTCTCTCTAACATAGACATTTGTTTTGTGCTCTTTATAGCAAATGCGCAAAATTCTTCTATAACATTTATGCTCGAAAGCCTGAATCCTTCGCTCCGTATCTGCAGTGAGTGTCCAGCTCTCACACCCATATAAGAGAATAGATAATACAAGTGATTTGTACTCGTATAATTTGATCTTCACAGGAAAACTGATGTTACTTTTCCAGATCACATTCAGTCTTGTCATGGCAGCTGAGGCCATCTCAAGTCTTGTCTTGATTTCTTTACTTGATCTCCCATCACTACATATAGTGGACCCGAGATATTTAAAGGTGTTAACTTCTTCTAACGTTTGCCCATTTAACGTAATGTTGTTCGGAACATGTTTCTTATGGCTATTCACCAATATCTTGCTTTTTTCTATATTAATTTCCATCCCACATTTTCTTGTTACTTTTTCCAGTCTAGAGGTAAGGTCTTGAAGTTCTGATTCTGTTCCAGCTATCAGATCGATATCATCAGCAAAACGTAGATTGCAAAGAGGTCAGCCTCCAATTGATATGGTTGTTTTATAATCATAAAGAGCCTCCTGCATAATATGTTCTAGATATATATTAAAGAGCACTTGGGACAGGATACATCCCTGGCGAACTCCTACAGTTGTTTTGAAAAATTCTCTAATGTCATTGCTTGCAAAAACAGCACTGCTTGCATCCTTGTATAGTGCTTCAATGATATCTATGATGTTGGTATCAAAATTGAATTTTCTCATTATTTGCCATAAGCCTTCATACCAGACTCGATCGAAGGCTTTTGTGAAATCGATGAAGTTATGGTATAAATCGTGTTGATGCTGGAGATGTTTTTCGATCAGTAATCTAATGATGAAGATTTGTTCTGAGGTACTTCTTTTTGGTCTAAAGCCAGCCTGTTCCTTGGACAAGATTCCTTCTGATTTCTGTTTTATTATATACATATGTTATATATGTTTTATACATATTATACAACAATGATAAACTTAGCGAAGAAAAAGCAGAATTTCGAGCAGGAAGACAATGTACAGACCACACAGCAACACTCAGAATCATCATAGATCAATCAAATGAGTGGTAGATCCCCTTGTATATCAATTTTATGGACTTCGAAAAAGCTTTGGACAGTATATACCGCACTGTAATGTGGAAAATCCGGAGACATTATCGAATCCCAGAGAAATTCATTAAAATCACCCAAGATTTCTAACGGGAGGCCTCATGCACAGAAGTACACAAAGCAAAACTATCAGAGCCCTTCACAGTACATAGTGGTATCAGACAGGGATGTGTGCTGTCATCAACAATTTTTCTCATGGTCATGAGACAGACAACAGAGGGAGAGAAAACTGGAATTCAGTGGACATTTAACAAACAACTCGAGGATCAACACTTTGCAGATAATGTGTGCCTTCTTTCACATAGACAGCATGATATGCAGGAGAAAACAAATAGATTTGTAACAGAAGCAGCAAGGATGGAACAAATCAGACATTTAAATAAGACAAAGGAAATGAGAATAAATAATATGCAGATGGACTTGATAAAGATCAAAGATCAAGTTATTGAAGAAGTAGAAAGCTTTATATTTCTGGGGAGTAACATTGACTAAGGAGAGGGAACCGTTGATGATGTCTGCTCAAAGATAAATAAAGCCAGATACGCTTTCAATTCCCTTTGGCCAATATGGAAATCCTCAGCTATATCCAGAGAGAATAAAATCAGAATCTGTATCTCAAATGTGAAGTACAGAGCTGGATGATCTCAGAATAGGGCTCCACAAACTTTGTCAACGATTCAAAAGCGTTGTGATCCAATGGATCCCATCTCATCGTAACATCACCGGCAATGAAGAGGATGACAGAACGGCAAAAGAAGGTTCACATCTATTTCAGCCTGATGCAAGCATAACTTTCGAGGAGGCAAAGAGTTTTATTAGAATCAAATACAGAAACAAATTGAATGTAAAACATCCAGGGCACACACAGAATGATGCTTACTACCAGCTCAACAGAACAGAACAAGTGGTAATCTTCAGACTCAGTACTAGCCACAACAGATTGAGATACCATATGTTCAACAAACTAAAGATAGGAACTACCGATCAGTGTAACTGGCACTGATAAAATGACAGCTGAACATCTGCTTCAAAGTTGTCCCTTATATGTGATACAGAGAAAGTACATATGGCCGACGCCAGTTCCTTTCGTGGAAAAGCTTTACGGGGATTCAAATAGCCTCAAACTGACTACTGCTTTCTTTGAGAACATTCAAGTGGACGTCTGAGAGTGTACGAAGAAGAAGAAGAAATTTGTTCAGTCTTGCTGTATGGCCCAGAGACATGGCATGTCTCAAAGAGTATCACCTCCAAGCTACAGACATTTGTAAATAGGTGTCTCCGACGGATCCTCCGTATAAGATGGCCAGACGTAATAAAAAATATTGAGCTAAGGAAAAGATGCAGACAACATACAATACAAAGAGATATTAAGGTAAGAAAGTGGGGATAGGTAGGACATACACTCAGAAGAGAAAAATCAATCATAGCCAGAGTTGCCCATCACTGGAACCCACAGGGAAAAAGAAGAGTGAGGAGGCCAAAGAGAATTTGGAGAAAAACTATTAAACAGGAGGCTACGGAAATTGGAATGACTTGGGCACAGCTGAAAATGTCAGCCCAGAATAGAACGAAAAGGAATGATGATGATGACGTTGATTTTGGTGTTAAGTTCTTAACAGAATGGAATAGGTTCCTACAACAGAACATGGACCTCGAGGTCCATCAAGAACTAGAAAATGTCACACTAAGATGTGCGTCTGTGCAAAAAGAATCTCTCAGGCAAGTTAGACGTAGATTTCTCTCAGCTAGAGATACTTTTCAAGGCCTCTCAAAACTGAGCCCTGTGATAATTTTGAACAAGGTAACATTTTCAGAGTTACCTTTTATACACATTGCAGAAAACAATTTCATCAAATTAGAAGAGCAGTACAGAAAAACAACTTTTGTTTATTTTAGAGAGGAACCACAATTTAAGAAAGATGGACTTCCTGCAGAAAGTGACCGGTATTGGATCGGTGTACTCCCACATAGGGAATTTAAATAGCTCGACGCTGGTGTCTTTACGTGTGTAATAATCCCAGTGAATAATGCCGTAGATGAGAACATATTTACTCTTGTATTATACAGACCTACGGGTCTTTTATATTTGGACATGCGCCCTAATATAACCGACTAGGTTGAACGGGACGTGCCTCGCCAAAACGAGGCAAAAGTTTTACCAAAAAAAAAAAAAAAACTCTTGTATTATCATTTAAGGTAAATGCAAGAAACAAAAGGCAGCTGCACCTGCTTGACGCTATTGTAAAATAATAGAGCCTAGCTGTTGTTTTCGAATACATGTTGTAAGTACTTCACTGCGTCATCAACAATTTTAAAACACTATACGGTACTTCTGAATAGTGGCGTACTAAAGGTGTGTGAGGGGGCGGTACGCCCTGTGTGACAGCCAGGATAAGGGTGTTATCGGACACTATTATGAAAGTACGTACTGCTAAATGGGCACTTGTAAGTGTGCTTATGGGGCGAGGGGTGCAAAGCATAGGATCCGCTCTTAGTGCTAAATGGACAACTCTGCTTCTGGTAAAGAAAATGGCGAAGGTTCCAGCGGCGACGACACTGATGACCTTGATCGGTCGCTTTTTTTTTTTTTGCGATTAAGGATAATCTTTTTTCAATAGTTTTTTTTTTCCGAAAGTGTTTATCTTTTTTTGTGAACGTGTTTGACTTTTGTTCACAGTTTTCAACTCTACCTAGATCTGAGTTTGTTTGGTTTTTTTTTTCTTGTTATGTCGAGCTGTCATTTTCCTTCATTTGTTGAAGAACGCCACCTTAATTAATTAGAGAGACCATACCTCCGGATTTGGCCGGCTTTTCACATGAAAATGTAGCGTCCGGTCGGCTTTTTAAAAAAAAATTCCATGTGTCCGACTTTTAAACAAAATTAGAGGAAAAAAAGAAGAAGAAATCGATTTTTTTTTTTTTTTGGGTCTGTTATGCGATAATCTTCAGCGGAATTTAATTGTTTTCGCTGGATGACATTTTTACAAGTTCCAACATGTTAAAGCCTACATCAAATATTAAATGAGTAAGGACATGAAAATTGATGACAAAAATGCTTTGATCAATTCACGGTCTGATCAGTTAAGTCAAATCAAATCTGAATGATAATACTTTTTTTCAACTACTGGGCACATGAAAAATGAATCAAATTCTTTGAACAATCAAGAAATGTAGAGTTATATTCGGAACCACTACAAATTGCTCCTCTTTAAAAAATCTTTGCTGTTCCAAATATAATGCTGATATTGAGAGGATTTATTTTATCTTTCATGGAAAGTCAGTGGACAAAGGATAGAAACAAATTCATTGTTGAATGTATAAAAGGAATATTACAAGTTCAATAAAATTATAAGAATGTTATATGTACAGATTTCCATGAGCATTTAGTTGAAGTGAAAAGTACAATGTTAAAGACTGAATATTTAGTGATGATGAAACAATAATGCTTGATGGAAAAATTATTAAAACATGCATTTTATATGACGTAACATTTTAAAATAAAATGTCGTTGAAGTATTTATATATATTTTATCATGATTATGTACATACATGTATTAAATTAGTGAAAATAACGCGTCCTCCTTTGTATGCTCGTGTTTTCAGTAAAAGTGTCCTCTTTTGTCCTTTTTAAGTCAAAAATCAGAAAATGTCCTCTTTAAAAAAAATAATAACTGAGATAAATTTACGGTTCTCGCCCACAGTAGCCCAAAAATAGCCCAAAGTAGCCTAAAACGCCTAAGGTAACCTAAGGCGTCCAGACGTAGCCCAAAATTAAAAATCTATGTGTATCTAGTTGTTTTGTAAGGTACAGTCTAGATTTTTATTTTTTAAATTTAAGATGGCAACACTGCTGACGATACAGATTTAAAATAAGGAAATGACCATTGTGTATTTTACTAAATGAAGAGCATTCCGATTCTGTGTTACAACCGACTTTTGTGTATTTCACCAACTTGCACTTGTCCCAGAGGTAATTGGCAATCATGTTTTATAAATCTTTCATTCGAGGCCAAATAGATTATGGAAGCCTAATCTATGACACTGCAGCACATAGTCACAAGATTAAATTCGGTAAATTGGAAGAATAATGTCCGCCATTTTTCCCTCAGGTTATTCACGCAGAAAATGAATATTAGACAAACATAAAGGTATGTTTTCAGGCACTCGTAAGAAATAAAGAAAAAGTACGGGTCATTAGTGCGAACTGCAACTCATAACACCGGCAATTTACAAAGGGCAGTTCAGTCTCTTAATGATGCAATCACTTCTGTTGTTCCCCTATTATACAGTAAAGGTCAGACTACACAATACTTAGTCGTTCCCCTTCTACCGTGAGATGTAGAGGTTTGGAAGAAAGAGCACCAGACTATCCTATTGGCTGTCTTCTTCCTGGCTTGGTTCCATTCTAGTGCTCGGTCCTTCAAAGATTGTCTATTGTAGTCTTCCCTGTGAACTCTGGGTCATCATGGGGGTCTGGATGCCTGGATCTTTGTTTCCCATGCTTGTCATGGTAGCCGATCTTTTCCCATTCTGCAGACATGGCCAAACCATCTTAGTTGGGACTGTTCTACTTGGGGCTGCAGGGGGTGGGATTTAAGGCCTTGACGTACACAATACAAAGACCTTAATACTGTGTCTAGTAAATGATAGAAGACTAAGAACAGTAAGTACAGGACAGAGGGTAGGATTTTGGTATTGTATAAGCATTCAAAACACACAAGGAAGGGAAACCTGAGGCCTGTAAACAGTAAATAAATATTAGACAAACATAACGGTATGTTTCATCTGCTCTAAAGGTACTTGAGTATTGCCCTGTTGCTATTGACAGCTTATTCTGGGCACCAGTGCTTAAGGTCAGAAAGACACCTCCACCTCCATTTTCTGTTGCATTTGTTGCTGATCCATATATGTATGCATGAATCCAGGTGTTATGTGGGAAATGTTTCTCTGTGTATTTTGTTTTAACTTTGATTTGCCATATTTACAATGATTTGATAGATGTGATGTCGCTTTTCTGTATCAGCAGTTATTCATCTTATTTGGAATTGAAAACACTGTATATCCTAATTATAACCCATCAGAGGTTGAACGGATATTTCTCGTCACTGGAATAAGAAAATAGTAATAAAATAGGGAACTTAAAAATTCCTAGCAAAAAAGTAATTAGGCTGCCTACTCAGACTATAATTAAGAATAGTTTAATTTAGTATAGAAGAATTTTAATGTGCAGAATGTCTACAATAAAGTAATATGAAAAACAGAGAATAACAATATTATGTTATTTCCAGGATTGCAATTCACCCATATCAGTAGAAGAGGTATTGAGAATAGACAGACTTAGAGAACTGCATGATATAGTAAAGCAGTATGCAACCAGAACCAAACCAAAAATTGATATGTAAGGATTACTGAGGGTGTAGTGGGAAAGTGAATGTGTAATAAGGTTCTCATAATACTAATTGATAATAACAAATAAATAGTGAACCAGGTTTCATCCCAAACACCTCAGACTTCACCTCCTATTTTTTTTACATGCACAACAATTGTAGCCTACATTAACTCTTTGATTCCAAAATTATTACTTACACTGTGCCTCAATTTTATGTGTGTGTGTGTGTGTTTTTTTTTTTTTTCCCCAAAGAATTCTAAACAGCAGAATATACCATGTTTTTGTGTAAATTGTTTATGTGCAGTGTTTCTCCATTAGTATTAATAAAAGCATAATTGGAATTTATAAAAACACAATGCATGTAGTAAAAAACATACCAACAACGTTAACAGTAGAATATAAACTTAATGAAGGCAATTTATTGTTGCAGTCAATGAAACTTGGTTTCCTAGTCTTGGAACATAAAGGTAATTCATATATGGCCATACCTACAGCACAGTCTGGATAAGTAGAAATTACTGCGACCACCTAAACAAATTCTTCTTATCAGGAGTTTGCTCAGAGCTGGACTTTCTGCAGTGAGAATAAAACAGAGAGTAAAAAGTAATTATTTTTACCCTTTATTTATAACTGTTTCATCATTTTAGTAGGATTTTTCCACTTTTGAAAAGCAAATTAAAAGCATAAAGTATAGCATCATGTCCTTTGTTTGTACCTTAGATGCAAATACCAGAAAATATTTAAAAACTACATAATTCATAATGAAACTTGGTTAACAAATGAAAATCACAAAATATTGCTATCGGAAGCTATGCTGGTGTAATGGTTACCAAACTGCACTGGCGATCAAGTGTTCAAGGTTCAAGCCCGGATATGGGCATTTGAAGAAGTGTCACAGACTGGGATTTTGACTGAATAACCTGAATGGCTCCTGAGATAAACCCTCTGTGGATGGGAAGGAGGGAAGCTCCTTACCTGAATGGGAGGAAAGTCCACAGGTTCCCCAGCCTCGCAATGACATTTCATTGGTCCGAAGAGCTTATAGCCCAAGTACTGCTGGTTACGAAAAATAAAAATAATTTTAAAACAAGTCAAGTATAATAATATCACATAAATATTTTGACAATTGTTTGTGGTTTTAAAAGTTTATCTTTAGCTTTGTCTTTCACCTGTGACTAGTCATTAACTGTAGCTTTAGATAGAGTTCTGTTGGTTTTTCAATGGCCAGGCTATACACTCATCAAATAAATGTAACATTCCTCATCTCTTCCATCATTTGATAATGAATTATGACTATCAACTCAATTCTCTTAATTGTCATCTATGTTTTTAAGTAAATGTGACACATTCATTTTCTCAGGAGACTTAGAATTTGTAGATACTTGGCTTGTCACATTTCTGTGGTAATTTAAAGAAAACCATAATCATGTGATTCGTCACAAAACTATAATAAAAATGCCAAAGCATGTACACATGCTGTTTAACTTCTTCTTCTTTTGTTCGCTTAAACTATATTGTCTATATCTGCAATGTTTTTTCTTGTATAAACTTCACTGTCTTTTGTAGTTCATACAGAGGTCCATACAGTTTTGCTTCCAGTGTTGTTTCTCTGGGCCAGTGGGTTTGCCTCAATATATCATATTCAGGGCAATCTTGAAGTACGTGCTCCGCAGTCTGGGGTGCCTGTCCACATGTACACATAGTTGAATTGCCAATCTTGAATTTTGTATACATGTGGCTGCGGATGCGGTTGTGTCCTGATCTGAGGCGCAGAATGACAATTTGTTCTGATCTGTTCATAGCTTGGTAGTCATCCTGCGTTGGTGTTGGTGGCTTTCTGATAGATTTGATCATCTTTTTCTTCTGATGGTACATAACTGGTACATCCGGTTGTTCGTCTGCAGCACCTTCTTTAGCCAGTCCATCTGCTCTCTCGTTTCCTGGTATTCCACAATGAGACAGTATCCACTGCATGGCGACCCTGCACTGGTTGCATAGTTTAGAAAGTAGGGCTTGTATACCTGGCAATTTTCTGGACTGAAGTGCTTGGAGTGCTGATCTTGCATCTGTCAGGAATACTACAGGCTGTGGACCGAGATTGGTGTTCAGTAGTTTCTCAGTTGCCACCTTGATTGCCTGGACTTCTGCATCATAGTTGTTACAGAATTTCCCCGTTGGTACTCTGACCATATCCCTAGTGTTATTTGGGTATTCTATGTACACTCCTGCTCCTCCATTCTTTACTGCATTCTGTGCTGACCCATCCGTGTATACTTGGACCCAGAGGTCCTGTGGGTATTCATCATCCAGGAAACTGAGAGTGACTGTCCTACGCTGTTCTGTTCATCCCTGTCAAATATTCCTTTCACTTTTGTGTGGATGTGTACTAGTAGTCCAGGCTCCTCTCTCCAAGGGGTTTGTTCTGGCACAGACTTTATGGGGCTGTTAACTTCAGGCAGGTCTGAGGTTTGTCTACGAAATCGTTTGGCCTGGTGGATAAAGCTGCTTCTTTTCAGTTGCCCCATTGCTAGGTTTTGGAATCTGTCCTTCATTGGATGGCTCGGCATACAGAGGAACTTTTCTGCCTGTGTTAGCACTTTCGTGTCTCTGCATTCTCTCAGTGCTTGTATCCTCCCCATTTTCTCCATCTCCACTATAGACGTTGATTTCATTGCCCCCATGATGACCCTAAGCACCTGGTTTTGCACCTTATCTAGCTCTTGTAATGTGGTGTTTGATGCTGGACACCACTCAGCTGACCCATATTCCAGGTGTGGTCGTATGCCCTGCTGGTAAACTTTACTAAGTATTTTCCCGCTGGCTCCCCATGTGGTTCCACTTAGTTTTCTCAGGATGGCTAACTTCCTCCTGGCCTTTGTTGCTGCCTTGTTGATGTGCTGCTTCCATGTCAGCCTATCATTGAATGTAACTCCGAGATAGGTGGGTTGTTTATCTTCTCTCAGGAGCTCTTCGTTTATCTTGGTGACACCAGCTTTTTGTTTGGGAGAGAGGGTGAAGAACGTAGTGCTGCACTTGTCTGTGTTGATGCTGACACACCATCTATTTGCCTATGAGGTTAAGGCATCTATAGCTCTTTGTATCAGTTTGGTGGCCATTGTTGCATGTTCATCTGTGCACCATATTACCAGGTCATCAGCGTACATTGCCACTTTCATTCCATGTGGTAGTTCAGCAACCAGGTCATTGATGTAGACCAGGAAAAGTGTGGGGGACAGAACCCCTCCCTGAGGGACGCCATGACGCAGTAGAATTTTCTTACTCTTGAGGCCATCTAGTTGTACTCTGGCTCTTCTGTTATGCAAGTATGCTTTCACCCATTTGTACATCTTACCATTCACTCTACAATTTCTCAGTTTCTTCAGAAGCCCTTCTTTCCAAACCTTGTCAAATGCTTTCCTTAGATCTATCCATGCTGCTAGTACCAGTTTCTTTTCTTGGAACGCATCCTCAATTTCTTGGGAAAGGTAAGTTGCCTGATCTTTGGTGGAATAACACTACCTAAAGCCCGCCTGCTGTGGTACAAGAAGGTTTTCACTTTCAAGGTACCACTGTAGCCTGAGGTTGATGATCTGTTCCATTGTTTTGCAGAGGCAGCTTGTAAGGCTGATTGGTCTGTAGCTGGAGGCAGTGGAACTGTCTTTTCCTGGTTTTAGGAGTGGTGCTGTTTAACTTCACTCTGATTGCTAAAACAGTAACAGAAGTCACTTTATGGTTTTAAAATATAGACTAGATCAGTAGCAGGGAACCTATGTGATGTGAGGATCTACTTTAGAAACACTGAGCTTTCTAAAGATCTGCCTTGATACAATCATATCTGCTTCAGGTTCCAGAGTATAAAAAATGTTGAAGAAGTGCAGAATATACGTTATTTGCATCTCTGCAGCATAACCCTCTTACTGCAATTCTTTCAACAAGGCATTGAAAAATTGAAATTAAATTATATTTTACCAAATGATAACATCACTTCAAATAAAGGATCCCATTCTTATCTTATGCAGTTCATAAATAAAGTGAATTTTAATAAGGCTTCTCATAGGATATCAATGGAAACACAGAATAAGTACCTTTAATCCTGGGGATATCACACTTTTAAATACCTTTGAGAAAGAGTAAGTCCTTAATTTGCTATCATTTTTTTTTTGGTTTTTTTTTTTTGTAATTTCTATCATGTAAAAATCTATCAAATCATCCCCTGTGATCTCCTTTATATTTAAGTTTGAAGATAACTTTGAGGATTAGGGTATGTTCACTGCTGGTGTGAAATGCATTAAAAACTGGTGTGGGGATAGGGGAAGATAGTAACTGTGGGTCACAGAAATATTGAAAGTGAAAAAGGAAAGGAGAGAATGAAGTTATGGAAAATGATAAAGTATTTATTTTAAAAAGCGTATTTGTTTATTGCGAATGCAGTTGCATTAGGCCCCACTATTTGACAGTGATTATTGCTGTGAGGTAATGCTGCTTAGATATTGGTGTAAATATATGTAGTATATCTTCATAGTCTTAAAATGATACCCATCATCTGCTATATTTCATTGCCTTCAGGTTGAAAGAAATATGAAATCTAATGTCACACATCTAATTACAGAAATGAAGCAGGAAACAGACTATGAGGTATGTCAAATATTTATGTCCCATGTAATTCCCCTGGGTCTGTGAAGAGACAAAGAAAGAATATGCCTACTGCACTCTTGAGCATGTTGTACACAGTGACTTGTGGGTGGGGGCTGGCTACCTCATTATGTTAAACAAATTGTCACAGACTCCACTGCTGCAAGTGTATGTGAATGCTTGATGCAGGCTTCTAGCAAGTGGTCCAGCTGTAATGGTGTCTGTATGCTCTGTTAGGAGCACAAAAAGAAGATGAATGTAAATATTGACATTTGGAAGCTTTCAAGGGTGCATTCTTCTTCTTTGATCTTTAGCTGCCAACGGTCAAAGCAGTCAGAGGCCATCATGCTTGGTGGCGTCTTGTTGGGCAACAACAAATTGATTCCACTTTGCTCGGTCGGTGGCCATGCTTTGTACAGTGCCCCAACTCTGGTTCATTCTTTGCATCTCAGCCTCACAGTACTCCGCAGGTTGTTTTTGGTCGGCTTCTCTTTCATTTTCCTTCAGGGGTCCATAGCATAGCTGTTCATGAGATGGCATTGGGGTCTCTTCTGAGGACATCGCCAACCAAATTCCAGCATCTGCCAGCTATGATGTGTGGCCACCTGGGTGGTATCCTAATGTTCCAAAGGACTGGTTCTAAGGCACCATTTAGTATTATGTGGCAGTGGGGCTGTGATGATACTTGCTGTCTAACAGAGAGTTTTGATATTAACTGGCCAATCTCGCCAGAGCTAGTAATTTCTCTCCCACAGTCTTAGGGAACTACCAGGTTCTTAGTCTATCCTCTAAGGTTGTTATAGTTGGAGCAACTATAGATCATCATTTAATTTTCCAACTGACATGCGTTTATTCCCTTTTATTCCAAGATAAAGCAATTGAGTGACTGCATGCCTTTAGTATCAACGTGAATTTTATTTACAACATTTCTTCCACAAATAGACATAGTACGTATACGTAACATCATGTGTTCTTCATATTTCCAACAAATTCTTATCCTAGTCAACAGCATAGGAGTCTAACTTCATGTGAACCCTCTGTTTTAGCTTCTTGTAAATTGTTCCTTCAACAAAATGGTGAACAATTCTATCCATACCGTTTTCTGTGAGGTATTCATTTATTCATATACTAAAAGTTTCAATTTGGTAAAATGCCATTGCTTCAATATAACAGTTCAAATCTGTGTACTGCCTAAGGAACGCTTTCGGCCATTAGTTTCTTCTTTCTTTGGAAAACCATCCTGCGCTGACATGTAACGTTATATAAAGTCTATATTGTACTACTTACAGCATTCTCCTTTTGGAAATATCACATTAATAAAACCACAGTGAATGTATAACAATTTGTGGTTCTAACTGCAAGAATAAGTCTTCATTCTATGTTGAAAAATCCTCAACTGCAGTATAATGAAATATGCATCTGATGGGTTCAGATACTTCCCTGCGACTGCTATAATATAATTTTCAGCACATCTGTTCTATTCAGGCTAAACACTCTGACTGATAGATTAAAATCCATTAATTGAATAATAGCTAAATCTGCTTATTATTACTGGCTTGAACCACTTGTTCAAGACTTCCACAAAAACACTGCTGCTTGCCTCTAAGGCTGGGCTCGGACTGCTAAAGCTTCCCAGAGATTTCTTGCTCGGGGAATGGCATCTGCCAGCTCACTGAGCCTATTCATTGGTCAGGCTAAATTACGACTATGGTCTGCTTTCATTGAAACTATCAGTTTATTTTTCTTGACTTTATTTACACCGCTATCTTCTGTTTCAAATCCAAATAGTGAATTATTAATAAGTTATCTTTCCTAGTATAATTACCAGCAATGACTAATGTACGGTCACATATAGTATGCATGTCCTCTTGTTTGCTCCGAGTAATCAGATCTTGGTTGGTGATGGTATTCAGCCAAAAGATTCAGAGAATTGTTCTTAGGCTGGTTGCGTGAAAAGAGGACAATTTTTACATTTCCTTCTCTGTTACTCTCCAGCACTCCGCGCCATAGAGAAGAATGGAAAGCACACAGCTCTGATATAATCTTAATTTTGTGCTTGTGCTGTACTGATAGGACTTCCAAATGTTGTTTAGACTATAAAGGTGTGCATGGTATAGTGTTAAATTTGTGAGAAAAAAAAAAAAAGAATGTTTTTGAAATTTGCTGGACATGTAAAGAAATGATTGTGAACAATTTTATGTGATCATTTTCATAATTTATCTTGATCTATACTGGGAATTTGTTCACTGAAGTCTTAGCTAAGCCTAATTATATGTATTTACTTAACAACTTAAGTTTGTGACTTGTAGGAAACTAATTTTTTTTTTAAATCAGGCACCAAAGAATATTAAAACAAATGTCCCAATTGTAATTGTAGGAGAAAAGCAGGATTTATGTTACTGTTTTTTTTTTATTTTACTGGTCAAATAATGGAAGTTAGCAGGTTTATATTAAAACTGGGGGGAGGGGGGAGGGGGTGGGGGCAGTTGTATGTCTAAAATATCTTTATGACTTGACAGCTGGCATGGTTCAGGTGCCTTACAACTTCCCCTCCCTACTGCCATTCAAGTTAGACTCTTTTCAGTCACAAGTTTACAGAGATTCTTACCACACACAAATCAATGAAAGGAAGGGGAAAAAAATCTTCTTGAACAGTTATGAACTGAATCAGCTTTTACAGAAGAGAAGAATTATGTTAAAGAGGGTTTCAGTGGAATTACCTCATCTGTTATGGAGCATCTAGAGCTACAAGTAATACCTGACCATCTTTGAGGGAGAAGTAATTACCACAAAACATTGTTATTGTTATAAAGAATTGACATCATTGCACTCTGGGCAAACCCATAGGTGCTCAGTCTCCATCAGTATATGTCGAAGAGTGTGAATGCTAACTGTTCCTGTAGCTCACTGGTTGTAAACACAACAGATGCATCTTCTCATACGTCCATCTATACTAGCTTTACGTTTGAAGCCAAATTCCAACAGTCTTAACCTTGATGATTCATCTATTGTAGTGTCATTCTCCAACAGGCAATCATTAATTGCTCTCAGTATATCTCCCTTATCCATATCTAATGTCCCCACTATGGGTGCTCTTGATGCTAGTCTGTCAGCTCTTTCATTACCACATTGTTATGAGTAATATTCATAACATTTGTGTCGATATCATTAGATGGTTTGACAAGGCTTCTCATTTGTTTATTATACGTAGTCCTGGGTAACACAGGAAGTGATGTCATTGCCTCGAGGTGGAGTTTGGCAGACATGAAGGTTTAGATGAGGAAAAGTCAGAGATCGTTTGTATGGACTTCGATGTGTGTTTGGCGTTGCGAGTGGACGCATGTGTCTGAGCTGCTGAAATTATGTTATATGTTCTACATCCCTATGTTATACCATCACTACTACATCAAGATCTTATGTGACATGTTGCTAGCTTTATTCTAAAGGGAGTATGAATTCGAATTATCGTATAAACTGATTTAATAAAGATATTGAAAAACTGTCGAGGACAGTGTTCTAGCCACAGATGGTACAGAGTATTTCGATGACTGAATATGTCTTGCCATTGAATATATATTGGTCGTTACTACTATGCATTTTGGAGCAGCGTTCAAGTTATAATAAAGATGTATGTATTCGTTCCACTGCACCTTTTATGACATTCATACTTCAGTGTGACATTGTACTGTTGTGTGTCTTTATATTATTTGATAAGTATAGTTTGACTAAATGCCTGGTTACTCTGGCCAAGATAACACTAGGGTAGAACAGCTTGACAATGCAGACAGCCAATATCACACTGAAAGTTGACGCCTCTGGATCAGGTATTGGTGGTACACTTATGCAGGAATTCGATGGTTGTCTGCATCCAATCCTATAGTCAGTCAAAAATTAACACCAATGGAGCAAAAATACCCGATTGTGGAAAGAGAGCTGCTTGCTGTTGTTTACTGTTTCTCCAAACTCCAGAGATATCTGATTGGAGCATAATTCGTCTTAGAGACAGATCAGAAGGCTGTTTCATATCTCACGACAGTGAGATTTAGAAGCGAGAATGCTGCCAGAGCATCCCTTGCACTTCAGCCTTACGATTATGAAATACAGGCTATCAAGGGCAGTCAGAATGTTTTGTCTGATGTCCTGTCAAGATGTGTCAAGGACCCTAGGTTACCAAACAACTGCATAAATGCAGTTGACTTGTGAAATTGCAACTAACCTATTGACTTACTTCATCACATGTTGACCCGAGTAACATTGAACTTATTGAAGCTTTATTGGCTATCACTGCTGTTGCTGATGAACATTTTTATATGTATTACTATGGTCCCATGATGGAAGGTACATTGATTCGTTGTGCAATGCCAACTCAGGGAACTAGCTCGAATTTTCGCAATAACTTTTTTTTGACAGTGCTTATAGTTATTGATCGGTTCACATGACACCTGATGATGATGAATGCTGATATGGACAATTTTGTGTAGTAACACGTTCCACTCAGCACGTTACGTGGATATCTTGTGCCTTATTGACAGTGATCATATTTAATTTACAGACTAGCAAACGCACATTCTGTAAAATTACGAAAATGCTGTGACTTGAGGATATTTTGTGCATACATTCATTTTCATTCTCAATTTGCAAACAGCATCTGCAGATTAAGGGACATAACACCAGAACGACTCGCATGATCAAGGGAGATTACCTTGAATATTATTGTCATATTTTTTTGGTTCTCAATTTGTGTGGACTTGTACATTCATACTTTATATCAACATACGATTGTATGGAGGAGAATCAAGGACATTAACATTTGTCAGTTGGACATTTTCTCACTGGACTTTACTTTAATTTTTCATTAATGGGTATAATACCATTACATTACGCATTTTAATTACAGTGCTTAATTTGAGTGTTACTTAATTTTAATTTACCAGATATGGTTTGGTCTTTGATACAAATCAGTTTCACGCTCACAATAGATTTTGAATCGATATATGGCTGATATTCCATACTATTATCAATGTGTACAACATATCAGCATATTCTTATCTAATTGCTCACACAATTGTGTTAGATGCAAGATAACATTTTTTTTTCTTTTAACACCACACTGCTATGGTTCTATCAGGTACTTACGAATTACATGTACCTTTAATCTTTTAGCATATGATGTTGGATTCATTAACTTTATTACTTTGATTGTCTGCCTCATGTCATCTAATTACGCTGTTGCATTTCTTTTTCCTCTTTAATACTTTGCATTATTGCTGTTGATTAATAAGAAATTAATTGACTATTGATACTGGACTTGACAGTCTTAGGCTTTGGTTTTTACCGCTGTCCACACTTTGAGTGTTTAATTGCCTTCTCCTTGAGGTGGAGTTTGGTAGACATGAAAGTTTAGATGAGCAAAAGTCAGAGATCATTTGTAGGGACTTCGAAGTGTGTGTGGCGTGGTGAGTGGACGCATGTGTATGAGCTGCTGAAATTATGTTATATGTTCTACATCCCTATGTTGTACCATCACTAGTACACCAAGATCTTATGTGAGATGTCACTAGCTTTATTCTAAAGGGAGTATGGATTCAAACTGTCGTTTGAACTGATTTAATAAAGATATTGAAAAACTGTTAAAGACAGTGTTCTAGCCACAGACGGAACAGAGTATTTTGATGACTGAATATGTCTTGCCACTAAATATATTGGCCATTATTATTATGCATTTTGGAGCAGCGTTCAAGTTATAATAAAGATGTATGTATTCGTTCCACAGCGCCTTTTATGACATTCATACTTCAGTGTGATATTGACTGTCTGCATTGTCAAGCAGTTCTACCCTAGTGTTATCTTGGCCAGAGTAACCAGGCATTTACTCAAACTATACTTATCAAATAATATAAAGACACACAACACACATACACTAGCATGACCAGGACAGTATATCCACACCAGCTCTTGTAGCCTGGAAGCTTCTATGAATGTTTTCCGTTGATGACACAACCAACCACTTTGAACCTTTCAAAGCATGGACTGAGAGTCGGACACAATGATAGCCTTTGTTAATGAGCCTCGACCTCCATTCTCATGCTGGAAGTTGTTATCTTGTAAGCCCTGCTATGTTCAGACCAGTACCCTAACAGAGAAGCCCCAACCGGATTTCTCACCCCAGATTACAGACCCATTGGTATAGACAATGGCATCAAGAAAAAACATAAAGAAAGATATCTGATCAAGTTAACCTATATGAAATTTACAGGAGTTCACAAAGTACAGAGGAATAATGTTTATATCGAATACCAGCAGAAGGAAGGAAGGTTATCTGGTCAAGCTGTTTACGATTTACAAGAGCACACAAATTACATAGGAACAATATTACTATCAGTGCCATGACAAATATTAAACAGGGTCATCTTTGAGAGATTAAAAGAGTCCATAGATAGACAGCTGAGATAAACAAACAGGTTTTAAGCAAAACAGATCCTGTACAGACCAGACTGCCACATTGGGAAAAATAGTGGAACAAAATCTGAAATGAAACTTGCCTTTTTACATAGGTTTTTGTGGACTATGAAGATGTATTTGACAGTGTGGACAGACAATCACTTCAGAAATTGGTGAGACATTATAGAGTCCCCCTGAAGATCCTTAACTTAATAAAGAAAACATAAAGACACAATGTGCAGAGCTCTTCATGGAGAATGTTTTACAAAACTATTTGGGATAAGAGATGGAGTGGGACAGGGATGCTTTCTGTCACCATTTCTCTTCCTATTGGCTATAGATTGAATTATGAAAACATTGACCTCAACCAAAAACTTTAGTCAATAGAAATGGTATCCAGTGACCAAACAACTTGATAATGTAGATTTATCAGATGGCCTGGCTCTCCAGTCCCATAGCCATAATCAGATGCAAGACAATAAAGTGCTTGGTGTGAGTTTACAGCACGTAGGTTTGAATATACACAAGGAGAAAAGAAAGATAATGATAATAAATGCAACAAATGATAACAGTATTGCACTTAAAGACATGCCCCTTCAAGATCATACATAAACCTTGGCAGCTATGTAGACCAAGTAGGATGGACTGACAGTTATATCAAAATAAGAATACAAAAAGCTAGAGGATCTTTCATTGCATTGGGAAATATGTGGAGAGCAAAAAAAATCTTCAGTTCAATGTCAAGTCATTACAGCATGACTCTGAAACCTGGAGAAAAGAAAGACAACAACCAAAAAAGCTAGACTTTCATAAATGGGTTCTTGCATAGAATAGAATGATTGAAGTGGTATGACCAGATCACCTTGCGGAACGGATGACAAGAACCAAACAACTACCAGTGGTACAAGAGATGAGAAGAAGACACTGGAGATGAACACAGCACACATTGAGAAAACCTCTTGATAGCAATACCAGGTGGTTATATCATGAGACAGCTTTGCGTTTGAAGCCTGTAGAAAAGTTAGTAATGAAAATAGTGGAAGTAGTGGCAAGGAAAAGAAAAAAGTTAAAGAGGTGGCAAACATGTAGTATGCAAGACACACCATATGATAACAGGAAACACAAAGTTTCTAACAGTATGCAAGGTGTTGTGTAACCCTGACAGCTTATATTTTACGATTCTGTTAAGATGGGCTGACATACAGATTCACACAACATAGATTGAGAGAATAAATCAAGCCAGGACAATCCAAGGTTTAATTTGATATAATAAATCCAACAGAAAATATTTTCAGAGCATTTCAGGTATTACTTCTGACATCATATATCCAGTACCTTCTTTCATGACCCTAGTTACTTGTACTGCACATATTTCAATTATTGTGCCTGGTTTCATAAACAGCAGTTACATTGTTACAGCCTGAAATTTGCCTAATTATCCCACTGATAAATGAGACTCCCAGCCTGCTTTGGGATTTCACAGCCTTGAATGTTATTAATAAAGTACGCATAAAATAGACATCTAGTTCTTCTATCGGCTTGGCCAACTTTGAGTCTCCCTCCGAAATCACACTTTTCGCTCTGACATCCTTCACAATGCTTTTTACTTCTTTTATAAAGCCTGCGCAACAATAATTTGAAGGAACCCTCTGTCAAAAGAAACCCAATTTCTTCAATGATCATGCACTACTTACAACACAAGGCACCTTTTGATAAATGAAAACCCATTAAAAGACAATGCTTATAATCAAATCAGTTAACGAGCCTTTAAAACTACGCCGATGTCAGAGATGCAGAAAGCTGCTAGATTACAGACATTGTCCTATAGAAGAGATACAAAAAGCATGATCCCGATGGAACAGTACAACAGTATGCCAACACACCCAATGAAAGCAAGACTAGATGATCTGGCATTGTGGATGTCTAAAACATAGCAGCTTCGTCTATTATGGAAAAAGACTTAAAAGACAGCATCAAGACCTATCCATGAAGACAACACCACTGAAGCCCACCCTATAACCCTGTACCATGGAAACAGGCCAGCATTACCCACCAAATTAATACATCAATCAATGGTCTCAGAATTGGATATCTTCTTCTTCTTCGTTGGTCCTGAAAAGGACCTTGGTTGTGTTGTGTCCATTTACAGTGAAGCTGCGATATTTGTGGCTTTTGGCCGACTTCAGCACAACATTTTGTTGAATGAGTATAATGATCTGCAAAGACAAACTGCTGAGTATGATCCAAGAAAGCTATCCTGAACAATCATGGATACTTGCCTACATGGATGGATCAGCAACAAATGCCATTAAGAATGGAGAAGCTGGTATCTTTATCTCATGTCCTGACAACCACTATGAGACTAGGCATATTCTCATTGGTAAATTCTGTTCCAACTATACAGCTCTAGAGTTCAAGCTCTAGAGCAAGCTGCAAAAATGATTTTTAACACCAACTTTGACTGCCACCAGGTAGTCATCCTCACAGATGCACTGTCTGTACTGCAAGTTCTCAAGGGTGGTAAAATCCCACATCTGAGAAATGAACTAAGCAAGGTAGCTGCCAAAAAAGTGAACCATACTTCAGTGGGCACCATCCCATTGTGGTGTATGTGGAAATGAAAAGGCAGATAAACTTGCCAAAAATGGAGGAGAATGTGAACAAGATAACGAAATCACATACTTTGAGAAAAGGAGAGCTATCCAGACTATCAGAAAAGAACAAAATCAACCCAACAACGACTACCACACTTGACTGGCAAGACAGATCACCATTTTTTGCCCCAGGACAGGGCATAACAAACTGAATAAACACATGTACAAGCTACGATTGTATGCTTCACCACTGTGCACATGTGGATTAAATGAACAAACTGCTGAGCATGTTCTACAGGATTGTCCTCTGTATGACCAGTTAAGAAAGATATACTAGCCCAATGACTCAACACTAAACTCAAAGCTGTATCGAGCTAAAGAGGAACTCCATACAATGGTCAAATTCATTATGAGAACTCATCTAACAGTGTAAACATCAAAAATGCAATTGCAAGATGAGGAAGAAATCAGCTGCATACTGATATACAGGAAATTTTCAAAAAATGGTTGTTATCTGTGGAAACTGGGCCAGGAGCAGACTGTAGTAGTGGCCATGTGCTAGTACTAGAAAAAAAAAAGTTTCATTCTTACTGTAGAAATTCTGACCTCAGTGATGCTAGACCATGTAAAAGAAGCTTTAAATAAACAAACTCATGGAAGAACAAACACATGTTGAACAGAAAAATCATATGCAGATCAGGTATCAAGACTCAGAATCATCAATGTCAGGCACATTTATACATCAATTTTGTGGACACTGATAATTTATTTCCAGGTTTTTACTGATGTCTTTGTTGTGTGTACAAACATACTTCAAACACTTCAGTTTGTTGTTAGTCTCAAAATTGAACCTTGTGATAACAGTATTGGTTGGTAGTGATTGTAAAAAACCCTTTACATAACCTATGATTTTGTATTGCATGTCATCCAGGAGTGTTATTGGAATGGCTTCTCTAAAGATTCAGACATTAATTCCCAGACAGTTGCAGGCATTGGCAGGAAGAGATTAGATGAGCATAAAGTAAAACAGTCAGATATATGGAGAAATGAAGGTACACATGTAAATAGGCTTCTTTTTTTTAAGCAATGGAGCATCTCAGTTGAGGCTGAATTCTGGTGCATATAATGTAGGCTCGTGTGCTGTTTTTATTGTGTTACTTCAAGATGTTTGCCACCCCATGGATCTTCTGGATCATTCTGTAACACTGTTTTCTTCTATAGCTAATTTATTGGAGAAGGGTTTAAAAAGTAGTCATGGTGAAATCAAGCATTAAGAGATCTTATAGCTTAAACTACCACAAAATATTGATACTGACATCTTTGATACACTTGTCTGTAATCTAGCATGACCTGTAGTTAAAGTGGGAATAGTAGCACATTCAATAAGACAGTATGCACATGCTACCAGTCTATTTGTTGTCTGGAGACATGGTCTGTGGAAAGGGGTAGCTAAGCGCAGAACCTGTTTTACAACTACCAGTAAAAGAGTGTTTCATACATTTATTTCCTCATGAATGAAGGATTGTACCTTCTATGCTTCTTAAGAAGCAAAGGGCTATCAACAGCATTTGTGGTGATGAATTCTCAAGTGGGCTGTTTTACCTGATGAGATTGCAAGCCCTTAGTCACATCTGAAGCTGTGCCATTTTTGAAGTAGTTGACCTCATCTTTTGCCTTCTTATAGAACCCCTGAAACTACATAGATTTTTACCAATAGTGGCTGGTTACAATGGAAGATGGACTGATAGAATAAGTGAACATAGGAATAAGTACCAAAACTGCACATGATGATCTCACTGAAGGTTGGCTCAAGTAAAAACTGCAGAAAATGTTAAATATAAGTTTTACAGGAAGAAAAGAACAGAGTGAGAATCACTGGCATATTTATAGGGATACTGGAAATTAACTGTCTGTTAGCAGGTTGAGAATCCTCTGAGTAGTCTAAGAGCTAATAGGTATCCAGGCCACTGTTTCTTATGGTACTTAATTATTGGAAAGAACCCCCGTTTATTAAATACAAACATGTATTAAACATCACAGTAACATCAAAGAAAAGTCAATAACACTAATCTTGATTTCAGAAAAAATTACAATGAACCTTTACTGATGAAAACAAAATGTCATTTGTATACAGTTCAATCTTGTCTACACAGTTACTGAAAGTTCATTGTTAGGACTTTTAAGTCATTGATTTAAGTTCAGTGGTTCTACAAAGTTACTGATTTTTTATAATTAGGACTTTTATGAAGTTGTTAGTTCATGGTGGTTTTACCAACAGTAGCTAGATTCCTGACTGCAATCATAGTCACTCCTGATTTATCCAGGTGTGGGAAAAGGTTGTGTGGTGTGAATAGAACTATCTCAGGGTTCCAAAGCTTTCTTTTCCTGATCTAAGTTTCTTGTCATCGATGAAAATGGAAGCTCTTCATGTAGACTATCCTAAAGAACCACTTGGTTGTACTTTGTTGCTAACAAAGCAAGATTTTGTCAAAGGTAAGCCTTTGCAACTACTGCTGCTAGGTCTATGAAACGAATTCTCTCATGACCAACGTTTTCGATTGCAGTGTCTGGGCCAAGTGAGCTCTAGATTTAAATACAAAAAATCTCATTTTCAGCTGACAGATGTATGGGACCACAAACCATCTTTCCTAAACAATTTCTCATCCTGAAATTAATGAAATCTTGAACACTCTTCCATTGAAAGAGTGTCAGGGAAATACATGTTCTTTACCATGATTTAAGAGCTTGAAAACTAATTATAATCACTACTACTGCAAAGTAGCCATCGTATCAATTACATCCCGATAATGTTAGCTGCCCAGCAACTATCTGTTCAATTCAGGCCAGATCAACAACTTTTGCTGTGGCGGAAATATCAACTGATTTTGTAATAGAAAAGAGGGAAGTTTAAACTACTTAACCTTTATTTTTAACCTTTATTCATTGGGCTAAAAGAATTTTACAGATTTCATGCAAAGTACCATCCATGTGTAGATTTTCATTGTTTTATAATAGTTAAACAGCGTCAAATTATCCTTTAAAACCTTTAGCACGCTGCGGGCGACACATGTCGCCGAAGGTAACCTATGTTCTGCCAGCTGGAGGCGACATGTGTCGCCTTGCGGATATCATCGGGAAACTGATTTATAATGTGTGTGCACGTGATCTTAGCCCCGGATGCAAAAATAGAATCTTCTGTGAAAGAGGTTTTACTTCCTTTTCTGACTTTCATTTGAAACGGGTGCGATAGCGTACATTTTCTGTGCAATTTTCAAATCGAAATCAATCGGCATGGATCCAGCTGCCATTTTATCTGAAATTTTCATGGATTCTGATTCCGATGATGAGGAGTTTCTTGGGTTTACTAGTGCTGGTCTGCCGGTATATACTTCGAAGGTGGGTGATGATGAAGGGGAAGAGAGTGATGTGTCAAGTGTTGATATTTTGAAGAAGTCAATGTTGTTAGAGCAGCACCTTTGGCTACAACCACGACTTAACTTCGTGGGCGTTGACGATGACATCCTGAGTTAGATGTATTCCGTTTGTTCATCACAATGATGTTGTGAACACATTACACGCCAGTCAGGTTGGTGAAAAGGACGGGCAAGATTTCGTGCCGCATCCCGTTGGCGTTGTGGACCAATGTCAGTGATGACGAGATGAGGGCATTTCTTGTTTGCTTCTGTTGATGGGTGTAACGAAAAGATCGTCATTTGATTTGTATTGGTCAAATGACTGTTTCCTTGACATGCCAGGGTTCAAGAATGAGTAGGGACAGGTTTCTGTCTATCTTATCTTTTCTACACCTCGTGGACAATACAACTGCAGCACCACGAGGGCACCCTGACCACAGCAAAGCCTTCAAAATCAAATCGTTTGTTGACACTCTTCTCCCTCTATGGCAAAGCCATTACATACCCTCAAAAGAGCTTAGTGTTGATGAAAGTATGATTGCTTTCAGGTAGGTCTGACCAGCCTTATACATGCCCAACAAACCCTCTAAGTGGGGTATGAAAGCCTGGGGCCTAGCTGACTCCAAGACAGGCTACCTCTGGAATTGGCAGCTCTACCTTGGGAAGGAAGACAATGTGGACCCTACTAGAGGGGTTGCTCACCGTGTTGTCACCTCCCTTGTTGCTCCCCTGTATGGGCATGGCCATGTTGTGTACATGGACAACTTTTTCTCTTCGCCTGCCCTGTTCAAGGAGCTTGGGGATAATCAGACAGGGGCTTGCGGCACACTGCGGACCACCACAACTGAAGTTGGCGAAACCAAAGCTGGTGACCCTCCCATGACTGTTAGAGAAGGCAATATCCTCTATATGTCATGGTTTGACAAGAGGCCAGTGAATCTAATGACAACTGCACACGATGCAGACCTTCAGGAAGGAGGTTAGATCCAAACATCATGCTGGCAATGTGCGGATTGTGGACAAAAACCATGCGCTGTCCAGGCCTATTCCTGTCATATGGGAGGTATTGATCGTGTGGACAAACAGTTGACATACTATATGGAGTAGCAAATGGTGGAAGAAAATTTTCTTCTATCTATGGAAGTTTGCTTTGTCAATTCGCTTGTCCTGTGGAGGGCCAAGCATCCGTCTCGTATCAAGGCGGAAACATTCCGTCTGCGGATTGCTCATGGGCTGCTTGAAGGGTACCAGTCTAGGGTCACACACCGCAGAGGAAGGGTATCTGACACTGCACCAGCAAGATTGGTTATGGGGGAACACTACATGACTCCAAACCCTAAACGTCTGGCTAGCGGCAGACCTTCCAGGCTAGACTGCGTTGTGTGTTCCAGCAGGGACACGGGCAAGAAGCGCCACCAGTCCCCATTAGTGTGCCGTATGTGTAGTATTCTGTCCATATCCCAACTTTTGCGTTATATCACCCTGCTCAATTTTAAGGCAGATTGTACTCCAACCAGGAGTGAGGTTTAAGGCTCTTTTTTATTGATTTTTTTTTTTTTTTTTTTTTTTTTCACCAGTCTTCTTCTCCTATCACATCAACAAAATGACGTCATCAGATTCGTCATCCATTTATCTCTATACAGTCCAAAAATTACAGCAATTGGCCAAAAAACAAAAAAAATATAGATTTTACAAGTCATCCACTATAAAAAAGCTCAAATTATCCTTTAACTTGTGATAGAGGTGATTTATTTATTTATTTTCTGAAAACTTGGTAAGGAGTAACTAAACATTATCTCCCCTTAATTTCATCTGTGCAGCTTGCCTCGTTAAATTAGGGAAGTCAATTTTATGAGCCAAGCTCATGTGCACAAGAACAGAAAGGCTTTGTCATACTTGATGAGAGAAAACATTGTTTAGTCACCAGATGTTTGTATTTATAAAGTGTTTTTTATTTATTTATTTATTTTTTATGTGACAGTAGGTCGTTATTGAGATTGTCATACTTGAATAGGTAGATAGAATATTGTTTAGTCATCAGAAATGAGTATTTTTAATCTTTCTTGCTCACTCTCCTTTACTTTTCTTCTTCTTTGATCCATATCCGCTGACAGTCAAAGCAGTCATTGGCCATCATGCCTGATGGTGTCTTGTAGGGCAGCAACAAATTGATTCCACTTTGTTCGGTCTGCGGCCATCCTTCGTACAGTGCCCCATTTCTGGTTCATTCTTTGCTTCTCGGCTTCCACAGTTCTCCTCCAAGTTGTTTTTGGTTGGCCTCTCTTTTGCTTTCCTTTGGTGATTCATAGCATAGCTGTCCTTGTAATGGTATCAGGGTCCCTTCTGAGGACATGGCCAACCCAACTCCAGCACCTGCCAGCTATGATGGTGTGCATGTCCTCCTGGCTACTCCGAGTAAGTAGTTCTTGGTTGCTGATGAGATTCGACTTAAAGATCATTTACTCTGTCTGTTGTTATTGCATGTAGGTCACGCACGTGTTTGGAAAAAAAGACACCGAAAACCGATATTGAACTCTTGTGTATTGCAAGCAGTAAGCCACAATCAATTTCATAATGGTTATCAGCAACATGGTTTAATCAGGTTAAAAAATGATTCATTTCAACGCTTGAATAAAAAATAATGCTATCACTGTTGAGCGAAGAAAAAAACAAAAGTAGATACAGAATACAGAATCTGTTTATATTTCCCAAACAGGGTGTATTAAATAACTTACTTACTTAGTCGTTTCCCTTCTACCGTGAGTTGTAGAGGTTTGGAAGAGAGAGCGCCAGACTATCCTATCGGCTGTCTTCCTCCTGGCCTGGTTCCATTCTAGTCCTTGGTCCTTCAAAGATTGTCTAATGTTGTCCTCCCAGCGGACTCTGGGTCATCCTGGGGGTCTGGATCCCTGGCTCTTTGTTTCCCATGCTTGTCATGGTAGCCGATCTTCTCCCATTCTGCAGACATGGCCAAACCATCTTAGTTGGGACTGTTCTACTTGGGCCTGCAGGGGGTGGCATTTTAGGCCTTGACGTATCGTCTGGTTGCAGACCATGTCTCTTCTTGCTACTTCAACCACCTTCCTCAGATACCTCATTTCTGAGGTTTGGATCTGGCTTTTGTGGGTTGTAGTCATTGCCCATGACTCGCATCTATTGGGACATAGGTGGAGCAGTATACAGCCATCTTCGTTTTCTTACCAACCTCTCTCTTGTTGAGGAATCCTTGATTTATGGCCTGAAAAAGTCTCCCAGCTGCTACTTTTCGAGTGGCTAACTCTTCTTTGATGCCCCCCTTTCAGTCTATAATAGCTCCGAGATATTTAAAGTGGTTGACCTGCTCCAGGACCTGTTCTCCCAGCTTAATCTGATGTCTTCTTTCTTCTCGTGATATCACCATAGATTTTGTTTTAGAGCTACTTATGACCATCCCTCTCTTCTCCAGCTCTTCCTTCCAGACTTGCAGGTTGGATTGGAGATGTGCCTCTGATTTAGCAATCAGGGCAACATCATCAGCAAATGCCAGCTCTAAAATACATACCTGTCTCATCTTCCAGTACCCCACTGAATACTTTCTTGTTCTCTCCTTACATGACTTGATAACATCGTCCATGAGGAGTATGAAAAGATAAGGTGACAGGATATCACCTTGTCTTACACCAGTGGTGGTCCTGAACTCTTCTGACTTATTGTTTGCTGTCCTCACATAATTCCTGCAAGACTTGTAGAAACTTTGTATAGCATGAATCAGAGGTGCTGGAATGTTCTTCCTTGCCAAACAGTCCCAAAGTTTGCTCCAGGGGACCCTGTCAAATGCCTTTTCCAGATCTATGAAACAAAGATGGATCTCACTCTTATACTCAAGGGCCTTTTCACTCAGCTTTCTGAGTGTGAAGATTAGGTCTTGAGTACTTCGGTTTGCTCAGAATCCTCACTGGACCTCATCCAATTGTGGCTCAGCTAGGCATCGGAGTCTCTGCTCTAGGATTCTAGAGTAGATTTTACCAGGGACACTGAGAAGGGATATGCCTCTATGGTTTCCACATTGTCGATTGTCACCCTTTTAAAAAATTGGTGTTATGATGGCAATCTCCCGATCCTTTGGTATGGTCTTGTTGCACCATGCTGCCTGTAGGACCCTTAAGAGTAATAGGTCGCCTTATGCTCCCATGTACTTAACCATTTCTGGTGTTATACCATCATGCCCTGCTGCTTTGCCCATCTTGATTTTCTCCAGTGCTGCCTTCAGTTCTTCCATCTTTATGTCATGTTCATCACCATTTGTTTCCTCTTCTGTGCTATGGGTTATCATTTTTGATGCTTGACCTTGCTCACCATCCAGGAGTTCTGAGAAATATTCTTTCCATTTTTCCATTACTTCCTTAGGGGCAGTAAGCAATTTGCCTTGCTTGTCCTTTATAAATTTGAGAGGGCATTGTTTTTCCTTCCTCATGTTCTTTAGGGTCTTATAGAACAATTTCTGGTTTTCTTGTGCATCCTTTTCTAGCTTTTCTCCAAATTCTTCCTAGGATGGCTTCTGTTTTGCTGCTAGCACCTTGTTCTTTGCTTCTGTTCTGAGTATCACATATTCTCTATATTTCTGTATTTGTCCTGCTGTGTTTTTAGCTCCTAAGTATTGTTTCCATGCCATTTTCTTCTCTCTTATTTTCTCTTTGACTTCCTCTGTCCACCAAGGTGTCCTCTTTCTCCTGTTCCCAAGTCGGACTTCACCACATGATGTATTAAATAACACTGAACAAAATGGGTCAGAACTCAAAAGGGCATTGAAATAATTATGCCCAGGTAGCATTTACACATTCAACAATTTCCATGATTGAAAGATTGGCAGGTGGTATTTGAAACATAATTGTGCATCTGAAATTGTAAATAGAAACTTGTTTGTTGTGAAGTTCCCCATCTTTAGTGTGCATATCCCCTTTAGAAAACAACATTGCATAAATGGTAGAGTATGTGACCAAAATGTTAGGACTAGGGCTGATAATGACATTACTACTAGCTATTATCTTAATTGTAATTCATGCTCATGTATAACTATTAGTATAAGTAGTAGAAAGTAGCCATAAGTAATTATTTCTCGACTCATTTTTCAATAATTCATATTTGAAGAATGCTGCACATAAAATTCAGTTATGTCCATGTTCTATGACATGTCTACTTTAAATATATCTACAGTGTGAATACAGTGTTACTGTGTAGTAGTAATATTTACTCATACACATTGTACAAAAAAATTGTAGAAATATAAGCATAACAGCTTGCCAGATTATCTTTCTATAATTCATACCTTAGATACATTACATTTGAACACAATCTTCCTTGATAATGTCTCAGTAGTAATTTAAGCCCATGTCTGGGCAGGTTTGGTATTGGCAAGATGAATGAAAATGGACAACGGCTCTTAGAGTTGTGCGTCCACCATGACCTCTGCGTGACCAAAACCTACTTTCAGACAAAACCCCAGCATAAGGTGTCATGGAGACACCCACGATCCAAGCACTGGCACCAACTTGACCTGATTCTCGTCAGAAGGCCACCCCTCAGGTCTGTGCTCTCCACGCGCTCGTACCATAGTGCAGACTGTGAAACAGATCACTCCTTGGTTTGCTGCAAAATCAGAGCACAACCAAGAAAACTCTATCATGTCAGACATGAAGGGAAACCATGTATTGATACCAGCAAGATGTCAGACCCTTTCATGATTGCTCAATTCACTGCGACCTTCGAGAAAGTGCTCAGTAGCCCTCAGCATGGTGATACTATTACAGAGAACTGGGAGCATCTACGGAACACCATTCAAAGTACTGCACTTGCCACCTTTGGTAAGAAAACAGCAAAGTCAGATGACTGGTTTGATGCTTCATCAGATGTGATGGCACCTGTCATTGAAGCTAAGCGCAGTGCTATGAATGAATGCAAACGTTTACCGAGTGCCAGAACCCTACAGATCCTGAGGGCTACAAGAAGCAAAGTTCAACAAACTGCTCGACGCTGTGCAAATGACTACTGGCTCCAGCTCAGTGAGAGCATCCAGATCGCAGCGCAAACAGGCAACATTAGACAAATGTATGACGGTATAAAGAAAGCACTTGGCCCCCATAAAAGTAAGACGGCACCGTTAAAAACCATCAGCGGAGAGAAGCTAACCGATAAGGGTAAGCAGATGGAGAGGTGGGTCGAGCACTACTCTGAGCTTTACGCTAGAGACAATACCGTTACGCCTGCAGCCCTTGATGGTGTCAACAGTCTGCCAACTATGGAGGAGCTGGATGCCGAACCAACTTTAGAGGAACTCAGCAAGGCCATTGATAGCTTGGCCTCTGGCAAAGCACCAGGCAGTGATGGGATTCCTCCTGATTTAATCAAATGCTGTAAGAGCACGCTATTACATCCCCTGCATAGGATGCTGTGCCAGTGCTGGGAAGAGACAACTATTCCTCAAGACATGCGAGATGCCAAGATTGTAACACTGTATAAAAATAAAGGAGACAGAAGTGATTGCAATAACTACAGAGGCATCTCTCTTCTTAGTATTGTTGGTAAGGTTTTTGCCAAAGTCATCTTAATGCGACTACACAAGTTAGCTGAGCGCATATATCCAGAGTTACAGTGTGGATTCCGAGCTGGAAGATCAACAACAGACATGATCTCTCTCCGCCAGCTTCAGGAAAAATCAAGAGAGCAGAAAAGACCATTATATATTATCTTTATAGACCTCACAAAAGCATTCAACCTGGTTAATAGGGATGGACTCTTTAAAATCCTCCTGAAAATAGGCTGCCCTTCTAAAATGCTGGAAATGATAAAGTCATTCCATGACGGCATGAAGGGAACAGTCCAATATGCTGGAAGCACGTCACAGCCCTTTGATATACGAAGTGGCGTTAAACAAGGCTGTGTTCTGGCTCCGACCCTCTTCGGAATCTTCTTTGCCTTACTCTTGAAACATGCATTCAGAGATGCAACTGAAGGAATATGCCTTCACACTAGGTCAGATGGCCGTCTGTTTAATCTTTCAAGGCTGAAGGCAAAAACAAAAATCAGAAGGGTCACTATAAGAGACTTGTTGTTCGCTGATGATGCTGCAGTCATCACTCAAAGCCAACAGGAGCTTCAGAGCTTGATGAATCGCTTCACTAAAGCATGCAAGGACTTTGGCCTCACAATAAGTCTAAAGAAAACGAATGTGCTGAGTCAGGATGTGGGTGCTGCACCAGTTATCACTATCGATAACTATGAATTGGCAGTGGTGCACCACTTCACATATCAAGGGTCTACCATCAATGACAAACTCTCACTGGATACAGAAATCGACAGCCGCATTGGCAAAGCTGCAGCTACCTTTGCCCGCCTCACATCACGTGTTTGGGGAAACTCTAAACTCACAATGAAGACCAAAGCTGCGGTATATAATGCCTGCGTCACCAGCACACTCCTATATGGCAGCGAGACCTGGACGACCTATGCTAAGCAAGAAAGAAGGCTCAATACCTTCCATTTGCGGTGTCTACGCCGCATCCTCGGCATCTCGTGGAAAGATAAAGTGACAAATGTCGAGGTGTTGTCACGTGCTGGCCTTCAAAGTATGTATACGCTTCTTAGACAGCGCAGACTTTGCTGGCTTGGCCATGTTTGCCGCATGGAAGATGGTCGCATCCCAAAAGATATCTTCTACGGACAATTAGCAGATGGCAAGAGAACAGTTGGGTGACCACAGCTGAGGTTCAAAGATGTGTGCAAGAGAGATATGAGGGCACTGGACATGGATCCAGCAACATGGGAGGATGAAGCTGCCGATCGCACTAAGTGGCGATGCTATTTACGGCGCCACCTCAGATTGGGTGAAGAGAGGCTCACACAAGAAGCAGAGGTGAGGAGAAAACGTCGAAAGGAGCACCAGGAAAATAAGCAGCTGAGGGCTGTCACCTCAGGGGCGCATTCCCATAGTCAGTTATGACTGAAGGGGCTATTATTATTATTATTAGGCTATATAGTGAAATTACAGGTTCATGCCCTTTTATCTGAACACCCACCTGCATGGAGGCATACCTGGTTTCATTCTTATATGACCACCAGTTATGCACAATGCTATAATATACGTACAAATGTGGAAGTGAATCTCTGTCTGTGAGGCAAATTACATCCTCATTGACTCCTTAAATCATCCACACACTTTCAGGTATTCCCCCTGTAGTGAAACATGTTGAGGACCCAGCATTGCATTTGATTAAGATGGGCATTTTAGAACGGAAATAGCAACACAACACTTTAAAATTTACAAAAGATATAAAGTAACAGGTAATACATCCATCTTTACAGCAGAATTAGTGGAAAAGCTTTAGAAATAGTTGCATTTATATAGTGTCTCACCCATGTGTTACCGGGGCCCGAAAGGGGAGCAAAGAATAGTAACACTGTTCCCTGCCACGCATGTTGTAGAAGGTGACTAAGGAGGGTTGGGCATAGGGCTGGTTACCCCATCCTTTAAAAAATTTAAACCACAAAAAACTTCAACAAATATGGACAAGTCAATTAAGGAAAATAAAACACAGCCATCCAAGACAGGGGAAGGTCCTCTCGCAGGGAGGCTTATGATGCAACACAGAGAAAGCCGAAAGGAGTCTGTGTTGCTGACTAACCTTCTTTCTTCTAGGAGAACTTCCAGATTTGGCACCTGGAATGTTCGGACATTAAACAAACAAGGGAAAGGGGCACAAGTAGCAGCAGAAATGAGGGAATATAAAATCGAGGTTCTGGGAATGTGTGAAACAAAGTGGAAGGGGGTAGACAAGAAGAAACTCATCACAGGTGAATTGGTGCTGTCCTCAGGACATGAAGACAAAAGTTCACATCACAGTGAAGGGGTAGCTCTTATGTTATCTAAAGAGGCATAGAAAGCACGCATTGAATGGGAAGCTGTTGGACCCAGAATAATAACAGCTACTTTTAAAACAGCTAAAAAGAAAATACATGTAAATGTCATCCAATGTTATGCACCAACTAATGACAAATAAGAGTCTGTGAAAGAAGCATTTTATACTAGACTATAGGAAATTATGGATAAAGTTAAAAGAAGAGACATCACAATTTTGATGGGTGACATGAATGCAAAGATAGGTACAGTCAACACCGGATTTGAAGAAGTCATGAGAAAATATGGGCTAGGAATAATGAATGATAAGGGGAAACTATTCTCAAACTTCTGTGCTTCAAATCAACTGGCTATAGGAGGAAGCATGTAGTATGCAACAATGCAGATTGAAGAAATACTGGGGAAAATGGAACGGCAACAAAAAGCATGGATAACAACAGAAACCATCAATAAGATAAAAGACAGAATAAACAAGAAAGCAGATTTAAACACAAGCAAAACCAGAAGTTCCAAAGCCAAGGCTCAGGAAGTGTACACAGAAGCAAACAAAGAGGTAAAAAGAAGTATCAAAAGAGACAAGAGGAAGTATATTGAGGAGTTGGCAAGAGAGGCAGAAGATGCTGCAGCCAAAGAAAATATGAGAGGACTATGCAGCCAAAGGAAATAGGAGAGAACTGTATAGCAGAACAAAGAAGCTAACAGTGAAATACAAGCAAACAAGTTGCCTCATAAAAGACAAGAATGGAAAACTGCTCAGCAATATACAAGAGCAAATGAAGAGGTGGACAGAATATTTTGAGGATCTTCTCAATAGACCAGCTCCACAAAACTCCCCGGACATCCAGCCAGCAGAAGAAGAGCTACAAATTAATGGTGAAAGACCAACGAAGGAAGAAATAAAGAAAGCCATAAAGCTTCTAAGAGATGGAAAAGCGTCTGGACCAGATGGCATTCCACCAGAGGCCATCAAAGCAGATACTGATATGGCTACAGAGATGTTATATAAATTAATTGGTAAAGTCTGGGAAAAGGAAGAGATACCAGCTAAATGGAAGGAAGGATATCTGGTTAAGATGCCTAAGAATAGAAATTTACAAGAGTGCACAAATTATAGAGGAATAATGTTACTATCAGTGCCAGGAAAAGTATTAAACAGGATTATCCTTGAGAGATTAAAAGAGTCCATAAACAAGAAACTGAGAGAACAAGCAGGTTTTTGACAAAACAGATCATGTACAGACCAGATAGCCACTTTGAGAATAATAGTTAAACAAAGTCTGGAATGGATTTCACCACCATACATCGGATTTGTGGACTACGAAAAGGCATTTGACAGTGTAGACAGAGAATCACTTTGAAAATGATGAGGCATTATGGAGTTCCTCTGAAGATCATTAATTTAATAAAGAAAACATATGAAGACATGACATGCAGAGTTCTTCAGGGCGGACAGCTTACAGAACCGTTGGGGATAAGAACAGGAGTGCGACAGGGATGCCTCTTGTCTCCATTTCTTTTCTTACTAGCAATAGACTGGGTTATGAGATCATCGACAACACACAACAGAAATGGAATCCAGTGGACTCTGACTAAGCAGTTGGATGATCTGGATTTTGCTGATGACTTGGCTCTTCTGTCCCATAACCGTAATCAGATGCAGGACAAATTGAAAACACTCAATGAGAGGTCACAGCAATTGGGTTTGAAAATACACAGGGAAAAGACAAAAATAATGAGAATAAATGCAGGTAATGATAACAGGGTTGAAACACTAATACAAGATGTAGAATCGTACACATATCTTGGCAGCAATATAGACAAAGTTGGAGGGACAGACATTGATATCAAAATAAGAATACAAAAGGCAAGAGGAGCTTTCATTGCATTGGGAAATATATGGAGATCAAGAGAAATTGGATCCAACACAAAAATAAGAATCTTCAACTCAAATGTGAAGTCAGTCCTATTGTATGGCTCTGAGATGATGGCACGTGACAGGAGGACTTGGCATGTGTTTGTTGAAGGCCTAACTCCTTTGGGAGTGAAGGGTTATGTTGATGATGATATAGTGTCTGGGTATATAAGTGCAGGCATCACTGAAATTGAGCAAAACTCATTTTATCAAAAACAAAGTTTGAGTTTTACTGAAACATCACTGTTACTCCACAGATCTATCAGGTAATGTCATGAGGTTCTTTTCTTGCAAAAAAGTTATAGTCATGACAGAAAAAAATAATTATTAACAATACAATATTTCTAATAATTTCAGTACTAGGCGCTCACTTGGGTTCCTGAGGGTAAGCGGAAAAAAGGAAGACCAAAAGAAACACTTTAAAATAATAAGAGAAGGAAGAACGTTGGGCCTAAATAATGTGCAAGAGCTAAGAGGAGTGGCGTCACAACGAACAACCTGGAGAGCACTGGTTTCTGCCTTATGCGCCGTGTTTGGCGCTTAAAGAATTTATTATTATTATTATTATTAGTTTCAAAGTATGCA
This sequence comes from Oreohelix idahoensis, assembly GCA_024509875.1. Lineage (NCBI taxonomy): Eukaryota > Metazoa > Mollusca > Gastropoda > Stylommatophora > Oreohelicidae > Oreohelix > Oreohelix idahoensis. The sequence goes on from JAMPIV010014628.1 coordinate 287,632, forward strand.
ATACACCATGAACTATTAACATATCAGACAGAAACAAATACTTCTTAAATAATCTTTTAGTTGCATAACTTTTAAATCATACCGCGCTAGTGTAGTGGTTACAACACCGCTCTAGCGACCGGGTGATTCAGGATCAAACCTGGGCGACGGCATTTGAGGATTTTTCGTCGACCGGGAATTGGACTGGATTAACTCGAGACCTGGCGAGCACATTTGAAGGAGTGTTGTCGACCAGGGATTGGCGGCTCCTGAGCCGACCCAGCTGCAATGGGTACCTCCGAAATCGGAGAGTATTTGCCTGAATGGCGAGGGACACCTTTCTCTGTACAAGAAAAAAGGGATACTCACGTAAAATCAATGTCAGGTTAGACATTAGTAATAACCTGAGATTTCGCCTCGAGTATTAGCGGGCGTACGAAAAAAAAAAAATCATACCTAATATGACGCTACAAAACATACAGAATTAAAATTTGTTATGCATGCCATAATTATCTAAATTTTTACTATTATGTTTTATTCATTGAATTTCAGGTGACCATTCCTGTTGCCAGCGATCCCGCCTATACTCTAGTGTTGACATTCCAGATTTGAAAATTATGAACAGTTTCATAAAGAGTGAACCAGTGCAAGATGATGCATTCAATCAAGTGTTGCCAGAATTCACAGAAAACATTGTGAGTGAAATGAAAGCTTATGTAAGTATGGATGCTGCAACACTAAATACAGACAATAAAATTCTTCTTCTTCTCCTTTGTACACTCTCAGGCGTCCACTTGAATGTTCTCAAAGAAAGCAGTAGTCAGTTTGAGGCTATTTGAATCTCCGTAAAGCTTTTCCATGAAAGGAGCTGGCATCGGCCATTTGCACAGTCTCTGCACCACATATAAGGGGCAACTTTGAAGCAGATGTTCAGCAGTCATTTTATCAGTGCCACAGTTACAATGATCAGTAGTTCCTATCTTTAACTTGTTGAATAGATGGTATTTCAATCTGTTGTGACCAGTGCTGAGTCTGAAGATTACAACTTGTTCTCTTCTGTGGAGCTGGTAGTAAGCATCATTCTGTGTGTGCCCTGGATGTTCTACATTCCATTTGTTTCTGATTCTGATAAAACTCTTTGCCTCCTCAAAAGTTATGCTTGCATCAGGCTGAGGTAGATGTGAACCTTCTTTTTCCATTCTGTCAGCCTCTTCATTGCCGGTAATGTTACAATGAAATGGGATCCATTGGATCACAACACTTTTGAATTGTTGACAAAGTTTGTGGAGCACTATTCTGAGATCATCCAGGTCTGTATTATTTTGGCTTTTCAAAGTTGCAATTACTGACTCTGCATCAGTGAAGAAAGCAACTTGTCTGTCTGCGCTTTCTTCTGTCAATATAACCTCTGCTGCAGTTTTCAAGGCCTCTGCCTCTGCTCTGAAGTTGCTGGAGAATCATCCTGTCGCCACTGACAGCCTTTTTTTCTGCACCAGTGCTTAAGGTCAGAAAGACACCCCCACCTCCATTATTTGTTGCTGATCCATCTGTGTATGCATGGATCCAGGTGTTGCGTGGGTAATGTTTTTCTATGTATTTTGTCACTATGGATTTTCTATCTGTTGCAGTTTTGCTCTTTTTTCTTTCAATTCCAGGAATGTTTTCTATCATTTTAGGGAAACAATTTTGTTTCCAAACTGGAAGCTTGTGTGCAGTTGAGATGGGTTTAACAGTGGATATTTCATCTATGGATACTGCACTCATTTGAAGTTTGATTGATTCTACAAAATTGCTTCGTTTGAGTCTTTGCCTTCTAAGAGCATTTATTCTATGGCACATTGGGTGGTCTGTTAGTCTTTTGAATTTTTTGGCCTGTTGCTGAGCCTTCAGTCTCTTCTATCTGTCATTGGCTGGAGGCATGTAATCTTTCCGAGTTCTTTTATAGGTGTTGACTTCATGCCTCCTGTTATAATTCTCATTGCTTGATTTTGGAGTCTGCTAATTTTATCGAAGTTTGTCTTAGCTGCTGTTGCCCATGCTGCCATGCCATATTCAAGGACTGGCCTCACTTGCCCTGTGTACAACGTCTTAAGGGGTTGGACTACAGTGAAAACTAACTTTTGTTCTAATAACATTTTCAAACTTTTTATGTGCTCAATAGACACAGTGTATGTCCATGAACCAAATTCCACAGTTTATTTTGTTAAAAAACTTGTGGTTACCATGGTAACCAAAAAAAATCCGCCATATTGGATTTTCACCACTTTTCGAGAGCTAAAAACTTATGTTTCCCATTGACCAAACTTTACCAAATTGCACACACATGTTGTGACTGACAATTAAAACAATTTGTCAGGGGCTTTTTTTGATAAGTTTAAAATTCTATTTTTAATGATTTAAAAAAAAAATACACTATATTTGTATGAAAAACAATGAAAAAAAATATTTTAAAAAATATATCAAAGCAAATTACCAAAATATCAAAAAAAGCCCCTGTCAATTTAAAGGTATATATGTGTCCTACATGCATGCCAAATTTCAGACTGATCTATTAGATAGTTTGTAAAAAATAACATTTTTTGTTAATAAAATGTTAGTTTTGAGAAAAATGCATTTTAGTCACCGAATGACTTGTCTTGTCCAATATACTCCATTCTGGGGGGCTGAATGTGTTTAAAATTTTCCAGCACTATATGCTGCACCTCCTTCAGCTTCCTGCAGCTGCTCCTCTTGCCTTTATCTTGCCTAATTTTTCTTCTTTCCTTCTACATGGTAACCAAAAAGAACAACCGCCATATTGGGTTTTTCACCAATTTTCAAGAGCAAAAATCTTATGTTTTCCATTGACCAAACTTGATCAAATTGCACACACATGTTGTGACTGACAATTAAAACAATTTATCAGGGGCTTTTTTTGATAAGTTTAAAATTCTATTTTTAATGATTTTTAAAAAAAAATACACTATATTTGTATGAAAAACAATGAAAAAAAATATTTTAAAAAATATATCAAAGCAAATTACCAAAATATCAAAAAAAGCCCCTGTCAATTTAAAGGTATATATGTGTCCTACATGCATGCTAAATTTCAGACTGATCTATTAGATAGTTTGTAAACAATAACATTTTTTGTTAATAAAATGTTAGTTTTAAGAAAAATGCATTTTAGTCACCGAATGACTTGTCTTGTCCAATATACTTCATTCTGGGGGGCTGAATGTGTTTAAAATTTTCCAGCACTATATGCTGCACCTCCTTCAGCTTCCTTTAAAATTCTATTTTTAATGATTTAAAAAAAAATACACTTTATTTGTATGAAAAAAAATGAAAAAAAAAAAATATTAAAAAAAATATATCAAAGCAAATTACCAAAATATCAAAAAAGCATGTGACAATTTAAAGGTATATATGTGTACTACATGCATGCCAAATTTTAGACTACTCTGTTAGATAGTTTGTTAGTAATACAATTTTGGTTAATAAAATGTTAGTTTTAAGAAAAATGCATTTTACTCACCGAGTGCCTTGTCTTGTCCAATATACTCCATTCTGGGGGGCTGAATGTGTTTAAAATCCTCCAGGACTATATGCTGCACCTCCTTCAGCTTCTTGCAGTTCCTCCTCTTGCCTTTGTCTTGCCTCTTGCCTAATTTTTCTTCTTTTTACAAGTTTGTCAGCCTCATGTTTCTGGCTGTTGGCCAGACGTTTCCTCAGTCGCACCTGTCCAAGGCGTATTGAGTTTGTTCCAGATGCTTGACCACACAGCCTTTTTATTTCTGCACTGGCTGATGGACCAAAGTTGAACTCTCCAATGGCCACAAGGACACTGAATTTGGCTTTTTTTAATGACACAAATTTCCGCTTGCTGCAACGACTCCATATAACATTGTGTAGGCTTTCATTTGCATTTTGTGTAGCACCTAGCTGACATCGCTTCAGCAAATGCTGATCAGTAAGACGCTCATAAATAGGGGCTAAGTGCTTATGGAGCAGGTTGTAGTCTAGCGGAGTGTGAACCTTGGTCTCGTGTGGTCCGGCAGCTTCTCCTTTGGCGATGGAAGCCTGATAGAAACACCAGGAGTCTTTGCCTGGGGGACACAAATTATGTTGGGGTTTGTCGTTTGTCGAATACCCATGGTAGAGAGAAGCCATGATGGCTTGTTTCATCTCTGGGGCTGTACTATGCTTGCGGATGGCCCTGGTGTAGTAAATACACAATTTTCGTATGGCATTTTGGGTTAGACGACCACTGCCATTTCCCCCAAGGGTGTCTTTTTGTTTCCTGCAGTCAGTAATCAGTGTCCTCAGTGCAGTGCCTAATCGCTTTGCAACATGGTTGACGCACTCTTCTTTGGTTATGTCAACTTCTGGTCCATACGGTTTGATGTCGCAGAGTCTGTTGTAGGCCTTGGAATCGCCATCTGATAGCAAAACAGTGTAGCGTAGCTTGTGATTTGCGACTGAACGAAGAAAGAGAACTTCACAGGCTTTTACCTCCATCATTCCGGCTGACCCTTCGTAATTACAGCAGCAGTCCTTCTGATGCTCTGCTTTCCATTTTTCAAATTTGTCAGGCTGATTTTTTAGTTGCCACTGTCCAGTAGTCTCACAGGTGTGACAGAAGGAAGACATAACATGCGTATCGATGACCATCCAGTCAAGATGTCAATAACACTGCCAACACCTATCAGTGACTTATGACCTCTAGTTAGCCATGTTGCATCAAAGCTGACAGCGATGTCAATGACTTCTTTTTTATTAATGGTACGATGCTGACTCTTAGCGTGTTCAGCTCGGACGATGCTGACGGAACGTTGAAATACTGTAGAGTGCATGGTATCCAAAGGATCAAAAATTTGATCTGCATATTTATGAAATGTTTTCTGGTGCAGGCCAGGGAGGTCTAGGTTCTCACAGAAGAGATTAAATGTATATGGGCCCATTCCAGACATGAGGGCACCAAGAACAGCAGATTTGTTGATTGCATGTCCACGAGGGCCGCGGCCTGCTGGTTCCCTCTCGGATGTGTACGTTCTAGAAATTGCTTTTTCACATGTGTGACACACAACTTCCAGGAAGAGAGAGAAACCTTTAGACTTGGTGTTGTCAGTTCTTGTTTGCAATGTGCTTTGCTTACACAAATTGCAACATACATTTTTAAGAAGGTTGTTGAAGAAAGAAATATCGACAATGGTTTTATACGTAGGTTTAGGCTGAGCGCAGACAGTATTATGAGATTCAACATTCTTGCTCGTGCTCAAGCTAACTTTTATATCAGATCGACTTGGGCCAGGCACTGGATCTGCAATGTGAACCATGGGCCTATCGATTAGTGAGATGCAGAAATTCCACGTTGTTTGTGTATTATTCACCGCTAATTCTGTCTTACCTTTACCACTAGTAGAAATCACACACTGTCGACGCAACCTGGCAGCAGATATTTGCTTAGATCTCTTTCTTATTCTTCCCATTTTGAAGTAATAGAACACAATTCACTGAAATTTAAACAAGAAAAATATCGAATTTGAAGCAAACAATAATTGTTGACGGGCGGAAATGGCTGTTGCTTCTTCCACGTTGCGCACGCAGCCAAAATGTTGTTATGACCAATCAAAACAGTTGTTTACGATTGTGTCTTCAATGAGTCGGGAATGAGGGAATGAGGTCACCACGTGACAACTCCTTATAAGGCAATTAGCGTAAAATTACGGAAATTTTTTAACGCAATTCACTCAGAGCTATGAGAAAAAATAGTTTCGAATTTGCGATATTACGGCAGACAATGAAATTCCCTGTGTATCGATACCAAATAGTCCCCGATATGGACAGGGTAACTAAGGTATTATTTACCGACAAATCTTGCATTTTCGGCACAAATTTGCAAATCATAGCTGGGGGTGGGTACAGAAAATATGCTTTTTGATACATCAAATGCATTTTTTATGTTATAAAACCTAGCTCATTCGATTCCTCAATGATTATTTAATAAAATAAGCTCAAAAGTAAAAAATCGATATTTTGTACGTAAAATCAAGTTTTCTCTACCGTGGACTGCCTTAAGCACTTTCTCATCTGCACCCCAAGTTGTCCCAGCAAGTTTTTTCATAATTGCCATTCTTTGTCTTGCTCTCATTTGATTTCTGTCAACCTGTTTTTTCCAAGTCAGACGGTGATCAAAAATAATGCCTAGGTAGTTTGGATTTTCATTTAAATGAAGATTTTCTCTGTTTAGTACTAGTTTGAAGCTCTGAGGTCTAGTTGAGAGGGAAAATACAGTGTACGTTATTTTCTCTTCATGAGCCATGTTTTGGCCCACTCTTCCAGTGATGTTAGTGGTTGCTGCATCAGAATGTTTGCAGTGGTGATACGTTCTTCAGAAATCCACAAGGCTAAGTCATCTGCAAAGGAAGCATTGTGTGCTATTTGTTGAATATTGTCAGTTATGTCATTTATGTATGCAAGGAACAGTGTAGGTGACAGGACTCCCCCTTGTTGGACACCCTGCTCTAATATAAACTTTTTACTAGTCTGTCCTTGCAAGTCTGTCCTTGCAGGAAAATACAGTGTACGTTATTTTCTCTTCATGAGCCATGTTTTGACCCACTCTTCCAGTGATGTTAGTGGTTGCTGCATCAGAATGTTTGCAGTGGTGATACGTTCTTCAGAAATCCACAAGGCTAAGTCATCTGCAAAGGAAGCATTGTGTGCTATTTGTTGAATATTGTCAGTTATGTCATTTATGTATGCAAGGAACAGTGTAGGTGACAGGACTCCCCCTTGTTGGACACCCTGCTCTAATATAAACTTTTTACTAGTCTGTCCTTGCAGCTGTACTCTGGCGGTTCTATTTTCACGGTAGTGACCAATCCATTTGTACATTTGCCCACATACACCACTTCTCTGCAGTTTGACTTTCGATCCATCTTTACATACTCTATCGAAAGATTTCTCTAAATCTACCCAAACAACTTGCGTGTGTTTTTTTTTTCGTGGAAGGCATCTTCGATTTCCTGAGTTATATATGTGATTTGATCTTCAGTGGATCTGTGTTGTCTGAATCCTGCTTGTTGATGATTTGATAGGTGTTTGCTTTCCATGTGCCACATTAGTCTGGTATTAATTATGAGCTCCATCAATTTTCCTACACAGCTTAGTAGGCTGATCGGTCTGTAACCATTTGGTTCTTTCAGATCCTTGTCTTTCGTTGGTATAGGTATCAGTATAGCTTCTTTCCATGCCTGCAATAACATTGAATCAAGATTAAAAGAGGTACTATACCAAATGTCACAGACTCTGAGATAATGACTGTAGACATGAATCTGACTCCTGAGATTTATACTGCAGTCTTACAAAATGAAAACTGCAGCAGGAAATCAACAATAGTCTATGATGATTGTACTCTCAACAATGGAAGTAGAGAAGGTTTTAAATTGTGTGGCAGTGTACAATCAGATGAAATAATAATAAGTAACAAGAAACTTTTCAGCTGTCATGTTTGTGAGAGAAAAAGGTGACCATAATGAACATGAACTTTCATATAAGTAATATAAGTAATATTTTTTAATGTAGAATTAGCTACAAAATCCAGTCTATGTCAACAAGAAAGAATAAAAATAGCACAGAAGCATTCTTAATATGATCTTATTGGTATGGGGGCTGCTCATTTTGGTTATCTAAAGGCACACGTAATGCAGCATAAAGAAGAACTGCCTAACAAGTGTGATGGTCTTAGTAGGTTTTCTAGGAGTGAGTATCCAAAGAAACCCATAATGCAGCATAATAGTGAGACACATTACAAATATGATGTCAGTGGAGCAGAATTTTGTCAAAGTGATCACAAGGTGACAAAAACAGAAGGAGAATCTTACATGTGTGATGAACTTACAGGACAAAACCTTCATTTAAAATGGTACAAAAAGACACACACAGGAGAGAAACCTTATACGTGTGATGTTTGTGGGGCAAAATGTTCTCAAAATGATCATTTAAAGAGTCACAAAAGGACATACAATGTAGTGAAACCTTATGTGTGATGTTTGTGGAGCAGAATCTTCTCATAGTGGTGCTTTAAAGAGACACAGCCTAGGCCAGTTCCAAGCCAGGCTGAAAAATGAGGAGGGTGGCCTGCATGGAATCTGTAAGGAGGCAGTCCCTTCACCATGCAAAGGCACAACAGGCCAATCACCTGTTTGCTTTAAACCATGATTACGTGAACTACAAAAGAGAAAACTGGACTGATTCTAAAGGCAACGAACTGAAACGTACTACAGACTAATGGAAATTGGAACACAAGAAGTATAAATGGGAAAGAAGAGGAGCTGGTGGAAGAGATGAAGAAAGGAAAACTAGAAATCCTGGCTATAATGGAAACAAAGAAAGTCATGGCTCTTGATGGCAACACGCTGCTCTACAGTGGTGTACCCACATCTGAAATAGCTAAAGGGGGCATTGGTTGCATTGTAGCCAACAACTAAAAAGATAGTATCAAGGGATGGAACTTTGTCTCGGAGCGCATTATGGTTGTAAAACTAAAAGAATGAGAAACCATAGTCAACCTGGTCATTCTTTGAGCTGCTTCAAAGGACAGTAGATGACTGCCTAGATGAAATTATCATGCTCGGAGATTTCAATGCCAGAGTTGGAAATGACTATGCTAGATGGGGTGGAGTTAGTGGAAGATATGGAGAAGATACTCTCAATGACAATGGAAAGTGACTCCTTAGATTCTGCAGTGAGTAGAATCTGATCATTATAAACACAAAGTTCCCCCATATGCGCATACATGCATATACTAGATGTGAACCAACAAGGAATGAGAAGTCAGTGATTGACAATGCCGTAGTTAGGAGGAGCTCATTCAAGTATGTCCAGAATGCAAGAGTCTGGAGGGGACCAGAGATTGGAAGTGATCACTACCTGCTTACAATCTAAAGAACAACTGAAAGAGTTTCTCAGCCTAGGAACTGCCCAATATTATACAAGAAACTAAGTAAATGAATGGGAGAAATGAGCATTAAGACCTACAAGCTGAGAGAGCTAGAAATTAGGGCCAGATAAAAGTTAGTTGCTTATCCTTTACAGGATGTGGCAATCAACCCCAGCTTTTATTGTAAGTTTATAAACTAATAAAAAGGTATTGAATCAGTTTTACATGTAACAGTTCACATGAGACAAGGGACGTTTCGGGTTTTACCCTTCGTCAGCCACAAACAGGTGACAAAGACAAGAATTACTTATACTACCCAGCTTTTATTGGCTGTTTGTGATTTTTCTAGGCAATTTTTTTCATTCAGTAGTTTGCCATTGCTTTCTGAACGGTACGGCGCTTATACCATTGTTAAAAATCCACACAAACCGATCTGCTACCAAACCACCTGCAGCAGGTTTCGAACCTGGTATATCTAAATTATGAAACTGCGTTCATATCCATTAGGCCACAGACGCCTTATTGCTACAGTGGTGAGAAACACAGAAGAACAACCTTCTTCTTCTTTTCTTCTTTGATCCTTAGCCACAGACTGTCAAAGCAGTCAGTGGCCATTACGCCTGGTGGCATCTTGTAGGGCAACAACAAATTGATTCCACTTTGCTCAGTCGGCGGCCATCCTTCATACAGTGCCCCAAACTCTGGTTCAGTCTTTGCATCTCAGCCTTCACAGTCCTCTGCCAAGTTGTTTTTGGTCGGCTTCTCTTTTGTTTTCCTTCAGGGATCCATAGCATAGCTGTTCTTGTGATGGCATCAGGGTCTCTTCTGAGGACATGGCCAACCCAGCTCCAGCATCTGTCAGCTATGATGGTGTGCATGTCCTCTTGCTTGCTCCGAGTAAGCAGATCTTGGTTGGTGATGGTATTCGGCCAAAAGATTCGGATAATTTTCCTTAGGCATGTTGTGTGAAAAGAGGACAATTTCGACATTTCCTTCTCTGTAACTCTCCAGCTCTTCATGCCATAGACAAGCACAGAAAGCACACAGCTCTGATATAATCCTAATTTTGTGCTTGTGCTGTACTGAGAGGACTTCCAGATGTTGTTTAGACTAAAAAAAGCTGTTCTTGCTTTGTTCATTCTGTTGTTGATGTCTTTGCTTGCTCCGCCGTCTGGTGTTACTATGCATCCTAAGTATGTGAAGGCATCTGTCTGTTCCAGTTGCTGATTCCTTACTGATATGGGCTCAGGGTTGCTCACATTGAGCTTCATGACCTCTGTCTTCTTTAGGTTGATGTTCAAGCCCACCTGCTGGCTATACTTATTAAGTTTATCCATTTTTTCCTGGATGTGTTGATGTGATTGTGCTAGCAGTGCAATGTCATCTGGATATTCCAGATCTTCCAATGTAGAAAATGTAGTCCATCTTATTCCTCTTGGATTGTCGTCTGTTGTCTGGCGCATCACCCAGTCTATGACTGTTAAAAATAGAGTGATTGATAAAGGGCATCCCTGTCATACTCCTGTCTTCACTTCAAAGGTTAGGCTACTCTGCCCAATGCTACACGTAAAGTTGGCATAAAGGCTTTTTATGATTGACACTATGCAGCTTGGAATTCCATAAGCCCTCAGTATTTTCCATAAACTATCACTATGTATACTGTCAAAAGCCTTTTCAAAATCAACGAAATTAATGCACAACTGCCTTTGCCATTCTGAGCACTGCTCTATAATGTTCTTGAGAGTAAATATATGATCTACACATCTTTTGTTCTTTCTAAATCCTGCTTGTTCTTTCCATAGTTTGTGGTCTACTGCTTTTGAGATTCTCTGTAATTATCCTGCCTAGTATTTTGCTGGGAACTGAGAGAAGAGTTATTCATCTCCAATTGGTGCAGTCTGCAAGATCTCCCTTCTTGTGCAATTTGACAATTTTTCTTTTTCTCCACTCTATTGATGTTGTCCCTGTTTTCCAGACTTGTGCAAACAGTTGTTCTAATAATTCTGCTGCTAGCTCTGGGTCTGTATTAAATAGCTCTGGTTTTAAGTTGTTATGACCAGGAGCTTTTCCGTTCTTTAACCCTTTGATTGCTGTGATGATTTCTTCTTTTCGTGGGATGTCTGTATTAAATTAACATCTAGATAATTTTCAGCCTCATGAACATTCAATTTTGTCTCTGGTGGTTCCTTATTCAGATGCTCTGCCCATCTTGTTTCCTGTCCCTCTACTGTCATGATGAGATTTCCGTGCTTATCTCTTACTAATGTAATATTGTTTGCACCTCATTTTCCACTGATGATTTTAGTTATTTTGTATACTGTGCTTTGTTCATTTCTCAGTGCTGCCTCTTCTGCCTATCTTGCAAGGTCATCCAGAAATGTCCTTTTGTTAGCACGAGTTTGACGTTTAACTTCCTTGTCCAGCTGACTGTACTGTTCACTATATATTGCCTTTAACCTGGGAGACTTAGCTTCTGTTTTCTTTCTTTTCATTTCCTTTCTCTTTGCTATGGTGTTTAGCGTATCTGGTGTTATCCAGTCTTGGCTCTTTCTTTCCTGGAATCCCAAGCATGACTTGCTGCTTTCCTTGTATATTGTCGAGATGATGTTGAATCTCTGGTTAACATCATTGGTCTCTGTTCTTTCCTGGCTTTTGATAATCTCATATCTTCTCTTTACGTCGACCATGAAAGCTTTTCTGGTGAGGGGATCCTTCAGTTTCATGATTCTGTATCTTTTCTGTTTGTTTGCAACTGGTCCAGCAGCTCTGAATTTCACTTTCAGTCTTGCTACTACTAGGTGATGATCACTTCCCACATCTGCACCTCTTCTTACTTTCACGTCTTGTAGTGCATGTCTCCATCTGCCATTGATCATTATGTGATCTATCTGGTTTCTGCCTCATCCATTTGGTGATTCCCATGTTAACTTGTGCACTTCCTTGTGTGGAAACAGTGTTCCTCCAATGACCAGGTTGTTAATACCGCAGAAGCTTATTAATTTGTCTCCATTCTCATTTGCTGTTCCGCTGCCGCATTTCCCCATTACTCTTTCATTATAATTATTGTTTGCTCCCATTTTCGCATTTAGGTCTCCCATTACTTTGAGATCGTACCAGGGTGTAGTTTCCATTTCGTTTTGTACCTGTTGATAAAACTCGTCCTTGATCTCTTCATCGCTGTCATTTGTTGGTGCATACCATTGTATAATTGTGGTGTTGGTGAACCTCCCTGTCAGTCTTGCTCTTATCAGTCTGTTGTTGATGGGTCTCCATTCTAGTAAAGACCTTTCGATTCCTTTCTTCAGGATAATGGCTACACCTTCGTTGTGCTGACCATCCTCTCTGCCAAAATAAAGTACTGTTTCCCCTGTAGCAGTTTTTATTCTCCCCTTACCTGTCCATCTGCTCTCGCTTATTCCCAGGATATGTATCTTGTAGTTCCTTATCTCTGCTGTGATTTGTCTCAGCTTTCCTGCCTCATTCATTGTTCTGACGTTCCAAGAACCAATTCTGGTTTCGTGTTTTGCGGTCGGGGCATCCGTTTTCATGCCAGTGGCTTCCTTTCGGCTTTCACCACTGTCAGTCATACGAGCCTAATACTCCGAATGTCCATCCCACAGCAAAGTTCTTCCATTTATTGTTGTTTCCATAACATGTGCGATTTTTTACATAGACAGGGGTGTCAGCCCTGTGCTAAAACCCCCAACCTGGAGAACCAGAGTACCAGCTTTTGTCTGACCCCTACCTGATGACTTGGAAACCCTCTGGCTTAAATTCAAGGACATCATAAAGTCAGCTGCTGCAGAAGCATGTGGTGGTCTGACTTGAAAACAAGAGAAAGAGGACACCTTGGTGGACAGAGGAAGAAAAAGCTCAGTGGTCAAAGGTTCGATCCCTAGATGAGGTGGGAATATTTTAGTCCGCAAACTGTTCCTGGGTCAACCAAGCCCCAATTGGGTACCAGAGCAACTCTGGGAAGGTTAAGACGGCCGGCTTGATGCTGACCACATCACCACTAGTGTGCCGATGGTCAAGAAAATATGGGCCTAACACCATACTCCCAATATGCCTCAATGGTCATGTAAATGGGATCCTTTACCTTTATAGAGAATATGTGATACTCAGAACAGAACCAAAGAACAAGGTGCTAGCAGCAAAACAGAAGTCCTAAGAAGAATTTGGAAAAAAGCTAGAAAAAGATGTGCAAGAAAACCAGAAATAGTTCTATAAGACCTTAAAGAACATGAGGAAGGAAAAACAATGCCCTCTCAAATTTATAAAGGACAAGCAAGGCAAATTGCTTACTGCCCCGAAGGAAGTAATGGAAAGATTGAAAGAATATTTCTCAGAACTCCTTGATGGTGAGCAAGGTCAAGCATCAGAAATGATAACCACTAGCACAGAAGAGGAAACAAAAGGTGATGAAGATGACATAAAGATGGAAGAACTGAAGGCAGCACTGGAGAAAATCAAGATGGTCAAAGCAGCAGGGCATGATGGTATAACACCAGAAATGGTTAAGTACATGGGAGCATCAGGCGACCTATTACTCTTAAGGGTCCTACTGGCAGCATGGTGCAACAAGACCATACCAAAGGATTGGGAGATTGCTATCATAACACCAATTTTCAAAAAGGGTGACAATCGACAATGTGGAAACCATAGAGGCATATCCCTTCTCAATGTCCCTGGTAAGATCTACTCTAGAATCCTAGAGCAGAGACTCCGATGCCTAGCTGAGCCACAATTGGATGAGGTCCAGTGCGGATTCCGAGCAAACTGAAGTACTCAAGACCTAATCTTCACACTCAGACAGCTGAGTGAAAAGCCCTTGAGTATAAGAGTGAGATCCATCTTTGTTTCATAGATCTGGAAAAGACATCTGACAGGGTCCCCTGGAGCAAACTTTGGGACTGTTTGGCAAGGAAGAACATTCCAGCACCTTTGATTCATGCTATACAGAGCTTCTACAAGTCTTGCAGAAATTATGTGAGGACAGCAAACCATAAATCAGAAGAGCACAGGACCACCACTGGTGTAAGACAAGGTGATATCCTGTCACCGTGTCTATCATACTCCTTGTAGACGATGTCATCAAGGCATGTAAGGAGAGGACAGGAAAGTATTCAGTGGGGTACTGGAAGATGAGACAGGTCTGTATTTCAGAGCTGGCATTTGCTGATAACGTTGACTTGATTGCTAAATCACAGGCACATCTTTAATCCATCCTGCGAGTCTGGAAGGAAGAGCTGGAGAAGAGAGGGATGGTCATAAGCAGCTCTAAAACAAAATCCATGGTGATATCACAACAAGAAAGAAGACATCAGATTAAGCTGGGAGAATAGGTCCAGGAGCAGGTCGACCACTTTAAATACCTCGGAGCTATTAAAGACAGACAGGGAGGCATCAATGAAGAGTTGGCCACTCGAAAAGCAGCAGCTGGGAGACTTTTTCAGGCCATAAATCGAGGATTCCTTAGCAAGAGAGAGGTTGGAAAGAAAATGAAGATGGCTGTATACCGCTCCACCTATGTCCCAGTATTGACATATGTAAATATTATACTTTATATTTAAAGTTAAATAAGAAATATTATTCTAGAAGACAAGCTAGCTCTTACAAGATTGAAAACAGGTAGTATCTCTAGAAAATCATGGGCTGAAATAGTACAAGCTGACTCACAGAATGATGATCAGGGGAAAATCTGGAATACAAATAGAGAAAAGGAAGGACGCAAGATACAAACTTCAAAGGAAACAATTAAGAAAAAAGGAAGATGTCAGAGTAAAATGATAAAGAAAACCAATAATCTGAACATTGATTCAAAGAATAATGGTGTTGAGAACAATATGAAAGCCCAACAAATCAATAGGCCTACTCATAAAGTTGAGCAAAACCTCCCAAGGTTAAGGATTTTTCAAATCAGTGGCAAAGTGGTAAGTATTATAGCATTACCAGACAGTAAGATCATCAATGTCCTGGAGACAGTTATAGATAAAGGATCAATAACACACATAAAAAGAACAAATTATGGCATAATACAATGAACATGACTGAAAAATCAAAAGCTTTAATAAAACAAATTGAAGTAAGTCCTGTTCAAGTGGAATTGGCACACAGCATTAAAGCTAGGCTAGAATTAGTCAAAGAAACCAGGAAATTTGTAATTAAAGGAATACCTGTAACAGTTCCAATCGAAGAAATAAGAACTAGACTACAAACAGAAAATCCAAAATATAGGATTCTTAAACTGGAAAAGATATCACGACGATTAGGAATTTCAAATGTAATAATAGTTACATTAGAAGGACAAGAAATCCCATCACATTTCTTCAGTGGCAGTACTAAAATCAAAACAGAAGCTTACATACCACCAGTCATTCAGTGCTCAAACTGCCAGAAATTTGGCCACACCAAAAGATCTTGTAGAAGTAAGCCTAAATGTTGATGTTGTGCGGGGGACCACACCTATGATCACTGCAAATTAGTAGAAGATGATAAAGATTACAGTACAAGAAATATAAACAGAAAATGTTCAAATTGTCTAGGAAACCACAGTGCACATTTCCTAGGATGTCCACATTACCAACAAACAAAACTAGCTTTAATAAAATCAGTCAGTACTAACACACCATTTAAAGTAGCCCCACAACAACATCAATCATCAGTCGCTACATCTACAACTCCGTCACCAAGAGAAATCACAGTCAGAACCAGACATGCTAAAATAACCCAAAAGGAAAATAAAGTCCAACAAATACTGAAAGAAGATAGCAATTTACCAGAAGAAAGTGAAATAATCAAATCATCAATAACAGAAGATACAATGAGAAAGGTGGAAGAAATCTTAAAAACCATGAGAAAAATAAAGCATGAAGTAGCTAAAGATGTGGCTAAATTAGCAGAACTCAAAGAAGAGAATGAAGATTTACTGAAAAGGATTGAGTCAGAAAGACAACTCATAATGAGTGAGAAAAAATAAACAGATAAGAACCAACTAGAAAAAATGTGGAATGGAAAAATGATAGATTGTCAAAAACTTATTCATTCTGTATCAAACATTGTGAAAGCCTTTATGCTGAATCTTCCAAGAAAACTACAAACTCACTTAAACAGAGAAACCAAAAATCTGGAAGACTTTGTTGTTAACAAATAAATATATATATTATACACTTCTCAGAGTAAAAGAGTACAACACTATTTATAATAAACTTAACAATTAAATAATGGACGTACAGAACATTAGAATAATACAGTGGAATTGCAGAAGTACCAAAAAAAAATATGCCAGCATTAATAGGCATGTTTAAACAATCTAAATTAGTTTTTGCCATTCAAGAGACTAATCTTAATCCGAGTCAATGTTTTACCATCCTTGAATATAAAGTCTTTCTAAATGATTTTACAGAAACTCAAAAAGGAGGAGGTATGGCATTTCTAGTTGATAAAACATATATAATAACTGACTGGGAATCATTTAGAACAGAAAATGTTGAAGGAATAACTATAATAGTGTCTACTGAGTTAGAAGAAAAAAAAACAGTTACTATTCAAGTGGAAACATAAATGAAAGAGATATCTCAGACGTGAATAAAAAAATAAACAACAGAACTATCATAGTGGGAGATTTCAATGCTCATCATACAGCTTGGGGAGGCAATATAATAGACAAATCAGGGAAACTACTGTTGGACTTCATTGAAAACAATGAACTATAATACTGAATGATGGATCAGTAACAAAAATTAATCCTTGTGCAAATCAGCAAGACACAGCTATTGATATAAGCATTGTAACACCAAATCTTGCTAATGCAAAATGGGAAGTTATTGAGGATACAAATTCGGATCATTTACCCATTGAAATAACACTAAAAGATAATTACAAACCTAACAAACTGGTAGAAAAACCAAAATTTTACTATAATAAAGCTAATTGGGTAGCTTTTCAGGTAGAAATGGAAGAGATAAAAATGGATAATATAGTAAATGAAAATATAGATGTATTTGCAGATAATCTCACAAAAGAAATATTACTAATAGCTGTTAAACATATACCAAATGCATATATGCCAGAATACATAATTCCATACCGAATTAAGGAAACAAAAAAGAATGAACATTGGAACAAAAACCCAGTACCATAGTGGACAGTTAGATGTATTTAAATTCAAAAACAAAGAAAACAAGCTCTACAAGAATATAGAAAGCATAGATCTGAAGATAATTTAGATGTTTATAAGAACATAAGAAATGAATCAAACAGAATAATACTAAAGGCAAAAGAAAATCATTGGAGAAATTTCTGTCAAACACTGAACCCTACAAATAACTCTACAACAGATGTGTGGAATAAGTTAAAAGCCATTAAAGGCAGAACTAAACATATGATAATACCTAATATAAAAAGACCTGAAAGGGCAGAGACTGACTGGCAGAAAGCAGAGGTGCTGGACAGGTACAACCATAGAGTTAGTTCTAAGGAAAATCTAGGACAGGCTGAAGTCATCAGAAGAGCAACACTTCTTAAAAAACTCAGTAAAGAAGTACCTCATAACACTGAAAATTTATCATATTTAAATGCAGATATTACGGTGGAAGAAGTTGAGTGTACAATAAAGGACAAAACAAATACATCAGCAGGGCATGACATCTTGAGCTATGAAATCTTGACACACATACCAAAAAGTACCATAGAAATTATAACATCCCTTTTTAACAAAATTTGGAATACAGGAAAAATTCCCAAAACATGGAAAGCAGCAGTAATTATTCCAATACTAAAACCAGAAAAAGATGCCCATGATGCCAGTACATACAGGCCAATTTCTTTAACTTCCCACCTAGGTAAAATCTTAGAAACCATAGTAAATAAAAGTTTTATTTGGAAAAAAATAATTTATATAGTCAAACTCAGTCAGGATTTAGGAAGAACAGATGCACTATGGATCAGATAATTAAATTGGAACATGAAGTAAAATCAGGATTTCAAAAGAAAGAAAAAACTGTGGTAGTATTTTTAGATATAGCTAGAGCTTATGATGAATGCTGTAGAGATGGTGCTCTCTTTAAAAGGAAGAATATAGGAGTAACTAGTAAAATATAATTATTTAGAGAATTTTCTGCAAGATAGATATTTCACTGTTCAGATAAATAATGATAGATCAGTACTGTATGAACAACGAAATGGAATACCCCAAGGATCAATAATGTCTCCTTCAATTTTTATAATAATGGTAAATGTTTTAGGTGAGGAATTTAATGATATAACAAATAAATTGTCACAGTTTGCAGATGATGTTGCTATATGGTGGCCTGGGAGACATCTGCCAAAATTATATAAAGATCTACAGAAGCAAATAAATAAAGTATGTAAATTGATGACAAAATAGGGTTTTCAGCTGAATTCAAATAAAACATTGGGAATGATCTTCAGTAAAGGTAGGGTTGTTAAACAAAAAAATTATAGACATAAATATCCAAGGGCAAAACATTAATACAGTGCAAACCACTCAATATCTAGGGATGATATTGGACCAACAGCTGAACTGGAATAAACACATAGATAAACTAGTGGAGTCTTGCAGAGGATTGACTAACATATTAAGATATTTGAAAGGTAATGGATGGGGTGCAAGCACTAAGACAATGCTTACTTTTTATAAATCTTTTATTAGAGGAAACATAGATTATGGAAGTATAATATATGACTCTGCTGCACACAGTAACAAGATTAAATTAGACAGAATTCAACATCAGGCTTTATGTACTTCTTCTTCCTCATTCACCCTGAAAAGGACGGTGAATGCGTTGTGTTTATTTACGCCTAAGCTGTGATATCTGCACCATTCGGTCGACACATCTGACTTCAGCACAGCATTTTTTAGGGACCTGGTTTGCCTTCCCATTGTGATCCGCACTCGCTCAGCCAGACTGCACTGCTGCAGACTGTTTCCAGGACCACCACATGGAGGTGGAGTGCGGTCTTTATCCAGGCTTTATGTACAATAGCATGTGCAATCAGATCAACATCACTGGAGCTATAGAGGTGGCTTTAGGAATTCTACCCTTGGATTTACAGAGAAAGGAGTTAAAACTAAATTACATGAACAGAGTTATGTTAGATAAGTCTCACCCAGCACATACAGCTTTTACCAGATGCCAACTAACAACTCAGGCCAATACAATGAATACCATTAGATACCCTACAGGATGGAAGTGTATTGACGAAATTGTCCATCTGGGTACATTAATTATATCAATTAATAACAGTTGTGAATACAAGCCAGTGATTCCTCCCTGGGAGATCAAAAAACCAGTCATGGACTACCACCTAGCAGAAATACTTAAGAAAAGAAATAATATAGAAAATATTAAAAACACAGCCAATTAATATATACAAAAAGTATAAAAAGACAGCATTACTATGTACACAGATGGATCCAAGGGAGAGGATGGCAAACTGGGGATAGGAATATATATTCCAATATGGAAAATGGCAAAAGAATATAGCATCACGGAAATTACATCCATTTTAAAACATCATTCTGAAGGTCCAGAATCTTTAACTCAAGTTCTTCTGTCATAGCTTCCTTGAGCAGTGTTAAGGAATTTTTCCTTCTGGCTCCAGGGTTGAATGATATCTAGGGATATTGTATTAATGTTCTGAATATTTAGTCACCAAAAGTCTGGCCACAGTTTATGTATTCGTAATCGAATTGTTTCTAGTGTTCAGGTCTTTTCACCTGACTGTCAGCAAATATTAACTGTTTATTTCTCTACAAATATCAAGCTTCCAACTGAAAATCATTTCTCAATGAACTTCTGTGTTTAAACGACTTTCATTTATTCAACACAGGCACCTATATGAGCGACACAATGCTCTTCATATACTTTGACAGTTTCATTTAACATTATCGATTCTGGCAATTCATAAATTATTTCTGCATCTGTCCATGCTTTTTCAAAATCCTTTAGGCTATCAAGACTTATTTATCTCTTAGTGCTTACATAGCATAATTACTGTTTTCTTCACATATTCTCTTCTTAGGAATTCCACTGGACATATTTTGTCTTCCTTCCTTTTACACAGTGATTCAATTCGGTGCCTTCCTGCACATTTTCTATTAGTCGGCAATTATGCATATTAGCTTTGGGCTTCCATGCTCCTGCATGACAGTTACGATACCCGTGAACTGTTAAATATCTCTGGTGGCTATACTAGCCTAAATCTTACCCAAATCTCCGAACTTCTGACGAGATGGGTTTCTTCCCAATTGAATAAGAATCACACTAGATTTCTGCTTGAAATCTACATCTAATATAAAAGACTTTGAAAGTAGAATCCACTACACATGTAAGTGGACCTTTCCACACAAGCCGACACTCTGGAATCCTGTAACTATGTCTTCTACGTCATTTAACGCTACTTCGTAGTCATAGATAATGATCGCATTTATTTTGTGTTTGATGAGTGTACAACATGGTGCAAAGCGATCTCTCTCCAACTCCCCTTTAACATAATCGCTATGCCCCATGATGCGTACTCAACAAGCAGTCATATTTGTATATGGGTAAATAGCAGACAAATTACAGGGATGATCTTGATTAAGATACAACAAGTAAGTTTATGGCTATTGCAGCTGCATTAAGTCTCACTATTTAACAATAATTATTGCTTGGTGTTGATGGTATTCAGTTGTTAGTGTAATATATTTTTATTATGACTTTATTTTCTTAACGTGATATCTACAGTAGTACATCTAATACAGTTCATTGCTTTCAGGCTGGAAGAAATGTGGCATCTAATGACACAAGTCTGTTTGCAGAAATAAAGCAGGAAACAGATGTTAAGGTATGTACACTATTTGAGACATTGTTTAGAAGCTTTAATAATACTGTGACTTGGATGTATGGTATACTGTTAATGCTCAGAGAAGAAAAATGTAAATTGCAATATGCTGCACCCATAAAGAATTTATTTTGGATAGTTTTAAGTGATCTTTTTCAGAATTTATGGTGGTCTATACTAGGTATTTGTTAATCTAAAATTCTAGCTTAATTGTATTAAGCTAGTTTATGACTTGTAAGAAACTCAGTGTTTACAAGGCACCAAAGAATATTAAAACAATTAACTCAAATGTAAATGTAGGTGAAAAACAGGAATTGAGTTGTAGGCAGTAATTTTTTATTTTACTGATCACATATTGAAGGTTAGGAGGTTTCACCAAATCCTATATAAAACATCTTTAAAACATTGTGACTTGACAGGAGACAAGATTGAGGTGCTTTACCCTCTCCCCTGCTGTTTGAATTAGGCCCTGGCAAAGGCATTTGAAAAAGTGTCGTTGACCAGGGACTGGAATAACCTGAATGGCTCCTGAGCCGACCCAGCTCTAATAATACCTCCGAAATCGGCGAGTTTCTGCCTGAATGGTGAGAGGACACCTGTCATTGTACAGGGAAAAAAGGAATGCTCATGTAAAATCAATCTCAGGTTAGCCATATTAACCGGAGATTTTGTGATGAGTAATAGCTGGCTTACGATTACGAAAATAGAAATTAAAAAAATATGAAATGCGATATACTAGAACAGGTTAATTTTATTCTGACTGCCACATCATAATTTATTCTGAATGAAATAAACAAGAAAGAAGGATCAGTCACATTTTATAATGAATGTGGTGTGGCTATGCCCAGTGCAAATCTCATGAGACAACTTTGTGTTTGAAGCCTGTCGGAAAGTTAGAAATAAAAAAAGTGGAAGAAGTGGCAAGGAAAAGAAAAAAGTTAAAGAGGTGGCAAACATATAGTATGCACGAACACACTGTATAATAACAGGAAACACAAGGTTTCTAACAGTATGCAAGGTGTTGTGTAACCTTGACAGTGTATATTTTATGATTCTGTTAAGATGAGCTGACATACAGATTCACACAACATAGAGGTTCACACAACATGGATTGAGAGAATAAATCAAGCCAGAACAATTCAAGGTTTAATTTGACATAATAAATCCAACAGAAAATATTTTCAGAGCATTTCAGGTATTACTTCTGACATCACATATCCAGTACCTTCTTTCATGACCCTAGTTACTTGTACTGCACATATTTTTCATTATTGTGCCCGGTTTCATAAACAGCAGTTACATTGTTACAGCCTGAAATTTGACTAATTATCCCACTGATAAATGAGAGGCCCAGCCTGCTTTGGGATTTCACAGTCTTGAACGTTTTTAATAAAATAGACATCTAGTCCTTCTATTGACTTGGCCAACTTTGAGTCTCCCTCCGACATCACATCTTTTGCTCTGACATCCTTCACAAACTTTTTACTTCTTTTATCAAGCCTGTGCAACAATAATTTGAAGGAATCCTCTGTCAAAGAAACCCAATTTCTTCAATGATCATGCACTGCTTACAACACAAGACACCTTTTAAGTGAAAACCCATTAAAAGACAATGCTTATAATCAAATCAGCTAACGAGCCTTGAAAACTACGCCGATATCAAAGATGCAGAAAGCTGCTAGATTACAGACATTGTCTTATAGAAGAGATACAAAAAGCATGATCCAGATGGAAAAGTACAACAGTGTGCCAACGCACCCAATGAAGGCAAGACTAGATGATCTGGCATTTGGATGTCTAAAACATAGCAGCTTTGTCCATCAGGGAAAAAGACTTAAAAGACAGCATCAAGACCTATCCATGAAGACAACACCACTGAAGCCCACCCTATACCCCTGTACCATGGAAACAGGCCAGCAGTAACCTCCAAATTAATACATCAATAGGAGCCGCGCTAGCGTAGTGGTTACAACACCGCTCTGGCGACCGGGTGATTCAGGATCAAACCCGGGCGACGGCATTTGAGGATTTTTCGTCGACCGGGAATTGGACTGGATTAACTCGAGACCTGGCGAGGACATTTGAAGGAGTGTTGTCGACCAGGGATTGGCGGCTCCTGAGCCGACCCAGCTGCAATGGGTACCTCCGAAGTCGGAGAGTATTTGCCTGAATGGCGAGGGACACCTGTCTCTGTACAAGTAAAAAGGGATACTCACGTAAAAATCAATGTCAGGTTAGACATAGTAATAACCTGAGATTTCGCCTCGAGTATTAGCGGGCGTACGCAAAAAAAAAAAAAAAAAAAAAAAAAAATACATCAATCAATGGTCTCAGAATTGGATATCTTCTTCTTCTTTGTTGGTCCTCAAAAGTACCTTGGTTGTGTTGTGTCCATTTACAGTGAAGCTGCGATATTTGTGCCTTTTGGCCGACTTCAGCACAGCATTTTTATGAATGTGTATAATGATCTGCAAAAACAAACTGCTGCATTGAGTATGATCCAAGAAAGCTATCCCGAACAATCATGGATACTTGCCTACATGGATGGATCAGCAACAATGGAGGCGGCGGCATCTTTATCTCATGTCCTGACAACCACTATGAGACTAGGCATATTCCCACTGGTAAATTCTGTTTCAACTATACAGCTCTAGAGTTAAGCTCTAGAGCAGGCTGCAAAAATGATTTATAACACCAACTTTGACTGCCACCAGGTAGTCATCCTCACAGATGCACTGTCTGTACTGCAAGTTCTCAAGGGTGGTAAAATCCCGCATCTGAGAAATGAACTAAGCAAGGTAGCTGCCAAAAAGTGAACCATACTTCAGTGGGTACCATCCCATTGTGTTGTACATGAAAATGAAAAGGCAGATAAACTTGCCAAAAATGGAGGAAAATGTGAACAAGAAGATAATGAAATCACATACTTTGAGAAAAGGAGAGCTATCCAGACTATCAGAAGAGAACAGAATCAACCCAATGACAACTACCACTCTCCTGACTGGCAGTGATGCTAGACCATGTAAAAGAAGCTTTAAATAAACAAACTCATGGAAGAACAAACACATGTTGAACAGAAAAATCATATGCAGATCAGGTAGCAAGACTCAGAATCATCAATGTCAGGCACATTTATACATCAACTTTGTGGACACTGATAATTTATTTCCAGGTTTTTACTGAAGTCTTTGTTGTGTATACAAACATACTTCAAACACTTCAGTTTGTTGTTAGTCTCAAAATTGAACCTTGTGATAACAGTATTGATTGGTAGTGATTGTAAAAATCCCTTTACATAACCTATGATTTTGTATTGCATGTCATCCAGGAGTGTTATTGGAATGGCTTCTCTAAAGATTCAGACATTAATTCCCAGACAGTTGCAGGCATCAGCAGGAAGAGATTAGGTGAGCATAAAGTAAAACAGTCAGATATATGGAGAAATGAAGGTGCACATGTAAATAAGCTTCTTTTTTTTAAGCAATGGAGCATCTTAGTTGAGGCTGAATTCTGGTGCATATAATGTAGGCCCATGTTCTGTTTTTAATTGTGTTACTTCAAGATGTTTGCCACCCCATGGATCTTCTGGATCATTCTGTAACACTGTTTTCTTCTATAGCTAATTTATTGGAGAAGGGTTTAAAAAGTAGTCATGGTGAAATCAAGCATTAAGAGATCTTATAGCTTAAACTACCACAAAATATTGATACTGACATCTTTGATACACTTGTCTGTAATCTAGCATGACCTGTAGTTAAAATTGGAATAGTAGCACATTCAATAAGACAGTATGCACATGCTACCAGTCTAGCAGTTGTCTGGACACATGGTCTGTGGAAAGGGGTAGCTAAGTGCAGAACCTGTTTTACAACTATCAGTAAAAGAGTGTTTCATACATTTATTTCCTCATGAATGAAGGATTGTACCTTCTATGCTTCTTAAGCACAGGGCTATCACAGCATTTGTGGGGATGAATTCTCAAGTGGGCTGTTTTGGCAAATGTAAGCCTTTTCAACTACTGCTGCTAGGTCTATGAAATGAGTTATCTCGTGACCAAAGTTTTTGATTGCAGTGTCTGGGCCTAGTGAGCTCTAGTGTTAAATACAAAAAAATCTCATTTTCAGCTGACGTATATATGTGACCACAAACCATCTTTCCTAAACAATTTCTCATCTGAAATTAATGAAATCCTGAACACTCTTCCATTGAAAGAGTGTCAGAAAAATACATTTTCTTTACCATGGTTTAAGAGCATGAAAACTAATTATAATCACTACTACTGCGAAGTGGCCACCATATCAATTACATCCCATTTATGTTAGCTGCCCAGCAACTATCTGTTCTATTCAAGCCAGGTCAACAACTTTTGCTGTGGCAGAAATATCCACTGATTTTGTAATAGAAAAGAGGGAAGATTTAAACTACTGAATGTGCATTAATATTTATTCATTGGGCTAAAAGAATTTTACAGATTTCATGCAAAGTACCATCCATGTGTAGATTTTCATTGTTTTATAATAGTTAAACAGCGTCAAATTATCCTTTAATTTGTGATAGAGGTGATTTATTTATTTATTTTCTGAAAACTTGTTAAGGAGTAACTAAACATTATCTCCCCTTAATTTGATCTGTGCAGCATGCCTCGTTAAATTAGGGAAGTCAATTTTATGAGCATAACAAGAACAGAAAGGTTCTGTCATACTTGATGAGAGAAAACATTGTTTAGTCACCAGATGTTTGTATTTATAAAGTGTTTTTTATTTATTTATTTTTTTTAATGTGACAGTAGATCGTGAGTGAGATTATCATACTTGAATAGGTAGACAGAATATTGTTTAGTCATCAGATATGAGTATTTTATTTTTAGTCTCTCCTGCTCACTCTCCTTTACTCTTTTTCTTTGATCCATATCCGAGGACCATCAAAGCAGTCAGTGGCCATCATGCCTGATGGCATCTTGTAGGGCAGCTACAAATTGATTCCACTTTGTTCTGTTGGCAGCCATCCTTCGTACAGTGCCCCATTTCTGGTTCATTCTTTGCATCTCGGCTTCCACAGTTCTCCTCCAATTTTTTTTTGATTGGCCTTTCTTTTGCTTTCCTTCAGTGATCCATAGCATAGCTGTTCTTGTAATGGTAACAGGGTCCCTTCTGAGGACATGGCCAACCCAACTCCTGCGTCTTCTAGCTATGGTGGTGTGCATATCCTCCTGGCTACTCCGAATAAGTAGTTCTTGGTTGATGAGATTCAACTAAAAGATCCTGTACTCTGTTGTTTATTGCATGTAGGTCGCGCACGTGTTTGGAAAAAAATGACACTGATTAGCAGTATTAAACTCTTGTGTATTGCAAGCAGTAAGACACAATCAATTTCATAATGATTATAAGCAACATGGTTTAAGGGCACGGACGGTAGTGAAAACTGGATTTTACATACAAAATATTGATTTTTTACTTTTGAGCTTATTTTACTAAATAATCATTGAGGAATCGATTGAGCAAGGTTTTATAACATAAAAAATGCATTTGATGTATCAAAAAGCATATTTTCTGTACTACCCCCAAGCTATGATTTGCAAATTTGTGCTGAAAATGCAAGATTTGTCGCTCAATAATACCTTAGTTACGCTGTCCATATTGTGGAATTTTTGGTATCGATATACAGGGAATATCTTTATCAGCCATAATAAAACAAATTCAAATCTATTTTTCTCATAGTTCTGAGTGATATGTGTTTGAAAATTTCCGTAATTTTACGCTATTGTCCTGGAGTGGTCACATGGTGACCTCATGCCCTCATTCCCGACCCATTGAAGACGCAAACATAAACACCTGTTTTGATTAGTCATAACAACTTTTTGGCTGCATGCGCAAATGTGGAACATAACTACAGCAATTTCCGCCCCGCTCGAACACAAAACAATATTTTACTGCCTGTAAACGTGGTGTTCGATATTTTTCTCATTTAAATTTCAGTGAATTGTGTTCTATTACTTCAAAATGGGAAGAATAGGCAAGAGATCAAAGCAAATATCTGCTGCCAGGTCGCGTCAACAATGTGTAATTTCTAGCAGTGGTAAAGGTAAGACAGAATCAGCGGTGAATGATACACAAACAACATGGAATTTCTGCATACCATTATCCGATAGGCCTAAAGTTCAAATTGCTGATTTAGTAGTGCCGTTCACCACTGGCCCAAGTCGACGTGATATAAAAATTAACTTGAGCACGAGCAAGAATGTTGCATCTCATAATACTGTCTGCGCCCAGCCTAAACCTACGTACAAAACCATTGTTGACATTTCTTTCTTCAAAAACCTTCTTAACAATGTGTGTTGCAATGTGTGTAAGCAAAGCACATTGCAAAAACAAGAACTGACAACACCAAGTCTAAGGGTTTCTCTCTTCCTGGAAGTTGTGTGTCACACATGTGAAAAAGCAATTTCTAGAATGTACACATCCGAGAGGGAACCCAGAAGGCCGCAGCCCTCGTGGACATGCAATCAACAAATCTGCTGTTCTTGGTGCCCTCATGTCTGGAATGGGCCCATCTATGTTCAATCTCTTCTGTGAGAACCTAGACCTCCCTGGCCTGCACCAGTAAACATTTCATAAATATGCAGATCAAATTTTTGATCATTTGGATACCATGCACTATACAGTATTTCAACGTTCCGTCAGCATCGCCCGAGCTGAGCATGCTAAGAGACAGCATCGTACCATTAATAAAAAAGAAGTCATTGACATCGCTGTCAGCTTTGCAACATGGCTAACTAGAGGTCATAAGTCACTGATAGGTGTTGGCAGTGTTATAGACATTTTGACTGGCATGGTCATCGATTCGCATGTTATGTCTTCCTTCTGTCACACCTGTGAGAATACTGGACAGTGGCAACTGAAAAATCAGCCTGACAAATTTGAAAAATGGAAAGCAGAGCATCAGAAGGACTGTTGCCGTAATTATGAAGGGTCAGCCGGAATGATGGATGTAAAAGCTTGTGAAGTTCTCTTTCTTCGTTCAGTGGCAAATCACAAGCTATGCTACACTGTTTTGCTATCAGATGGTGATTCCAAGGCCTACAACAGACTCTGCGACATCAAACCGTATGGACCAGAAGTTGACATTACCAAACAAGAGTGCGTCAACCATGTTGCAAAGCGATTAGGCACTTCACTGAGGACACTGATTACTGACTGCAGGAAACAAAAAGTCACCCTTGGGGGAAATGGCAGTGGTCGTCTAACCCAAAATGCCATATGAAAATTGTGTATTTACTACACCAGGGCCATCCGCAAACATAGTACAGCCCCAGAGATGAAACAAGCCATCATGGCTTCTCTCTACCATAGGTATTCGACAAACGACAAACCCCAACATAATTTGTGTCCGCCAGGCAAAGACTTCTGGTGTTTCTATCAGGCTTCCATTGCCAAAGGAGAAGCTGCCGGACCACACGAGACCAAGGTTCACACTCCGCTAGACTACAACCTGCTCCATAAGCACTTAGCCCCTATTTATGAGCATCTTACTGATCAGCATCTGCTCAAGCGGTGTGAGCTAGGTGCAACACAAAATGCAAATGAAAGCCTACACAATGTTATATGGAGTTGTTGCAGCAAGCGGAAATTTGTGTCATTAAAAAAAGCCAAATTCAGTGTCCTTGTGGCCGTTGGAGAGTTAACTTTGGTCCATCAGCCAGTGCAGAAATAAAAAAGCTGTATGGTCAAGCATCTGGAACAAACTCAATACGCCTTGGACAGGTGCGATTGAGGAAACGTCTGGCCAACAGCCAGAAACATGAGGCTGACAATATTGTAAAAAGAAGAAAAATTAGGCAAGACAACAGCAAGAGGAGGAGCTGCAGGAAGATGAAGGAGGTGCAGCATATAGTCCTGGAGGATTTTAAACACATTCAGCCCCCCAGAATGGATTATATTGGACAAGACAAGGCACTCGGTGAGTAAAATGCATTTTTCTTAAAACTAACATTTTATTAACCAAAAATATTATTACTAACAAACTATCTAACAGAGTAGTCACAAATTTGGCAAGCATGTAGTACACATCTATATCTTTAAAATAACAGATCTGCATTTTTGATATTTTGGTAATTTTCT
The DNA here is from genome assembly GCA_024509875.1 of Oreohelix idahoensis. Taxonomy (NCBI): domain Eukaryota; kingdom Metazoa; phylum Mollusca; class Gastropoda; order Stylommatophora; family Oreohelicidae; genus Oreohelix; species Oreohelix idahoensis. The sequence continues at coordinate 316,501 of JAMPIV010014628.1, forward strand.
TTATAAATTAAAAAAAAATATTTTAAAAAATATTTTGTTATACAAATATAGTGTTTTTGTTTTTTTAAATCATTAAAAATAGAATTTTGAACGTATCAAAATAATCATGAGTAAAATTGTTTTAATTGTCAGTCACAACATGTGTGTGCAATTTGATAAAGTTTGGTCAATGGGAAACATAAGATTTTTGCTCTTGAAAATTGGTGAAAAACCCAATATGGCGGTTGTTTTTTTGGTTACCATGTAGAAGGAAAGAAGAAAAATTAAGCAAGATAAAGGCAAGAGGAGGAGCTGCAGGAAGCTGAAGGAGGTGCAGCATATAGTGCTGGACAATTTTAAACACATTCAGCCCCCCAGAATGGAGTATATTGGACAAGACAAGTCACTCAGTGACTAAAATGCATTTTTCTCAAAACTCACATTTTATTAACAAAAATGTTATTTTTTACAAACTATCTAATAGATCAGTCTGAATTTAGCATGCATGTAGTTCACATATATACCTTTAAATTGTCATAAGCCTGTTTTGATATTTTGGTAATTTGCTTTGAAATATTTTTTTAAATATTTTTTTTCATTTTTTTTTCACACAAATATAGTGTATTTTAAAAAAAAATCATTAAAAATAGAATTTTGAACTTATCAAAAAACGCCTATGGGCTAATCACCTGTTTGTCAAACATTTTGATTACATATTTTGCCCAGGAGCTTTGTGCTCTTTGGGTCTCCTCTACACCCTGTTTACGGGGTAGACGAGGTTCTGATTATGAGATGAGATGAAAAAACGCCTATGACGAATTGTTTTAATTGTCAGTCACAACATGTGTGTGTAATTTGATAAAGATTGATCAATGGGAAACATAAGTTTTTAGCTCTCGAAAAGTGGGGAAAATCCAAAATGGTGAATTTTGTATTGGTTACCATGGTAACCACATGTTTTTTAACAAAATAAACTGTAGAATTTGGGTCATGGACATACACTGTGTCTATTGAGCACATAAAAAGTTTGAAAATGTTATTAGAACAAAAGTTAGTTTTCACTGTAGGGTACCCCCTTAATCAGGTTAAAAAATTATTCATTTCAAAGCTTGAATAAAAAATAATGCTATCACTGTTGAGCGAAGAAGAAAACAAAAGTAGGTACAGAATACAGAATCTGTTAATATTTCCCAAACAGGATGTATTAAATAACCCTGAGCAAATTGGGTCAGAACTCAGAATGGCATTGAAATAATCATGCCCAGGTAGCATTTACACATTCAACAATTTCTATGATTGAAAGATGGGCAGGTGGTATTTGAAACATAATTGCGCATCTGAAATTGTAAATAAAAACTTGTTTGTTGTGAATTTCCCCATCTCTAATGTGCATATCCCTTTTGGAAAACAGTGCATAAATGTTAGAGTATGTGACCGAAATGTTAGGACTAGGGCTGATAATGACATTACATGTAGTGCGTTCATGCTTATGCCATTGTATACATTAGAATTATCATTATTTTGGTACATTATATGCACACCAAAAATATGTCATTATCGTGTTTTAACAAATTATATTACCAAATCTGCTTTACTAAACATGATTTTAACATTACTACTAGCTATATTTCTCAATTGTAATTCATGCTCATGTATAACTATTAGTTTAAGTAGTAGAAAATAGCCATAAGTAATTATTTCTCAACTCATTTTTCAATAATTCATATTTAAAGAACTCATTCATTCATAACCCTCCACTCCCACAGGAGCATAGGCCCTCAACAAACACATGCCAAGTCCTCCTGTCCTGTGCCATCATCTTAAGTTATTTCCATGTTCTCCTTATAATTTTCACCTCTGTTTCCAGCTCTCTTCTCCATGTGCTTCTTGGTCTACCTCTGCCTCTCTTGCCCTGGGGGTTCCAGAACAAGGACTGCCTTGTTTTCAGAATCAACAAAGTTAATGTACAGCTGTCTCTGCCATTCTGAGTACTGCTCTATAATGTTCCTGAGGGTAAATATATGATCTGCACATCTTCAGTTCTTTCTAAAGCCTGCTTGTTCTTTTCTCAGTTTATGATCCACTGCTTTTGAAATTCTCTGGATGATTATCTTGCCTAGTATTTTGCTGGGAACTGAGAGGAGAGTAATTCCTCCCCAGTTGTTGCAGTCTGCAAGGTCACCCTTCTTGGGCAATTTGACAATTATTCCTTTACTCCACTCTGTTGGTGTTGTCTCAGTTTCCCAGACTTGTGCAAATAGTGGTTCTAATAGTTCTGCTGCTAGTTCAGGGTCTGCCTTGAATAAATCATCATTTAGATTGTCGTGACTAGGCGCTTTTTCATTTGTTAACCCTTTGATAGCTGTGATGATTTCTTCTTCTGTCTGTATTTACGTCATATGTCTAAGTCACTTTCAGCCTCAGGAACATTCAGCTGAGTCTCTGGTGGTTCCTTATTCAGTGTTTCTCTGAAGTGCTCTGCCCATCTTGTTTCCTGCCTCTGTGCTCTGGTGATGAGATTTCCTTGCTTGTCTCTTATTAATGTTATGTTGTTTGCACCTCGTTTTCCACTGATAGTTTTAGTTATTTTATAGACTGTGCTTTGTTCATTTCTCAGTGCTGCCTTTTCTGCCTGTCTTGCAAGGTCATCCAGAAATGTCCTTTTGTTAGCTCGGGTTTGATGTTTTACTTCCTTGTCCAGCTGACTGAACTGTTCACTATATATTGCCTTTAATCTGGGAGACCTAGCTTCTGTTTTCTTTCTTTTCATTTCCTTTCTCTTCACTATGATGTTTAGCGTTTCTGGGGTTATCCAGTCTTGGCTCTTTCTTTCCTGGAATCCCAAGCATGACTTGCTGCTTTCCTTGTATATTGTTGAGATGGTGTTGAATTTCTGTTCTTTCCTGGCTTTTGGTAATCTGATATCGTCTCATTACGTCAACCAGAACGCTTTTCTGTTGAGGGGGGTCCTTAAGTTTCATAATATTATATCTTTTCTGTTTGACTGCAACTGGTCCAGCAGCTCTGAGTTTCACCTTCAGTCTTGCTACTACTAGGTGATGATCACTTGCCACATCTGCACCTCTTCTTACTTTCACATCTTGTAATGCATTCCTCCATCTGCCATTGATCATTATGTGATCTATCTGGTTTCTGTCTCGTCCGTTTGGTGATTCCCATGTTAACTTGTGCACTTCTTTGTGTTGAAAAAGTGTTCCTCCAATGACCAGGTTGTTAATACTGCAGAAGCTTATTAATTTGTCCCCATTCTCATTTACTGTTCCACTGCCGCATTTCCCCATTACTCTTTCATTATAATTATTGTGTGTTCCAACTTTCGCATTTAGTCTCCCATTACTATAATAAGATTGTACCTGGGTACAGTTTCCATTTCCTTTTGTACCTGTTGATAGAACTCATCCTTGATCTCTTCATTGTTGTCGTTTGTTGGTGCATAGCATTGTATAATTGTGGTGTTGGTGAATCTCCCTCTCAGTCTTGCTATTATCAGTCTGTTGTTAATGGGTTTCCATTCCAGTAAAGACCTTTCCATTCCTTTCTTCAGGATAATGGCTACACCTTCATTGTGCTGACCATCCTCTCTAACAGAATAAAGTACTGTTTCCCCTGTAGCTGTTTTTATTCTCCCCATCCCTGTCCATCTGCTCTCGCTTATTCCCAGGATATGTAATTTGTAATTCCTCATCTCTACTGTGATTTGTCTCAGCTTTCCTGATTCATACGATTATAAATCAACCATATCGATTGGAGGCCGACCTCTGTGCAACCTACGTTATGCTGATGATATTGATCTGATAGCTGGATCAGAATCAGAACTTCAAGACCTTACCTCTAGACTGGAGAAAGTAACAAGAACATATGGGATGGAAATTAATATAGAAAAAAGCAAGATATTGGTGAATAGCCATAAGAAACATGTTCCGACCAACATTACGTTAAATGGGCAAACGTTAGAAGAAGTTAACACCTTTAAATATCTCGGGTCCACTATATGTAGTGATGGAAGATCAATTAAAGAAATCAAGACAAGACTTGAGATGGCCTCAGCTGCCATGACAAGGTTGAATGTGATCTGGAAAAGTAACATCAGTTTTCCTGTGAAGATCAAATTATACAAATCACTTGTATTATCTATTGGGCTGGACACTCACTGCAGATACGGAGCGAAGGATTCAGGCTTTCGAGCATAAATGTTATAGAAGAATTTTGCGCATTTGCTATAAAGAGCACAAAACAAATGTCTATGTTAGAGAGAAGATAAACACCTATGCAGGCCACCAAGAACCACTTTTGTCAATAGTTAAACGTCGAAAGCTTGCCTGGTTTGGGCATGTAACTCGTCATGACTCCCTTTCGAAAACGATCCTTCAGGGAACAGTCGAAGGTAAACGGAGAAGAGGAAGGCAGAGAAAATCCTGGGCTGATAACATCAAAGAATGGGCAGGACACGGTTTTTCCACACTTGTACGCATTGCTGAGGATAGAGAGCAGTGGAGGACCCTGTCTGCTGTTGCTTCCACCATGGCACCCCTACGACCCATGACGGGTTACGGGCTGAGATGATGATGATCCTGATTCATAAAGAAAGTTCTGTCGTTCCAAAAACTAATTCTGGTTTTGTGTTTTGCTGTCAGGGCATCCGTTTTCATGCCTATGGCTTCATTTCGGCTTGCACCACTGTCAGTCATACGAGCCTGAGACTCCGAATGTCCATCCCACATCAAAGTTTTTTCATTTGTTACCGTTTCCGTAACATGTGCTATTTCTTTTTACAAAGACAGAGGTGTCGGCCCTGTGCTAAAACCCCCAACCTGGAGTACCAGCTTTTGTCCAACCCCTACCCATGCAGACCAGTCCAGCTTGGTTGAACCTACCAGGAGTAAATCTCCTACTGGCATAGCTCTGGGGATTGTCAAGGTACACAAGCTGCCATACCGCTACAAGTTATAGGTACCATTGATGGCAGATCCCTGTCTCACTCCCATTTTAATCCTAAATGGTTCTGTAAGTTGTTCTTCATGAAGAACTCTGCATGTTATGTTTTCATAGGTCTTCTTTATTAAGTTAAACATCTTCATGGGAACTTCATAATGCCTCATCAGTTTCCAAAATGATTCTCTTTCTACACTGTCAAATGCCTTTTCATAGTCCACGAATCCGATGTATATCTGTGAATTCCATTCCAGACTTTGTTCAACTATTATTCTCTATGTAGCTATCTGGTCTGTACAGGATCTATTTTGTCAAAAACCTGCATGTTCATCTCTCAGTTGCTTGGCTATGGACTCTTTTAATCTCTCCAGGATGATTCTGTTTAATACTTTTCCTGGCACTGATAGTAACATTATTCCTCTATAATTTGTGCACTCTTGTAAATTTCCCTTCTTAGGCAACTTGACCAGATAACCTTCCTTCCATTCTGCTGGTATTACCTCTCTCCCAGACTTTGCCAAGTAGTTTGTATAATATCTCCGTCGAGGTATCAATATCTGTTTGATGGCCTCTGCTGGAATGCAATCTGGACCAGCTGCTTTTCCATCTTTCAGAAGCTTTATCTCTCCACATGTAAGCCTACCTTGCCGTGGTTGGAGAGCTTGAGCGCCTCAATGATCCCGGGAGCTATGCCGGCGGGAGTTTTACTCCTGGCAGGGTCACCCAAGCCGGACAGGTCCTGGGTGAGGGGCCAGACTAAATGGGCTGAGGAGTGGGTGGAACCCTATAGGTGTAGATGCAGAACCCACCGGCGAGTGGTACATGCTCTGGTCTGCACCAATCCACCCCCACTTCATGGGTTAAATGCTTTCTTGCCTCATTCTTCACTGTTTGTCGTCTATCACGCCCATGGCGACCGTTGCCTCAATTGGCTGTGTGTGGTGTACCCGGAAACGGGGCCTCCCAGTACTGAGGCAAAGTTAAGTCCCCGATGTCACTTATCGGTGCAGAATTGAGAGAGATGGCTGAGCATCACAATCCCTCCTGTGTTGCAGCATGATGAGAACCCAGCATTGCACACTGAGCTTGGGGGGATCACTTGGGCACCAGACTTAATACTGGCTCTTGACTGGATGGCCGCATGCAGGAGATTTCTACAATGGAGGGTTGGCAGGTGGTGGGTATCGGGAAGTGGCTCTGTGCAGGACGTGAGGATTCCTTGGGAGAGCCCAGAACCAGAGCACAGCATTGTGCAAGCTCTGCATAGTTGGAGAGCCCCCTGGATGACGGGGAATGCACAGTGTGCTACCCCACCTATCCCCAACTGCTAACTTAGAACCAGAAGTGGGGTCCTCTGTATGCGTGCCAGGCCAGGATAAAATGCCTGGGAAAGAGACTGGAGCTCAGAACTCCCTAACTCAAAGTTGCAGGATGGCAGAAAAGCCACGGGAAAGACAGGGCTATTTTGAAGATAACGCAACCATATTTTCACCATACGAGCTCGGACGCCGCCTCGGTAAACAAGGTCCGCGCAGAGCAGTGACACCCCCAGGCTGCTTGCGAATAGTCTACTACTGGGAACATAAACAGATTAGGGATGAGCCCACTCTCCCGTTGAACAGGTGCTAAAGTCGTAGATACTGGGCCAGAAGGCGCACCGGAAACCACAGTATCATGCAACTCGCTTTTTTTTTTTCTATGGAGAGTACACCGTCAAATAAATCTCGTTCTGGTGCTCGCCCTGTGGAGCTCCACCAGGCAGGTGCAGTGCCGGGCTCTGAGCCTCGACAGAGCCCACCCTCAGCTACTGGAGGACCCTCTAGACCGTCTTGTGGAGTCAACAGACGGCGGAGGAGAACTACTGACCAAAACAAAACAGAAAAAGAGAAACCCAGAGTGCCACTTGTCATGATGCACTGGAATGCAGAGGGAGTGAACAGCAAGCAGGCTGGATACAGCAAAAAGACAGAGCTGGAAAACATCTTGTATGAGAAGCAAGTCAGTGTTTGCTGTATCCAAGAGACTCACTTGAAAGCAGATCAAACCTTTAAAATAAGGGGATATCAATGCTTCAGATCCGACAGACAAGATAGACGAAAAGGAGGAGTACTTACTCTTGTAAGGAATAACATTCCTGCACACGAAAGGAAAACCTTCATGGATGGAGCAGAATATCAGCTGCTGCAGATAAAGGTAGACAAGATGGAAATAGAACTCCTGAACTATTACTGTCCGAACAACAAACCCCTGAGTCTCAGCTCTATACAGGTACCAGCCACCAACTTTATAGCAGTTGGAGACTTTAATAGCCACTCCCAGAGCTGGGGCTATAACCATCTGGATCACAGAGGTGAAGAGGTTGAAACTTGGCAAGATGATCACTCCCTAATCCTAGTCAATAATGCCACAGATACTCCTACCTTCTACTCCAGAGGATGGCACACAACCTCAACACCAGATCTTGCCTTCTCCACACCAGATATAGCTGGATCTATTAGTAGAGAAGTAGGAGACCAACTAGGGGGAAGCGACCATCGCCCAATCTTTCTTACTGTCCAGAGTGCAACTCTCAGTACAGGCCCAGCCATTACAAGATGGAACTACAAAAAAGCCAACTGGGGTTTATTCAGGCATCAGGTGAACACGCTGCTGTCTACCTTCAAGGTACAGAACAGAGACATTAATGAAGTGGTAAAAGACTTCAACAGATGCATACTACAAGCTGCAAAAGAAACCATTCCCAAAGGATGCCGGCGTAACTACATACCATACTGGTCCAGCACACTCCAAGAACGTCAGGAAGCTATGGACAAGGCTAGAAAGGACGCAGAGTCTCAGCCTTCACTTGAAACTCACAACAAATGGAAAAAGGCTGTAGCAGAGTTTCAGAGAACAAAGCTAGAAGAAAAGCGGAAAAGCTGGAGAACTAAAACGGCATCGCTGAACCTTGAGAAAGACGGCAGGAAACTTTGGAGATTAGTCAAGTCTCTAAATGAAGAGCATTCCTCACCAAGGCAGACTATCACATTGGATGAAGGTGGCAAACTTTTCAGAGGAAAACAAGCTGCAGACTTGTTTGCTAGAAGATACAGTTCAGAAAGCAACTTACCCATTAACATAGACCATCAGAGAGAGATAAGAAAAGAAATACTGGCAACCATGGGACAGACAGATACTCCTGCCCCAGTGAGGGAACCCATCACACTAGGAGAACTACAGAAGGCTATTTCCAAGCTTAAGTTTCAAAAGTCACCCGGCCCAGACAAAATCAGCAACGAAATGCTAGTAAATCTGAGCTCAGCAGCAAAGACAAAACTGCTTGAGATATTCAACCACAGCTGGTTGAAAGGAACGGTACCCCAAGTATGGAGAGAAGCCATCACAATACCCATACTAAAGAAAGGGAAATGTAAGACCGAGGCTGCAAGTTACCGGCCAATCAGTCTCACAAGCTGTGTTGGGAAGACTATGGAGCGAATAGTCAACCACAGATTGAAATGGTATTTAGAGTCTGAGCAGATCCTGGTGCCGGAACAAGCTGGATTTAGAGAATGCTACAGTATAGAAGACCAAGTTACTTACTTGTCTCAAGCAATAGAAGATGCCTTCCAGGAGAAGAAAAAGGTCCTAACGATCTGGGTCGACTTCAAGCAGGCCTTTGACAAGGTGTGGAAAGATGGCCTCATTGCAAAACTTAGGAGAAGTGGAATCCAAGGCAACATGATGAAATGGATCCAGTCATACTTGCATAACAGGAGAACTAGAGTCACTCTTGACGGTCTGCAGAGCAGAAAAGTGTTGCTCCATCAGGGGGTACCTCAAGGAGGAGTAATTTCCCCAACACTCTTCCTTGTTTACATCAATGACCTGGTGAAAGATCTCCCTGCAGGAGTTAAAGCTGCCTTATATGCAGATGACCTAGTACTCTGGTGCGCTGATGAAAATGTCACCACAGCAAATTATAGAATGCAGCGGGCAGCAGACATGCTAGTGTCATGGGCAGAGAAATGGCTTATCACAATAAACACAGACAAAACCTCCACAACACTGTTCTCCCTCGCCCCCAAGGACAAATCAGCTAACATACACCTAGGGACAACCGTGATCAAGGAAGAAAGCTACCCCACCTATCTTGGGGTGACATTTGACCAAAGGCTTACATGGAATAAGCATATTGAAAATGCAGAAGGAAAGGCCCGAAGACGACTAGGCATACTCAGAAAATTAGCAGGTACCAACTGGGGAGCAAATGAACGAAATCTAAAGAAGATTTATAATGGAGTAATAAGACCACACTTAGAGTTTAGCTCAGCAGCATGGTCATCAGCTGCTAACTCACATCTGCAGTCTTTGGACAAGGTGCAAAATCAAGCTCTCAGGCTCATTACAGGAGCCATGAAAACTACACCAATAACAGAGATGCAGAAGGTTGCTGGATTACAGACATTGTCCCATAGAAGAGACACAAAAACCATGATCCAGATGGAAAAGTACAACAGTATGCCAATGCACCCAATGAAGGCAAGACTAGATGATCTGGCATTGGGACGTCTAAAGCGTAGCAGCTTTGTGCATCGGGGGAAAAGACTTATAAGACAGCATCAAGAAGACCTATCCATGAAGACAACACCACTGAAGCCCACCCTATACCCTGTACCATGGGAGCAGGCCAGCAGTGCCCTCCAAATTAATACAACAGTCAGTGGTCTCACAAGTGGATGTGAGTATAATGATCTGCAAAAACGAACTGCTACATTGAGTATGATCCAAGAAAGCTATCCCGATCAAGCATGGATACATGCCTATACAGATGGATCAGCAACTAATGCTGTTAGGAATGGAGGTGCCGGTATCTTTATCTCATATCCTGACAACCACTATGAGACTAGGCACATTCCCACTGGTAAATTCTGTTCCAACTATACAGCTGAGGTTCAAGCTCTAGAGCAAGCTGCAAATATGATTTATAACACCAACTCTGACTGCCACCAGGTAGTCATCCTCACAGATGCACTGTCTGTCCTGCAAGCTCTCAAGGGTGGTAAACTCCCGCATCTGAGAAATGAACTAAACAAGGTAGCTGCCAAAAAGAGAACCATACTCCAGTGGGTACCATCTCATTGTGGTGTACCCGGAAATGAAAAGGCAGACAAACTTGCAAAAAAGGGAGGAGAATGTGAACAAGAAGATAATGAAGTCACATACTTTGAGAAAAAGAGAGCTATCCAGACTATCAGAAGAGAACAGAACCAACCCAAAGACGACTATCACACTCTCGACCGGCAGGGACAGACAACTATTTTTCGACTCAGGACAGGGCATAACAAACTGAATAAACACATGCACAAGCTACGATTGTCTGCTTCACCACTGTGCACATGTGGATTAAACGAACAAACTGCTGAGCATGTTCTACAGGACTGTCCTCTGTATGACCAGTTAAGAAAGATATACTGGCCCAATGACTCAACACTAAACTCAAAGCTATATGGAGTTAAAGAGGAACTTCAAACAACAGTCGAATTCATCATGAGAACTCGTCTGACGGTGTAATCATCAAAGTTGCGATCGCAAGAAGAAGAAGAAGAAGAAGAAGCTTTATGGCTTTCTGTATTTGTTCTCTACTTGGTCGTTCACAGCTGATTTGTAGCTCCTCTTCTGCTGGCTGGATGTCTGTGGGATTAGTTGGAGATTGTCTATTGAGAAGTTCCTCAAAATATTCTGTCCATCTCTTCATTTATTCTTGTATATTACTAAGCAATTTTCCATTCTTATCTTTTATGAGGCCATTTGCTTGCTTATATTTCCCTGTTAGCTTTTTTGTGTTGTTGTACATATCCTTCATATTTCCTTTGGCTGCAGCTTCCTCTGCTTCCCTTGCCAAATCATCAATATATTTCATCTTGTCTCTTTTGGTGTTTCTTCTTACTTCTTTGTTTGCTTCTATGTACACTTTATGAGCCTTGGCTTTGGAGCTTCTGGTTTTGCTTCTGTTTAAATCTGCTTTCTTGTTTTTCATGCCTTCTATGAGGCGTGTTCAAATGAAACCTGCCCGTGCTGCGCCAAGTGGGCATTTGTAGGAGGAGCATGATGATGTCGAAGTACTCAAGACCTAATCTTCACACTCAGGCAGCTGAGTGAAAAGGCCCTTGAGTACAAGAGTGAGATGCATCTTTGTTTCATAGATCTGGAAAAGGCGTTTGACAGGGTCCCCTGGAGCAAACTTTGGGACTGTTTGGCAAGGAAGAACATTCCAGCACCTCTGATTCATGCTATACAGAGCTTCTACAAGTCTTGCAGAAATTATGTGAGGACAGCAAACTATAAGTCAGAAGAGTTCAGGACCACCACTGGTGTAAGACAAGGTGATATCCTGTCACCTTATCTTTTCATACTCCTCATGGACGATGTCATCAAGTCATGTAAGGAGAGAACAAGAAAGTATTCGGTGGGGTACTGGAAGATGAGACAGGTCTGTATTTCAGAGCTAGCATTTGCTGATGATGTTGTCCTGATTGCTAAATCAGAGACACATCTCCAATCCAATCTGCAAGTCTGGAAGGAAGAGCTGGAGAAGAGAGGGATGGTCATAAGCAGCTCTAAAACAAAATCCATGATGATATCACGAGAAGAAAGAAGACATCAGATTAAGTTGGGAGAACAGGTCCTGGAGCAGGTCGACCACTTTAAATATCTCGGACCTATTATAGACCGAATGGGAGGCATCAAAGAAGGGATCCAGGCCCCCAGGATGACCCAGAGTCTGCTGGGAGGACAACATTAGACAATCTTTGAAGGACCGAGGACTAGAATGGAACCAGGCCAGGAAGAAGACAGCTGATAGAATAGTCTGGCGCTCTCTCTTCCAAACCTCTACACCTCACGGTAGAAGAGGAACGACTAAGTAAGTAAGTAAGCATGATGATGTCACATCTGACGTAATAAGCACATATGAATGTACAAGTGTGTAAGTGTTCATTCTCCTAGTATTCATTGTTTGTGCTGCAGACCGTTAAAATAATGGCCGGTGTGATACGGAATCCGTCCAAGATCGATCAGCGAGTGGTGATTCAGTTCCTAACAGCTAAAGTATGTCAACCAGTCAACATTCATCGCCGAATGAAAGCAGTGTATGGTGACAAAAGTGTGTCTAAGACTACAGTGAAAGACTGGGCACAAATGTTTCGAGAAGGACGTCAGTTAACGAAAGATCTTCCGAGGCCAGGTCAGGTGCATATTGTTGCGACAGAAGAAGCCATCGCTGAGATTGATGCAGCAATACAGGTAGACCGTTGGCGGAGCTTACGTTCGCTAGCAGAGGAATTCGCTGTGTCTCTTGGTACAGTTCAAATGGTGGTTAGGAAGAAACTGAAGTATCGAAAGGTGTGTTCACAATGGATCCAACAGATGCTGACTGATCACCATAAGGAAGAACGCATGGGATGGATTTTGAACCACCTGCTGCATTACGAAGAGGAGGGTGATGATTTCTGTTGTGCATAGTGGCAGGTAATGAGTCGTGGTGCCACCACTTTGAGCCGTGCAGCAAAACAGCAAGCATGCAATGGAAACATCTCGGATCACCAAAACCCCAAAAATTCAAGTCACAGATTTCTGCCGGTAAGGTTATGCTGACCGCATTTTTTGACCATGAAGGGCTTCTATTGGTAGACTTTAAAGAGCCTGGCGTGAACATCAATGCCATCCGCTACAAAGACACACTAGACAACCTGCATACAGCCATCAAGAATAAACGACCCGGCATGCTTTCGCGTGGAGTGATTCTGTTGCACGACAATGCTCATCCACATGTTACGAACATTGTGCAGGAAGCGTTAGCAAGGAAAAGGTGGGAAGTTCTGCCACATATAGCCTACAGCCCCGATCTGTCACCATGTGACTTTCATTTGTTTGAACCCTTAAAAAAATCTCTAAAGGGACAACGATTCGACTCCGATGCAGACGGCAGGGCCTCGGTGACCAAATGGTTCAATAAGCAACCCAAGTCATTTTTCTCGGACGGCATCCGCCGTCTACCCATGCAGTGGGATGCATGTCTAAATGCCTATGGTGACTATTTCTAACGAACCCCAGTGAGTACTTGCTTCATAACAATTGCTGTATTTAATTCTACTACTCCTGCTGATGTACCTTACATATATTTGTTATAAAGCCACTGGGACGGGTTTCATTTGAACACGCCTCGTATCTTACTAATGGTTTCTGTTGTTATCCATGCTTTGTACTGATGTTCTCTTTTTCTCAGTACTTCTTCACATGTTTCATTTTATATATCTTTTACTTGTTGCCAGTGGTCTTCCGTATCTGTTTCATCTTCCAGCTGTTGGAGTACTTGGTATTTGTTGGATACTGTGATTGAAAATGTTTCTCTTATTTCCTGATTTCTTAGATATCCCACATTATACTGTTGTCTATAGCTGTATGCTGTTGTAAATTTCTTGAGTTTTAATTTTGTTTTAGCCAACAGAAGATAGTGGTCTGATACAACATCTGCTCCTCTACATACTTTCATGTCATGCAATGATGACCTAAACTTCTTGCTTATGCATATTTGATCAATCTAATTCTCAGTTCTGTGGTCTGGTGATATCCATTTTGCTTTATGTATTCTTTTATGTGGAAATATGCTTCCTTCTATAGCTAGTTGATTTGAAGCACAGAAGTTTGCTAATAGTTCCCCGTTCTCATTCATCATACCTAATCCATGCTGTCCCATGACTTCTGTTCCTATTTTCGCATTTAGGTCCTCCATCAAAATTGTGATGTCCTTTCTTTTCTTATTGTCCAAGACACTTTGTAAAAAGATAAAGGACCCCATTACATGCCCATTGAGGCATATTGGGAATATGGTGTTAGGCCCATATTTTCTTGACCTTTGGCACACTAGGGGAGATGTGGTCAGCATCACGCCGGCCACCTTAATCTTCCCAGAGTTGCTCTGGTACCCATTTGGGGCTGGGTCAACCCAGGAGCCTTTTGTGGCCTAAACAAATCCCACCTCATCTGGGGATCGAACCATAGACCACTGCGCTAGGAAGCCAGTGCACTAACCACTATGCTACCGTGGCTCCCAAGACACTTTGTAGTCTGGTGTAAAAGTCTTCTTTCACAGATTCTTCTTTATTGTTTGTTGGTGCATAACACTGAATGATGTTTATATTTACTTTCTTTTTGGCTGATTTAAACCTTGCTGTTATAATTCAGGGTCCCATTGCTTCCCATTCTATAAGTGCCTTCTGTGCTTCCTTGGACAGCATTAGCGCCACTTCTTCACTGTGGTGGGCTCTTTCCTCCTCATGTCCTGAGGACAACACCATTTCTCCTGTGATCAATCTCCTCTTCTCTATTCCTTTCCACTGTGTCTCGCAGAGACCCAGGATATCAATCCTGTAATTTTGCATTTCTGCTGCTACCTGTGTAGTTTTTCCCTGTTCACACAGAGTGCGAACATTCCATGTGCTAATCCTGGAGATTTTCCTAGACGAAAAAAGGTTAGTCGGCAACCCAGACTCCTTTCGGCTTTCTCTTGGTTGCTTCATGCGCCTCCTTTCAAGAGGACCTTCTTCTGTCTTTGGCGGCTGAGTTGATTTATATTCTTTATTTGACTTGTTGAAGTTTTTGTGGTAAAACGTTTTTACGGGATGGGGTAACCAGCCCCATGCCCAACCCTCCTTAGTCGCTTTTTACGACATGTCTGGTAGGTTACAGTGTTACTATTCTTTGCTCCCCTTTTGGGCCCCAGTAACACACGGGTGGGACGTTTGAAGGGAAGTAATTTGGAAATAAATTGTTATTACTCATTTCTGACATCCAAGGGCAGTAATCAAACAATAAAAATATTAATGAATATGTTCGATTAGTGACCACATTAAAAAAATATTTTGCGACACCATTTAAAATTATAAAATGTATACTATTAGTTTCATAGGGACTGAAGACTCAGCAAGAGAGATAAATGCAGTCAGTGACCTATAGCTTAACCTTGCGTCAGGGTCAGTGAACCAGAGCTGACAAAGACTCTACTCCACCTCCAAGTGGTGGTCCTGGAAACAGGCTGCATCATTGCAGTCTGGCTGAATGAGTAGGGATCGAAGAGGGATAGCAAACGAGGTCCCCAAAAATGCTGTGCGGAAGTCGGATGTGTTGGGCTGAAAGGTGCATATATCACAGCTTCGCTGTAAACAGTGACACAATGCAACCAACATCCTTTTCAGGATGAACGAGGAAGAACAAATGAACAAACAAACTTTATTTTCAAAGGGTTGAGAATTTGGCATGCAGGCCAGTCTGACATTCTGCCCTTCCTTTCTCTCGCCTTTTATACTGATTTCATTTATTCTCACATGCATTATATCCATCAATGTAAAGTAATTCAACGTTGTAAAGGTAAAATAATAGCATACTCACATTCACAGTATCTAATTATAAACATGAAATAAAATATGTTGAAAAGTACAAACATCATAATTAAACCTACATTCGATATTATATCATTTGTTCAGAAAAATAATCACATTAGGGGGGCAGATAATCAGAACTCATAAAGTATTTGAAAAGTCTACGATTGTATGAACAGGGACTGAGGTTGATATGTTTTAGATAATGTGGAAGATAGTTCCAAAGATGAGCAGCAGAGTAAGCTAAACTTTTCTTGAATAAGTCAAGCCTAGGCTTGGGCACTTGTATTTTGTTAAGGCGTTGACTGCGTATTTCATTGTATTTAAACATTGGCCACAGATATGCTGGAGCATTCTGTGACAGGATTTTGTGAACAAATTTAACTTTGTTGAACAGAAAGCGCTTTCTTAGAGGCAGTATTTTGAGATCTTTATATAGATCTACACACTGCGTTTGGCATTTGTCAGAAACTAGACACACTACATGCTTTTGTACACAGGAGAGAAACCTTAGTGGAGAAGAAGGAAGAAAAGAAAGTTTCATAGTACGCAATACACCATGAACAATTAACATATCAGACAGAAACAAATACTTCTTTTTACATAATCTTAAAGTTGCATAACTTTTAAATCATACTTAATATGATGCTACAAAACATACAGAATTAAAATTTGTTGTGCATGCCATAATTCTCTGAAGTTTTTATTATTATTGTTTCTTTCAATGAATTTCAGGTGACCATTCCTGTAACCAGCGATCCCGCCTATACTCTTATGTTGACATTCCAGATTTGAAAATTATGAACAGTTTCATAAAGAGTGAACCAGTGCAAAATGCTGCATTCAATCAGGTGTTGCCAAAATTCACAGAAAACATTGTGAGTGAAATGAAAGCTGATGTAAGTAAGGCAGCTGCAACAGTAAATACAAACAATAACATTGAATCAAGTTTAAAAGAGAAACAATCACCAAATGCCACAGACTCTGAGATAATGACTGTAGACATGAATCTGACTCCTGAGATTCATACTGCAGTCTTACAAAATGAAAACTGCAGCAGGAAATCAACAATAGTCTATGATGATTGTACTATCAACAGTGGAAGTAGAGAAGGTATTAAACTGTGTGGCAGTGTACAATCAGATGAAATAATAATAAGTACAAAAGAGAAACTTTTCAGCTGTCATGTTTGTGGAGTACAGGTTAGCAAGAAAGGTGACCATAATGAACATGAACTTTCACATATGAGAGAAAAGTGTTATATAAGTAATGTTGGTAATGTAGAATTAGCTACAAAATCTAGTCTATGTAAACAAGAAAGAATACAAAAAGCAATGAAACATTCTAAATATGATCTTACTGGTATGGGGGCTGCTCATTTTGGTTATTTAAAGGCACATGTAATGCAGTATAAAGAAGAACTACCTAACAATTGTGATGGTCTTAGTAGGTCTTTTAGGACTGATTACCCAAAGAAACCCATAATGCAGCATAATAGTGAAACACATTACAAATATGATGTCAGTGGAGCAGAATTTTGTCAAAGTGATCACAAGGTGACAAATACAGAAGGAGAATCTTACATGTGTGATGAACTTACAGGACAAAAACTTTATTCAAAATGGCACAAAAGTCAACATACAGAAGAAAAACCTTATAAATGTGATGTTTGTGGAGCAGAATTTTCTCAAAGTGGTGCTTTAAAGAGTCACAAAAGGACACACACAGGAGAGAAACCTTATAAGTGTGATGTTTGTGGAGCAGAATTTTCTGAGAATGGGGCTTTAAAGAGACACAACAGGAAACACACAGGAGAGAAACCTTATAAGTGTGATGTTTGTGGAGCAGCCTTTTCTGAGAGTGGGGATTTAAAGAGACACAAAATGACTCACACAGGAGAGAAACCTTATAAGTGTGATGTTTGTGGAGCAGAACTTTCTTGTAGTAGTGATTTAAAGAGACACAAGAGGACACACACAGGAGAGAAACCTTATAAGTGTGATATTTGTGGAGCAGGGTTTTCTCATAGTGGTGATTTAAAGAGTCACAAAAGGACACACACAGGAGAGAAACCTTATAAGTGTGATTTTTGTGGAGCAGCATTTTCTCAAAGTTGTTCTTTAAAGAGTCACAAAAGGACACACACAGGAGAGAAACCTTATAAGTGTGATGTTTGTGGAGCAGAATTTTCTCAAAATTTTCATTTGAAGACACACAAAAGGACACACACAGGAGAGAAACCTTATAAGTGTGATGTTTGTGGAGCAGAATTTTCTCAAAGTGGTGCTTTAAAGAGTCACAAAAGGACACACACAGGAGAGAAACCTTATAAGTGTGATGTTTGTGGAGCAGAATTTTCTGAGAATGGGGCTTTAAAGAGACACAAAAGGAAACACACAGGAGAGAAACCTTATAAGTGTGATGTTTGTGGAGCAGAATTTTCTCAAAATGAACAGTTAAAAAGTCACAAAAGGAAACACACAGGAGAGATACCTTATAAGTGTGATCTTTGTGGAGCAGAATTTTCTTGCAGTAGTAATGTAAGGAGTCACAAGAGGACACACACAGGAGAGAAACCTTATAAGTGTGATATTTGTGGAGCAGGGTTTTCTCATAGTGGTGATTTAAAGAGTCACAAAAGGACACACACAGGAGAGAAACCTTATAAGTGTGATGTTTGTGAAGCAGAATTTTCTCAAAATGGTTCTTTAAAGAATCACAAAAGGACACACACAGGAGAGAGACCTTATATGTGTGATGTTTGTGGAGCAAAATTTTCTCTTAGTGGTTCTTTAAAGATTCACAAAATGACACACACAGGAAAGAAACCTTATAAGTGTGATGTTTGTGGAGCAGAATTTTCTCAAAATGAACACTTAAAAAGTCACAAGAGGACACACACAGGAGAGAAACCTTGTAAGTGTGATGTTTGTGGAGCAGAATTTTCTCACAGTGGTTCTTTAAAGAGTCACAAAATGACACACACAGGAAAGAAACCTTATAAGTGTGATGTTTGTGGTGCAGAGTTTTCTCAAAATAATCATTTGAAGAGACACAAAAGGACACACACAAGAGAGAAACCTTATAAGTGTGATGTTTGTGGAGCAGAATTTTCTCGAAATGAACAGTTAAAAAGTCACAAAAGGAAACACACAGGAGAGAAACCTTATAAGTGTAATGTTTGTGGGGCAGAATTTTCTCAGAATGGTGCATTAAAGAGTCACAGAATGACACACACAGGATATAAACCTTGTAAGTGTGATGTTTGTGGTTCAGGATTTTCTCATAGTTGTGCTTTAAAAAGTCACAAAAATACACACACAGGAGATAAATCTTTATAAGTGTGGTATTTCTGGAGCAAAATTTTCTCTTAATAATCATTTGAATAGACACAAAAGGACACACACAGGAGAGAAACCTTATAAGTGTGAAATCTGTGAAGCAGAATTTTCTCAGAATTGGGCTTTAAAGAGTCAAAAATTGACACACACAGGAAAGAAACCTTATAAGTGTGATTTTTATGGAGCAGAATTTTTTCATAGAAGTGCTTTCAAGAGTAACAAAAGGACACACACAGGAGAGAAACCTCATAAGTGTGATGTTTGTGGAGCACAATTTTCTCAGAATGGTACTTTAAAGAGTCACAAAAGGACACACACAAGAGAGAAACCTTATAAATGTGATGTTTGTGGAACAGAATTTTCTGAGGATGTGGCTTTAAAGAGACACAAAAGGACACACACAGGAGAGAAACCTTATAAGTGTGATGTTTGTGGAGCAGAATTTTTTAATAGTGGTGCTTTAAAAAGTCATAGAATGACACACACAGGAGAGAAACCTTGTGTGTGATGTTTGTGGAGCAGAATTTTCTCATAGTGGTGCTTTAACGTGTCACAAAAGGACACAGACAGGAGATAAACCTTATAAATGTGATGTTTGTGGAGAAAAGTTTTCTCATAATTGAGCTTTAAAGAGTCACAAAATGACACACAAAGGAGAGAAACCTTTTGTGTGATGTTTGTGGGGCAGAATTGTCTCAGAATGGTTCTTTAAAGAGTCACAAGAGGACACACTTACTTACTTACTTACTTACTTAGTCGTTCCCCTTCTACCGTGAGCCAGACTATTCTTTCAGCTGTCTTCTTCCTGGCCTGGTTCCATTCTAGTCCTCGGTCCTTCAAAGATTGTCTAATGTTGTCCTCCCAGCGGACTCTGGGTCATCCTGGGGGCCTGGATCCCTGGCTCTTTGTTTTTCTCAAAGTGTTTATTTAAAGAGTCGCAAAAGGACATACACAGGAGAGAAACCTTATATGTGTGATGTTTATGGAGCAGAATTTTCTCTAAATAATCATATTAAGACACACAAAAGGACACAAACAAGAGAGAATCCTTATGTGTGATGTTTGTGGAGCAGAATTTTCTCTTTAAAGAGACACAGCCTAGGCCGGTCCCAAGCCAGGCTGAAAAAGGTGGATGGCCTGTATGGAATCTATAAGGAGGCAGCCCTTCCACCATGCAAAGGCACAACAGGCCAATCACCTATTTGCTTTAAACCATGATTACGCAAACTACAAGAGAGAAAACTGGACTGATTCTAAAGACGATGAACTGGAACATACTACGGACTATGATTTATGGAAATTGGAACACTTACTTACATACTTAGTTGTTCCCCTTCTACTGTGAGGTGTAGAGGTTTGGAAGAGAGCGCCAGACTATCCTATCAGCTGTCTTCCTCCTGGCCTGGTTCCATTCTAGTCCTTGGTCCTTCAAAGATTGTCTAATGTTGTCCTGCCAGCAGACCCTGTGTCGTCATGGGGGTCCGGATCCCTGGCTCTTTGTTTCCCATGCTTGTCATGGTAGCTGATCCTCTCCCACTCTGCAGACATGGCCAAACCATCTCAGTTGGGACTGTTCTACTTGGGTCTGCAGAGGGTGGCATTTTAGGCCTTGACGTATTGTCTGGTTGCAGACAATGTCTCTTCCTGTTATTTCAACCACTTTTCTCAGATACCTCATTTCTGAGGTTTGGATCTGGCACCTGTGGATTGTGGTCATTGCCCATGACTCGCATCCATATGTCAAGACTGGGACATAGGTGGAGCGGTATACAGCCATCTTTGTTTTCTTACCAACCTCTCTCTTGCTGAGGAATCCTCAATTTATGGCCTGAAAAAGTCTCCCAGCTGCTGCTTTTTGAGTGGCCAACTCTTCTCTGATGCCTCCCTTTTGGTCTGTAATAGCTCCGAGGTATTTAAAGTGGTCGACCTGCTCCAGTGCTACAGGTCGGTTCCCAGCTGCTACAGGTGGTATGTGGGTGCTGGTTCGTAGTTGTTGTAAGTCGCGAATGCGTGCTTCGTTCGTTCTATAAGTATTCCACTGAAGGTCACCATTATATTGTCTCAATGAGCAGTACATGTCCAAGCAGACATTAAGTCCTTACGAATATCATTATTATATTATATATCTTCTTGTACAAAGAGTTCTTCATACACAACAACAATCAACATTGTTAATCTGATGAACCAACCGTAACATTATCGATGTGGGTAAGTCTTCGGGATTGAGTCCAAACATTTTATTGACGATACAACATATGACGAAAATCACGATCATTGTTTATTGTGCGAATACAATTCATGTAAGTAGTAAAGCAATACTTCTTAGTATCAGTCCGTGTCCAATAAATGAATTAATGTAGACAGAACAGCAAAGCTATATGCACGCGCAGTTGGGGATTCCAACAGCCGACAGTGAGCGTATGAGTCTGACGAATATAAATATTGTAGACTGGTTAATAAATCCTTCCTTGAATTTGGTTATATACTAACCTTAACATTTCATCTCTTCACATAACTTCGGACTGACCCTGAGTCCATACTTTGAAATAAATATAAACATGCAGCAATACAATGCCCAACACTTGGGGGATATAGGACACGTCTTCACAGCTTGAGGGTCAACATAAAAAGGGTCCCGTATCTAAGTCACGGTGCGTGACCTATCAACGCTAACACGTCATAATTCGATCGTGTATATATAGCGTTCAGTAGTCCGTGACTTATTCACATTAAACTATATTAAATGCTGTCACCCTAAAAATTGCACACTGCCAACCATAGCAGACGACATCAATAGAAATACCGTAACAATTCCCTGCCCAACTGGCCAAAAAAAATGTACTAGATAGATTTTTTTTTTAAAAACCTATCTTCATCAATTATCTCAAAATTTTAACAAAAACCCGACATATGGCCTACGATGTTCTGTCTAGAACAGTGTCATGGTCATGTCGATAATATATCAGTCATAGAATCTACTAATGGTCATTTATACGTAAATGTTATATTAACTAAAGGAGCGTCAACTGTGTGTAGAGTAATTACTAAGTATTTAAATTAACTAACTAAATAATAATATATTATATAATATGTCAACGTATTTGCTAAATATATATTATAATGATCACATTCATATTTACAGCTAAGAATATTATCTAATAATTGTGTGAGATTCATTTGTTTTCTTTCTTTAATTTTTTTCATATTTCATTTTCTTATTTTTTTCTCACATTTCAATTCAATTTTATTTCTTTATTAATTCAACTAATAAGTAGAAATTAATTAATCTTGGATATGACGATCCATACGTTGTGAATTTCCACTAGAAAACTGTTCAAATGTTCCAATTCTAAATGAATGTAACGATTCATAAAGTTTAATTAGTCATGTCACATAACGAAATTTGTCCAGCTTAACTTCAGATATTATTTTGACTACGTTGCAACCAGTTGTAGCACAAATAACACTAACCAAAGTCCGAGCGTAAATACGAACAATATGTCTATTGTTTTCATTAATTTCATTTGACGAATGTCTCCAATAATTGTTTATTTGAATAATTGTTGACGTTTCATTCATAGGTCGATAGTTCATTGATCGGATTCTGTCTCTTGTTATAATTACTTTTGTTAATTTGTTTGTAGACTATCAGCATTCATAAATCGACTTCCGAAGGATTTCTTGAGAGTATGTCTGCAACGACATTCTCTGTGCCCGATATGTATTCAATGGTGAATTCGAAGGGTTGTAAGAGAATTGAAAACCTTGTTAGCTTTGGGCTTTTGTGGTTAGATTGACGTAATGATGCCACCGCCTTCTGATCCGTCTGGATGATGAAGGGTGCACCCAGTAGAAACTTCTCCAATTTGTTAATTGCCCAAACGACCGCCAACAATTCTTTATCCACAGTAGAATATTTTGTTTCTGGCGTCTTGAGTTTTCGTGAGATATACAACGTTGGGTGAAGGATATCATTATGATATTGGAGCAAACAAGTGCCAATTCCATAATTACTAGCATCTGTATGGAGGATAAACTTTTTGGAAGCATCAGGTAGTCTCAAAATAGGTGGATGTGAAAACACAGTAAGTATTTTACGAAATATTTTGTCACAGTCATCAGTCCATGTCACCTTCAATGGCATGTCTTTTTTTAACAATGATGACAAGACCGCTGTGATGGATGACAAGTTAGGTATAAATCTGCTGTAGTATTGGACTAACCCTAATAAGCTTCTAACCTGCTTCTTCATTTGAGGAACTGATAAGTTTAAGATTTTGGAGATCGTACTAGGAACCATTTGAATATATCCCACTCCAATAATATGTCCCAAGAAAGTTATCTCCTGAAAAGCTATTTGTATTTTTGTAGGTTTAGCTGTTAAGTGATTCTCTCTTAATATTTCCAAAACATATCTAAGCCCCGAAAAATTTTCCTCAAATGACGAACTAAATGAGCATATGTCGTCAATGTATGTAATGATGTCTGGTCTACCTGATAAAATTTTTCGCATCATGCGAATAAAGTTACCTGGAGCGTTAACAAGCCCAAAAGGCATCACATTCCACTGGTAAAGACCTTGTGGAGTGGAAAACGCTGTGTAATATTTAGCCTTCTCGGTTAGTGGTATCTGCCAATAACCTTTAGTTAAGTCTATCTTAGTTAACATTGTTGCATTGGATAGACGAGGAAGTAAATCGTCAAGAAGTGGATGTGGTTCGCTATCAACTACAGTTTGTGCATTTAGTTTTCTATAGTCGACGCATAATCTAATGTTGTTGTCCTTCTTTCGAACAATGACCAATGGAGATGAAAATGGAGAATTACTAGTCTCAATAATCCCTAGAGACAACATCTGCTCAAGTTCTTGAGTCGTTTGAGTAAGAAAATGTAGTGGAACAGAATAAGGATGTACACGAATTGGTGTATCATCATTAAGAGTAATGTCATGACTAATCACTGATGTGCAACCCAGTACGTCGGTCAACACATCTGGAAAAGATTGTAAGAGATCAGCAATCTGATGATGCTGTTGCGGTGTAACCGAAGAAGAGATGGTTACGTCCCGCCAAGATTCAGTAGGTTGTACTATAGGTACAGGTAATGACATCTGTACCTCAGGAAAAGAAGATTCTTCTTCCTGAATTACTGAAAGATTAGAATAGTGACAAGTAGGTACTAATGTGTCATCTAATAGAAAAGCCTACAGTAAACTAATCTATATAAGACTAGATTGTTAGGAAAGAAAATAACTGATGACTGACTATGCTGAGTCATCAAAGAATGAGATGATAACACTAAGTGTCAATATGCTAATATCTGCGTGAAGCAGAATTAGGTACCATCTTTAAATGGAGAGAATGGTGGTGATGAAAACATACACCATTGTCAAGCTCCATCACCAAAAACGAGCGTCTCTATTGTTACCAAAGGTAACCAACACCTCACTATTCTGCCTATTGAATGATGGCAGAAGACAAACAAACTTAACGTTTGCTGTATAATTAAAGAAATTACTAAGTGCCTGCCATGTAGTATCTTGTGGCAGTTTGCGCACTAACACAGTGCGAGAATATGCACTTTTGCCAATATAAGTAATATTATTGTCTCGAAATTGTGCACAATGACGATATGCATTCTTTGTCATATAAAAAGAATTAAATTTTCTTTTTAACATAGACATTGTATTTTTATTGGATGATGTATCATCCTGACTGAACTTAGGATGATACCTATCATTACCAAAGGTAGTAGGTTTCATACATGTCGTAGACATCTCTTGTCTGGGCAAAGTAAAAACGTTGCCGTCAGACTTATTTGTCTTAACTTTATTATCCCTGTTCCTCCTAACTACAACATTATTTTTCAACATATTACTCTTCCTCATAACGTCCTTGTCAGTGTTGACAACGGCAACAGTTTTCTTAGGATCAGTTGTAATCTGATCCTGTCGCCAACATCTATTTTCAGAATTTTCAGTATTATTCTGACGAGGAAAAGTATATCTCCCTCGGAATGATCTTCTAACCACCACTGGGTGTATTGATACTTTAGTATCAGTTCACATACTTAAGTCATGTCGTAAAGTACGTTTATCCCCTCTGTTGTTCATCAATATTTTTTTTACCTGCCAGTACGTCCAGTAGACAATCAACTCTCTTTCTTAATTTATTATTTTCAGAAGTCAGGAATGCAATCTCCTGCCTCTGCTTCATATTTAACTTGTCTAAGTTAATGGTTATCTGCTTCTCACTAGCAAGTAAGGAATCAAGTGTGTTCAATGCTGTTGCAAGATCGTAGATCTGTTGTTGTGTATCATTTTTCAATTTAGCATATCTGTCTTTCTCCTTCAGGTATAGCGCTTCTAATGTAGTCACCCTGTCATCAATGAAACAATCATCACTTGAGGTGGATTCAGTAACACTAATACCAGATTCTGTATTCTCTTCACGCAATAATGCCAAGTCACGCGTGAAAGATTTCACTTTACCTATCTGGTCATTCAGCATCAGTTTCACTGAAGTTACATCGTCATCCAATTTTTTTTTCCTGTCTAAGACAAAATTCATAAATTTTATCATTATCTGTATGACATACATCCACTATATTATTGTCATCAAATGATACACTCCCATTTTCCCTTTTTTCTATTTCAATCTTTGTCTTCATACCCCTATTTAGACAGAATTGTTTATATTGTTCCTCATCATAGTAAATGGATCCTAACTGTATATCATCAGTGAGAATCAACTCACATTGAATGGCCTGGTCTGTATGACCATCTGCTCTTAACGCAATATCAATCTTATTATCTGTTGTTTTCTTTACTTCCTTAATTGGTTGCAATCGAGCTACTTCTGAAGTAAGTTTTTGAATATTAACACACTGTGTGTGAGTTTCCAGCTTTAAGGTTGCGGCATTATCTTGCGAAATTTTCAATTTGAGTTTCTCAACCTCAGACTTCAACGCTTTATTGGTTTCCATCGTGGATTCTAACGAGGTCCTAGAATTTGCAAGCTCCACTTCCAGTATCCTCAATCTCGAATTATCTGAATTGGTTTGAAATTTTAGTAAACTCGCCTCATTTCGTAAGTCATTTATAGTCCTTTCTTGACTGGCAATAATCTCCAATAACTCTTCTTCTCTTTTCTCATCAATGGTTTCTAAAATTGTCACTCCTTCCTGCTTATTCCATGTGTTGTGCCCTTGTTGATCATAATCATTGTCGCAGAGAATAGCATTATGAATGTTATTCACTATATAACCATGTTG
The DNA here is from genome assembly GCA_024509875.1 of Oreohelix idahoensis. Taxonomy (NCBI): domain Eukaryota; kingdom Metazoa; phylum Mollusca; class Gastropoda; order Stylommatophora; family Oreohelicidae; genus Oreohelix; species Oreohelix idahoensis. The sequence continues at coordinate 342,464 of JAMPIV010014628.1, forward strand.
GACATGTACGTACTGTTCCACAAAAGTACGAAGCACTCCACCTAGTAAGTCTGCTAAGTCCCTTGCTATAATCATATGTGGGACAGAATGAAAATTAACATCCACAAAATCTGCTAAATTGGATGCCGTACGACATAACAATTTATTTAATACAAAATCTTCAAGGTCTGGGCCTTGAAAACCAACATTCCTACCTTCTTGGAGGAGATCCCCCAAAACAGACTTTATGTACGACATAGACGTTTTATCTACTTTTCTAACATTGATAAAATTGTCTTTAACCACTATTTTGTTTTGAACATCCGCCTGTTCCCTTGAGAAAATATTTAAGTCAGTAATATGCTTTGTATTCTGTAAATTTTGGAAATTGAAATCTTCTACACGATGTAGTGATTTCTCATCCTGAATTACCCCTTCTTGGGTATTAACCTTTAATCTCAATAATAAATCCTCAGATTTTCGCTCCTGAATCTGAGCCATATCTGCATATAAAACAGTATTACTCTTATTTAATTCAATATCAAAACTCTTCTTATCAACATTCACCACATCTCATATCTTCTTATTTACATCCACCAACTTCTGTTGCCTTTTTTTTTCCTCCAATGCAAATATACTTTTAGTTTCTTCTAAATCCTCAATACGCCTTACTTCTGCTTCAAATTCTTCATCACTATACCTCAAATTATTCCTAGCCAACTGTCCCCTGACAATTGATCTTAACATGCTACCTTCTACACCAAGTTCCCGTCCAATCGCTATAAGTTCCTCTAAAGTTAACATGGTAAATATATATATGACTATCTTAGTCAAACAACTTATATATGCAATAAGGTATGGTTACTCCATATAACCAACTATAATATTTTTGTATTGTTAGTTGTAAGTTCCACAACTATATAATATTTTATAATAATATTATATGTACCTACTAATATACATCATAAATAGTTATGCCATTTATTTATTTAAGATGCTGAATTAAAATCATGCACCTAATATCAATATTTAATAATTATGGGTATTATCCCTCCATAATTATGTTATTTAATCAATTATATGTGCTAAGTAAATCCTGTAGTACTAGGAAAGTGTACTAATTAATATCTAATATGTCTGTCATACTCAAGGCAGACCATAAATTTATAATAATTGATCAATATATATTATGATATTATGCACTAGTCATAATATATAAAATGCCTCACTAGTGTCTTGGACCACTACTGCAACTTGATGTCATCATCGACTTCATCAGATAATGTAATAAAAATTTAATCAAATGATTTTATCATATTATTAAAATTAATTTATAATAATATCATTAGGTTATTAATTTATGAGATGAATAAAAACAATACAATTTATTAACCAAGGTTTTACAAAACAGAAGTACGAGATACAATTGACAATTTCACAAAAATAAATGATTTTATGAACTAAGCATATCAACCGGAAATGTAGAAAGGTGAAGGGTAACTAAGGCAATGTTAAATATGGACACTAAAAATAATGATGTCACAGGACTCATTTAACGATATTACAATATATATGAACCTAAAGATAGTAAGTTCAGGATTGACAAGATAGATTATGAACAGTAATACAGAACTGAATAAAATAAAACTGAATACATCAAAATACACTGATTATCTACAGGACTTCACAGCTAACACCAAAGTCAAATGATTACAAATGCAGATGAAGCGTCCAATCGGTAGAATCTTCGATAGGGTTCTCTGCAAAAATGTAATTATTTAACAGCCTTATGGAACGATCAAAGCTGATTCAGTCATTCGAAAAGACGTAAAATCAGCCTTGATTCCCACCAACCTCCCACTAATATATAAAATACAACATAATACATATGAATACTACAATTGACATTCAACAATGACTTTCCAAAAACATGCCGGTGAACGGTGCAACAAGGACTTGACAGCGTAAAGCGAAAACAATTACTTAGCTTTTTGCCTCAACAAGTTTGTACAGTGCCCGTTTCGCCAACGGAGTAAAGAGTTCATATTGCATGATGATGAAGGTTGAATCTAGTTTGCACTGTTGATTGAAGCATTTTGAAATGTTTTCATCAAGGTCACTGAGTTGTAGATTCCATTGTGACAGTTAATCTTGTAGTTAGGGCCGCGTGACGTCATCGGTGTACACGTAATATTTTTGTCCATTTTAGCTCGAAAGGAATTTTTTTCTCAACTCGGTATTCTTTTAACAATTAGTTATTTGTAGATTAGAATTTCCACGACCACATCTGGCCGCCAACTGCTACGGGTCGGTTCCCAGCTGCTACAGGTGGTATGTGGGTGCTGGTTCGTAGTAGTTGTAAGTCGGGAATGCGTGCTTCGTTCGTTCTATAAGTATTCCACTGAAGGTCACCATTATATTGTCTCAATTAGCAGAACATGTCCAAGCAGACATTAAGTCCTTACGGATATCATTATTATATTATATATCTTCTTATACGAAGAGTTCTTCATACACAACAACAATCAACATTGTTAATCTGATGAACCAACCGTAACATTATCGATGTGGGTAAGTCTTCGGGATTGAGTCCAAACATTTTATTGACGATACAACATATGACGAAAATCACGAGCATTGTTTATAGTGCAAATACAATTCATGTAAGTAGTAAAGCAATACTTCTTAGTATCTGTCTGTGTCCAATAAATGAATTAATGTAGACAGAACAGCATAGCTATATGCACGTGCAGTTGGGGATTCCAACAGCAGACAGTGAGCGTATGAGGCTGATGAATATAAATATTGTGGACTGGTTAATAAATCCTTCCTTGAATTCGGTTATATACTAACCTTAACATTTCATCTCTTCACATAACTTCGGACTGACCCTGAGTCCATACTTTGAAATAAATATAAACATGCGGCAATACAATGCACAACACTGGGAGGATATAGGACGCGTCTTCACAGCTTGAGGGTCAACATAAAAAGGGTCCCGTATCTAAGTCACGGTGCATGACCTATAAACGCTAACACGTCATAATTCGATCATGTATATAGCGTTCAGTAGTCCGTGACTTATTCACATTAAACTATATTAAATGCTGTCACCCTAAAAATTGCACACTGCCAACCATAGCAGACGACATCAATAGAAATACCGTAACATCCAGGACCTGCTCTCCCAGCCCAATCTGATGTACTCTTTCCTCTCGTGATATCACCATGGACTTTGCTTTAGAGCTGCTTATGACCATCCCTCTCTTCTCCAGCTCTTCCCTCCAGACTTGCAAGTTGACTGGAGATGTGCCTCTGATTTAGCAATCAGGACAACATCATCAGCAAATGCCAGCCCGGAAATATAGACCCATCCCATCCTTTAGCACCCCACCGAACACCCTCCTGCTCTCTCCTCACATGCCCCAATGACATCGCGCATGAAAAGACAAGGTGACAGGATATCACCCCACCCCACCCCACACCAGCGGTGGTCCTGAACCCCTCTGACTTATAGTCTGCTGTCCTCACATAATTTCTGCAAGACTTGTAGAAGCTATTTTTAGCATGAATCAGAGGTGCTGGAATGTTCTTCCTTGCCAAACAGTCCCAAAGTTTGCTCCAGGGGACCCTGTCAAACACCTTTTCCAGATCTATGAAACAAAGATGGATCTCACTCTTATACTTAAGGGCCCTTTCACTCAGCTGTCTATGTGTGAAAACTAGGTCTTGTGCACTTCAGTCCACTCAGAATCTGCACCAGACCCCATCCAACCGTGGCTCAGCCAGGCATTGGAGTCTCCGCCCCAGGATTCCAGAGTAGACTCCACCAGGGACACAGAGAATGGACACGCCTCCACGTTCTCCACACCGTTGACCGTCACCCTTTTAGAAAATTGATGCCACGATGGCAATCTCCCAATCCCTTGGCATGGCCCTGCCTCACCACGCTGCCTGCAGGACCCCCAAGAGCAATAGGTCGCCTGATTCTCACATGTACCCAACCACCTCTGGTGTCATACCATCATGCCCCGACCATCCCAAACCTCTCCAGTGCTGCCCTCAGCCCCTCCATCCCCATGTCAACTCCACCACCATTGGCCCTCTCTTCTGTGCCAGTGGTTATCATTTCTGATGCTTGACCTTGCTTCTTCTTCTTCTTTTGTTTGCTTGAAATATATTGTCTATATCTGCAATGTTGTTTCTTGTATAAACTTCACTGTCTTTTGTAGTTCATACAGAGGTCCATATAGTTTTGCTACCAGTGTTGTTTCTATGGGCCAGTGGGTTTGCCTCAATATATCATATTGGGGTAATCTTGAAGTACTAGCTCTGTAGTCTGGGGTGCCTGTCCTCATGTACACATGGCTGAGTTGCCAATCTTGAATTTTGTATACATGTGGCTGCGGAGTCGATTGTGTCCTGTTCTGAGGCGCAGAATGACAATTTGTTCTGATCTGTTCATAGCTTGGTAGCCATCCTGTGTTGGTGTTGGTGGCTTTCTGATTGATTTGATCATCTTTTTCTTTTGATGGTACGTAACTGGTATGTCCGGTTGCTCGTCTGCAGCACCTTCTTTAGCCAATCTGTCCATCCTCTCATTTCCTGGTATTCCACAATGAGACGGTATCCACTGCATGGCGACCCTGCGCTGGTTGCTCAGTTCAGAAAGTAGGGTTTGTATACCTGGCAATTTTCTGGACTGAAGTGCTTGGAGTGCCGATCTTGCATCTGTCAGGAATACTACAGGCTGTGGACCGAGATTGGTGTTCAACAGTTTCTCAGTTGCCACCTTGATTTCCTGGATTTCTGCATCATAGTTGTTACAGAATTTCCCCATTGGTACTCTGACCGTATCCTTTGTGCTGTTTGGGTATTCTATGTACACTCCTGCTCCTCCATTCTTTACTGCATTCTGTGCTGACCCATCCGTGTATACTCAGACCCAGAGGTCCTGTGGGTATTCATCATCCAGGAAACTAAGAGTGACTGTCCTACGTTGCACGCTGTTCTGTTTATCCCTGTTGAATATTCCTTTCCTTGACCTTGCTCACCATCAAGGAGTTCTGAGAAATATTCTTTTCATCTTTCCATTACTTCCTTTGGGGCAGTAAGCAATTTGCGCCGCCTGTCCTCTACAAACCCAAGAGGGCATTGCTTTTCCCTCATCATGTTCCCCAGGGTCCCATAGAACTACTTCTGGTTTTCCTGCGCATCCTTTTCCAGCCCCTCTCCAAATTCTTCCCAGGACTTTTGTTTTGCTGCCAGCACCTTGCTCTTTGCTTCTGTTCTCAGTGTCACATATTCTCTATATTTCTCCATCTGTCCTACTGTGTCTTTAGTTCCTAAGTATTTTCCATGCCATTTTCTTCTCTCCCATTTTCTCTTTGAACTCCTCTGTCCACCAATGTGTCCCTTCTTCTCCCGTTCTCAAGTCGGACCTCACTACATGCCCCTGCAGCAGCTGTCCCCATGATGTCCTTGAACCTAATCCAGAGGGCCTCCAAGTCATTAGGCTGCTCTTCCGTGTTTCTCACCACTGTAGCAATAAGCCCCCGACATACGGTCCCAATTTCCGGCTCTCTCAGCCTGTAGGTCCCAATGCTCACCTCTCCCCTTCGTTTACATCATCTCCTGCATGATGTTGGGCAGCTCCTAGGCTGTGCAACCACCTCAGTTGCTCCCTTGATTGCAAGCAGGCAGTGACCACCTCCAATCCCTGGCCCCCCTCCAGACTCCAGCATCCCGGACATTTTTGAATGAGCTCCTTCCAACCATGGCACAGTCGATCACCGACCTCTCACTCCCTGTTGGCCCACATCCAGTGCATGCACGCATGCGCCCATGGGGAAACCCTGTGTTTGCAACGAGCAGACTCTGCTCACTACAGAACCCAAGGAGTCGCTTTCCATTGCTACTGAGGGCATCCCCTCTATATCTTCTGATTACTCCACCCCATCTAGCATGGTCATTTCCAATTCTGGAATTGAAATCTCCAAGCATGATAACTTCATCTAGGCAGTCATCCGCTGTCTTTTGAAGCAGCTCAAAGAATTCCTCCTTGACCTCTGCTCTCTCATCCTCATTTGGCCCATACATTATGACCACGCTGACTATGGTTTCTCCTTCTTTTAGTTGTACAACCAAAATGCGCTCTGAGACACATTTCCATCCCTTGATGCTATCTTTTTGTTTTTTAGCCACAATGCAACTCACACCCCCTTTAGCTCTTTCAGATGTGGGTACACTACTGTAGAGCATGATTACATGAACTACAAGAGAGAAAACTGGACTGATTCTAAAGGCGGCGAACTGGAATGGACTATGACTTATGGAAATTGGAACAAAAGAAGTATAAATGGGAAAGAAGAGGAGCTGGTGGAAGAGATGAGGAAAGCAAAACTAGAAATCTTGACTATAATTGAAACAAAGAAAAAGGGACAAGGAGTCATGGATCTTGATGGCAACATGCTGCTCTACAGTGGTGTACCCACATCTGAAAGAGCTAAAGGGGACATTGGTTGCATTGTAGCAAAAAACCAAAAAGATAGTATCATGGGATGGAACATTGTCTTTGAGCACATTATGGTTGTAAAACTAAATGAATGAGAAACCATAGTCAACCTTGCCATAGTGTATGCTCCAAACGAGGATGAAAGAGCAGAGGTCAAGGAGGAATTATTTGAGTTGCTTCAAAGGACAGTGGATGACTGCCTAGATGATATTATCATGCTAGGAGATTTTAGAGTTGGAAATGACCATGCTAGATGGCGTGGAGTTAACAGAAGATATGGAGAAGATACTCTCAATGACAATGGAAAGCGACTCCTTAGATTCTGCAGTGAGCAGAATCTGATCATTACAAACACAAAGTTCCCCCATAAGCGCATACACGCATATGCTAGATGTGAACCAACAAGGAATGAGGAGTCAGTGATCGACTATGCCATAGTGAGGAGGAGCTCATTCAAGTATGTCCAGAATGCTAGAGTCTGGAGGGGGCTAGAGATTGGAAGTGATCACTACCTGCTTACAATCAAAAGAACAACTGAAAGAGTTTCTCAGCCTAGGAACTGCCCAACATCATGCAAGAAACTAAGTAAATGAATGGGAGAAATGAGCATTAAGACCTACAAGCTGAGAGAGCCAGAAATTAGGACCAGATATCAGTGGCTTATTGCTACAGTGGTGAGAAACGCAGAACAACCTGATGATTTGGAAACCCTCTGGCTTAAATTCAAAGACATCATAAAGACAGCTGCTGCAGAAGCATGTGGAGGTCCGACTTAAAAACAAAAGAAAGAGGATATCTTGGTGGACAGAGGAAGTCAAAGAGAAAATAAGAGAGAAGAAAAAGGCATGGAGACATTACTTAGGAGCTAAAAAACACAGCAGGACATATAGAGAAATATATAGAATATGTGATACTCAGAAGCAAAGAACAAGGTGCTAGCAGTAAAACAGAAGTGCAAGGAAGAATTTGGAGAAAAGCTAGAAAAAGATGCGCAAGAAAACCAGAAATTGTTCTATATTCTATAAGACCCTGAAGAACATGAGGAAGGAAAAGCAATGCCCTCTCAAATTTATAAAGGATAAGCAAGGCAAATTGCTTACTACCCCAGAGGAAGTAATGGAAAGAATATTCCTCAGAACTCCTTGATGGTGAGCAATGTCTTACTTACTTAGTCATTCCCCTTTTACCGTGAGGGCATTGCTTTTCCCTCATCATGTTCCCCAGGGTCCCATAGAACAACTTCTGGTTTTCCTGTGCTCCTTTTCCAGCCCCTCTCCAAATTCTTCCCAGGACTTTTGTTTTGCTGCCAGCACCTTGCTCTTTGCTTCTGTTCTCAGTGTCACACATTCTCTATATTTCTCCATCTGTCCTACTATCCTATCGGCTGTCTTCCTCCTGGCCTGGTTCCATTCTAGTCCTCGGTCCTTCAAAGATTGTCTAATGTTGTCCTCCCAGCAGACTCTGGATCCCTGGCTCTTTGTTTCCCATGCTTGTCGTGGTAGCCAATCTTCTCCCATTCTGCAGACATGGCCAAACCTTCTTAGTTGGGACTGTTCTTCTTGGGTCTGCAGGGGGTGGGATTTTAGGCCTTGATGTATCATCTGGTTGCGGACCATGTCTCTTCTTGTTACTTCAACTAGCTTCCTCAGATACCTCATTTCTGAGGTTTGGATCTGGCTTTTATGGGATGTAGTCATTGCCCATGACTCGCATCCATATGTCTAGACTGGGACATAGGTGTAGCGATATACAGCCATCTTTGTTTTCTTACCAACCTCTCTCTTGCTGAGGAATCCTCGATTTATGGCCTGAAAAAGTCTCCCAGCTGCTGCTTTTCGAGTGGCCAACTCTTCTTTGATGCCTCCCTTTTGGTCTATAATAGCTGCAAGGTATTTAAAGTGGTCGACCTGCTCCAGGACCTTTTCTCCCAGCTTAATCTGATGTCTTCTTTCTTCTCGTGATATCACCATTTATTTAGTTTTAGAGCTACTTATGACCATCCCTCTCTTCTCCAGCTCTTCCTTCCAGACTTGTAGGTTAGATTGGAGATGTGCCTCTGATTTAGCAATCAGGGCAACATCATCAGCAAATGCCAGCTCTGAAATACATACCTGTCTCATCTTCCAGTACCCCACTGAATACTTTCTTGTTCTCTCCTTACATGACTTGATGACATCGTCCATGAGGAGTATGAAAAGATAAGGTGACAGGATATCACCTTGTCTTACCCCAGTGGTGGTCCTGAACTCTTCTGACTTATGGTTTGCTGTCCTCACATAATTTCTGCAAGACTTGTAGAAGCTCTGTATTGCATGAATCCAAGGTGCTGGAATGTTCTTCCTTGCCAAACAGTCCCAAAGTTTGCTCCAGGGGACCCTGTCAAATGCCTTTTCCAGATCTATGAAACAAAGATGGATCTCACTCTTATACTCAAGGGCCTTTTCACTCAGCTGTCTGAGTGTGAAGATTATGTCTCGAGTACTTCGGTTTGCTCAGAATCCGCACTTTACCTCATCCAATTGTGGCTCAGCTAGGCGTCGGAGTCTCTGCTCTAGGATTCTAGAGTAGATTTTACCAGGGACACAGAAAGGATATGCCTCTATGGTTTCCACATTATCAATTGTCACCCTTTTTGAAAATTGGTGTTATAATGGCAATCCCCCAGTCCTTTGGTATGGTCTTGTTGCACCACGCTGCCTGTAGGACCCTTAAAAGTAATAGGTTGCCTGATGCTCCCATGTACTTAACCATTTCTGGTGTTATACCATCATGCCCTGCTGCTTTGCCCATCTTGACTTTCTTCAGTGCTGCCTTCAGTTCTTCCATCTTTATGTCATCTTCATCACCATTGGTGTCCTCTTCTGTGCTAGTGGTTATCATTTCTGATGCTTGACCTTGCTCACCATCAAGGAGTTCTAAGAAATATTCTTTCCATCTTTCCATTACTTCCTTCGGGACAGTAAGCAATTTGCGTTGCTTGTCCTTTATAAATTTGAGAGGGCATTGTTTTTCCTTCCTCATGTTCTTTAGGGTCTTATAGAACAATTTCTGGTTTTCTTGCGCATGTTTTCTAGCTTTTCTTCATATATCTTCCCAGGACTTCTGTTTTGCTGCTAGCACCTTGTTCTTTGCTTCTGTTCTGAGTATCACGTATTCTCTATATTTTTCTATGTGTCCTGCTGTGTTTTTAGCTCCTAAGTATTGTTTCCATGCCATGTTCTTCTCTCTTATTTTTTCTTTGACTTCCTCTGTCCACCAAGGTGTCCTTCTTCTCTTGTTCCCAAGTCAGACTTCCCCACATGCTTCTGCAGCAGCTGTCTTTATGATGTCCTTGAATTTAAGCCACATGGTTTCCAAGTCATCAGGTTGTTCTTCTGTGTTTCTCACCGCTGTGGCAATAAGCCCCTGATATCTGGTCTTAATTTCTAGCTCTCTCAGCTTGTAGGTCTTAATGCTCATTTCTTCTGTTCGTTTACTTGGTTTCTTGCATGATGCTGGGCAGTTCCTAGGCTGAGCAACTCTTTCAGTTGTTCTTTTGATTGTAAGCAGGTAGTGATCACTTCCAATCTCTGGCCCCCTCCAGACTAGCATCCCGGACATATTTGAATGAGTTCCTCCTAACAATGGCATAGTTGATCACTGACTTCTCATTCTTTGTTGGTTCACACCTAGTGTATGCATGTATGCGCTTATGGGCAAACGTTGTGTTGGTAATGATCAAATTCTGCTCACTGCAGGATCTAAGGAGTCACTTTCCATTTCATTGAGAGTATCTTCTCCATATCTTTTGATTACTCCTCCCCATCTAGCATGGTCATTTCCAACTCTGGCATTGAAATCTCTGAGCATGATAATTTCATCTAGGCAGTCATCCACTATCTTTTGAAGCAGCTCGAAGAATTCTTCCTTGACCTCTGCTCTCTCATCCTCATTTGGCTCATACACTATGACCAGGTTGACTATAGTTTCTCATTCTTTCAGTTCTACAACCATAATGCGCTCCGAGACAAATTTCCATCCCTTCATACTATCTTTTTGATTTTTGGCCACAATGCAACCCACGCCCCCTTTAGCTCTTTCAGATGTGGGTACACTACTGTAGAGCAGTGTGTCGCCATCGAGATCCATGACTCCTTGTCCCTTTTTCTTCATTTCAGTTATAGTCAGGATTTCTAGTTTTGCTTTCCTCATCTCTTCCACCAGCTCCTCTTCTTTCCCATTTATACTTCTTGTGTTCCATGTTCCATAGGTCATAGTCCGTTCCAGTTCATCGCCTTTAGAATCAGTCCGGTTCTCTCTCTTATATTTCGCTTAAACTTTATTTAAAGCAAACAGGTGATTGGCCTGTTGTGCCTTTACATGGTGGAGGGCCTCCATGCAGGCCACCCTCCTCCTTTTTCATCCGGGCTTGGGACCTGCATAGGCGGAGTTGTGAGCAATGTCAAGCATCAGAAATGATAACCACTAACACAGAAGAGAAACCAATGGTGGTGATGATGGCATGAAGATGGAAGAACTGAAGGCAGCACTGGAAAAAATCAAGATGAGCAAAGCAGCAGGGCATGATGGTATAACACCAGAAATGGTTAAGTGCATGAGAGCATCAGGCGACCTATTACTCTTAAGGGTCCTACAGGCAGCGTGATGCAACAAGATCATACCAAAGGATTGGGAGATTGCCATCATAACACCAATTTTCAAAAACGGTGACAATCGACAATGTGAAAACCATAGAGGCATATCCCTTCTCAGTGTCCCTGGTAAAAATCTGCTCTAGAATCCTAGAGCAGAGAATCAGATGCCTAGCTGAGCCACAGTTGGATAAGGTCCAGTGCGGATTCTGAGCAAACCGAAGTACTCGAGACCTAATCTTCACACTCAGACAGCTGAGTGAAAAGGCCCTTGAGTATAAGAGTGAGATCCATCTTTGTTTCATAGATCTGGAAAAGGCATCTGACAGGGTCTCCTGGAGCAAACTTTGGGACTGTTTGGCAAGGAAGAACACTCCAGCACCTCTGATTCTTGCTATACAGAGCTTCTACAAGTCTTGCAGAAATTTTTTGAGGACAGCAAACTATAAATCAGAAGAGTTTTATACCACCACTGGTGTAAGACAAGGTGATATCCTGTCACCTTATCTTTTCATACTCCTCGTGGACGATGTCATCAAGGCATGTAAGGAGAGAACAAGAAGGTATTCAGTGGGGTGCTATAAGATGAGACAGGTCTGTATTTCAGAGCTGGCATTTCTGATAATGTTCCCTTGATTGCTAAATCAGAGGCACATCTTCATTCCAACCTACAAGTCTGGAAGGAAGAGCTGGAGAAGACAGGGATGTTCATAATCAGCTCTAAAACTTTGCTGACCAAATTCGACGATAGTCGAATTTCGTCGAATTTCCGGTTGAAACTCTTTCTGACCAGATTCGACGAAAGTCGAATTAGTAACTCTACCAACGCAACAGACAGCCGTATCGATAGTTTTACGAAACAAGCCTCATCCGGGTATTTTTAACATTCCAAAATGGCTGCGCCCATGAATGATATCGTGAATCGTTGTTTGTAGCCGAATTTTTATTTAAATTTCATTATTTTTAGTACAAGAGCCCATTCTTTGTTTTCATCATGTGTGATGATGAAAACCAGACTTATAACAGAGATGATTCTGACTCTGGCAGCGAATCTGGGGCCGAAAGTGATATCTCATGGCTAAGTAGAGATGTTTCACTCAATCGAAACGCAACTGATAGCAGCGATAACGAATTTGGATTAGATGAAGGTGATGGGCGTGGCACAAGAGACCATAGCAAGACTGCACATCAAAATAATCTGTGGAGATGGAGAAAGCTTGCTCAAAACGAACTTGTTGAGCTTGACATGCTTCCTTCATATGAAAAACAACAAGGTGTCACGGCAGACACAACTGACTTTATGTCAATTGATTTTTTCAAACTTTTTTTCCCCGAGACTGCCATAGATCTGATCACTGACGAAGTGAATAGGTACGGAGAAAATCACCTCTCTCAGTACACAGGAAATGCTAAGTACAAGAAACGTACTTGGGATAAAACTGATGCAGTTGAAATTTCTGCATTCATAGGCCTTCAGATTGGTATGGGAATGTGTTGCAAACCAGCAGTCTCAGACTACTGGTGTAAGAATTTTTGGTTGAATGATACACCATATTCGAGGGTCATGAGTCGGAACAGGTACCAACAGCTTCACAGAAATCGCCATTTTAATAATAATGATAACAGAATTGAGAGGGGGCAGCCTGGGTATGACTGCCTCTTCAAGCTCAGACCCTTACTGGATATTATTTTGCCTACATATAAGCAACACTACACACCTGGGCGGGAGTTGTCAATAGATAAATCGATGGTGAGGTTCAAGGGTAGAATATATTTCAAGCAATACCTGCCAGCAAAACCCACAAAGTGGGGATTCAAAGTATTTGTACTCACAGATGCTAAAACACAATACTGCCTGAAATTGAAAATTTATACTGGTAAGGCAAATGATGAAGGTTCTGTTGGGGCAACTTCCAGGGTTGTGAAAGATCTTCTTGATGGATATGGCAACAAAGGACATATTCTCTACTGCGACAGCTTTTATTCAGCCCCAGCTTTATTTCAAGAGCTGAAAGAAATTCAGATTGGTGCATGTGGAACAGTAGCTGAGAATAGGAAGCATTTTCCTGAAGCACTGAAGAAAAAGCAACTCAAATTGAAAAAGGCAGATCATCCTGTGTTTTGTGCCACAGAAGATAAAGGCATGTTGGCAGTTACCTGGCATGACACAAAAAGAGTTAATCTTTTATCTACTGTTCACTCCAATGATGTTATGGACAAGACAGTTAGAAAACGAGGAATACCTGAGGGCAGAACAATTCAGAAGCCAGTGCTAGCAGAAAAATACAACAAAAGTATGGGAGGTGTTGACCACTTCGGCCAACTGGGTGCAAGCTATCCCTACCCACACAGATCATATAAATGGTACCTGCCATTATATCATTTCTTAGTTGAAACTGCCCTGGTTAATGGGCACATAACCTACAACACTGCCAACTCTACAAAAAAGATCACAGCAAAGAAGTTCAGGCAGGATGTCAGTCTCGCTCTTATTGAACCTGCTATTCTTCGACGCAATGTGACACCTTCAAAACCACAAGTCACAACAACACGACTTACTGAGCGCCACTTCATTGATAAATATGAAAGGGCAAGGTACAAACCAGACTGTAAAGTGTGTAAGGCTGCAGGGAAAAAAAGCCAGACTGTCATGTACTGCCCAGATTGCAATGTACCTCTATGCACGATACCGTGCTTCAAATTATACCACACAGTCGAGGATTATCAACGATCCAGACAAAGACTCTTGCAGAGGCCTACAGCTACAACTTTAACCCCAGTTAATAAAGGAAGCAGCTCAGATTCCAACTAGAGGTATGTAACTATTCAAAACATTCACAAACACTCATTGTCAGATGCCGCAGACACAGAATACACTCAAAAAAGACAATACAAAAATTAAATTTTCTTTGCATTTTATTCACAATTTTTATGAGCCTTTTATGTTGAAATACATGGTTATTAATAAATCAGTACATCAATTAAGATTATTTTCTTCATTGCCATCAATGTCCCTAACATTTTATTGCACTGACATCAAACAAATTCACTAAACACTGGAAAAATATCATGGTTTTAAAACATTTCCTGAAATTTCTATAAATAGCCACACAAATTCAAGATGGCCGCCATGATCATGTGACCAATTTGCATAAAATATATTTTTATAGATGTAGCAACCATTCATAATGGCGCTCTGAAAATTTCAAAACCCTATGTCTGTTTTTCAATTTTTTATGAATTTAAAAAAAAAAACAGTTATTTTTAAAGAAATCTGCAAACACCCTTGGTAATGGGAGACATTAATGCTCCGGATCGCTGGTCAGCAAAGTGCTGAATATCAAAGATAATGTGATGGTGGTGGGACACCATGATACAGACAAAAAAAGCTAGCATTTAACTAAGAAATAATTTTGTCATTTCTATTCTTACAGCTTTTGAAATTGTAAATACGTTCCTATATATATCACAAAATACAATTTAAGAATTGCTGGGCTAATTTTTATATCTTTTGTATTTAACATTGAGGCAGAAAAAAACTGTCCAGTATCAGACTTGATCAAAATCTGATAAGAATGAAGGGCACTTGAGTGCTACTCAGTAGGGGCTGTATGTGTTTGTTTTAGAAAAACTCCATCAATTTATCTCATGTCTCATTTTTAACTGTCGGTATATTGTGAGCTGTTTTCATTTTCAAGTTAATTCATGCATCATCGATACTACATCTGCTGATCACAGTTCTCACTAGAATGTGTGCTTTTGTACCAAGTGTTTCTTTATTAACTAGTAGGTCTGTACATTGTCAACCCATGATGTATTTCCTTCACAAACTGTAATATTAAATTAAATTTCTCATTCCTAGACTAACTAACTGAGACCTGAAAGACACAACACTGTATTAAGACACAATTGAATTTCAAAGTGCTCTCAGGCTGTATTTTGTCCATTATTTTTAAAATGTTTGTTTTAAGTAATGTTTTTTTTTTTTACATTTTAAGCAGATGAAACAAATAATCCTTTCATAATATGCAGAAGTGTTTGGCATCTTTTCCCTTGGAGGTATCCAATTTGATCTATCAAGTGCCATCTTAGCATTGAATATATCTCCATCTTCTGTCTCTTGTCTTGATAGTGCACTTTGATACTCTTTCCTGTCTATCACTAGATGTTAACTTCCCACTTACGGCACTATCTTCCTCTACACTCAACTCTTTCTGGCTGCAAAGGTACAGTGTTCTAAACTGATTTCATCATGCTCATCTACCCAGCTGTAAATGAGCACCATAAAGTGCTCTTAATTTATAAAAAGGCAGCAGGGACAGGAACTGGTCAGCTAAATTCAAAAAGCCAGATCTAGTATGGTGAAGTTTCTAACACTCCACTCCCCTACAGCAGTATCTGCTATGTGTAAACTTTGAAATTTTGTGTTTTAAAACTTGTTAATCTGATTTTGATCTCATTTCTTCCTTTCATTATTACACATGTGTACATGAGATGGATGTGTACATGGGATGGGTGTGTACATGGAATGGGCATGTACATTGACTTGGTGTGTACATGAGATGGGTGTGTACATTCATAAAATTATTTATGATAATGGTTAGCCACCATATGCCCTAGTTGTGATCTCATTTTATCTGCTGTACAACTCAAATCATTTAGGGTGATGGCTAATTTTAAATTATGGTTATTTCGGGGTTTCTTAACCGGTGGTCCATGGAGCCCTTAGTTGGGGGGAGGGGGTTAGGCTGTGCATATCCTTAAAATTTCTTAATTTAATTTTACTCTGGAAAATTATGATAGATTTTTGTATGTAAGTAAATATCTTCTTTTTACAAATTGTTATTGTATTTCAGTATGACTGTATATAAGCTTAACAATTTTTTCTGTGTAATAAAATGTATTACTTGTATGCAAAAAATGTAATTGTGTATATGTACATTCTTTCTAAGGAGTCCTTGGCCTTTAGTGGACAATGTAAGGGGTCAGTGGCCTTCATCTGGACAATCTAAGGGGTCCTTGGCCTTCAGTGGACAACCTAAGGGATCAGTGGCCTTCAGTGGACAACCTAAGGGGTCCTTGGCCTTCAGTGGACAATCTAAGGGGTCCTTGGCTTTCAGTGGACAACCTAAAGGATCAGTGGCCTTCAGTGGACAATGTAAGGGGTCAGTGGCCTTTAGTGGACAACTAAGGGGTCCTTGGCCTTCAGTGGACAACTTAAGGGGTCCTTGGCCTTCAGTGGACAACGTAAGGGGTCCTTGGCCTTCAATGGACAACCTAAGGGATCCATGACCTTCAGTGGACAACCTAAGGGGTTCTTGGCCTTCAATGGACAACCTAAGGGGGTCTTTGGCCTTTAATGAACAACCTAAGGGGCCCTTGGCCTTCAATGGACACCTAAGGCGTCCTTGACCTTCAATGGACAACCTTAGGGTCCGTGGCCTTCAGTGGACAACCTAAGGGGTCCTTGGCCTTCAGTGGACAACCTAAGGGGTCCTTGGCCTTTAATGAACAACCTAAGGGATCCATGGCCTTCAGTGAACAACCTAAGGGGTCCTTGGCCTTCAGTGGACAACCTAAGGGGTCCTTGGCCTTAAAAGGACAACCTAAGGAGTCCTTGGCCTTCAACGGACAACCTAAGGGGTCCATGGCTGTTACTGTGTGTTTCTTTGTAGACACTTATGTTAATATATGTTCTCTATAACAGCATCAATAATCCACACAGGCCATCACTTCTGCTACTGTGTGAATGTTTGTGGTGGTGGGTGTGTGTGTTGGATCACTGACAAGGACAAAATCAGTATGGTCAGGCTTACAGGTGGCCGACAGTTGTACAATCTAACAATACGCAGATGTCATGAGTTCTTTAGGTGTGTTGTATTCTGCTTTCCTCTCACCCGCACAACAGTAACATAAGGTCATGAAATAGACCAACTAGTTCAACTTTACACAGTTTATTTATGACACAGTAACATCGCAAAGTACACGAAAGAACAGCACATTGTCACAGGTTACTACAGGTACAAAATCCATGGCAAATAGGTTGCAAAACACAGTAAATCACAGCATCTTAAATATCCAGAGATTGGTTGCATACACCGCAACTCACAATACAGTTCATTAGAAAATATCTCAAATATCCAGAGATTGGTTGCACACACCACAACTCACAATGCAGTTCATTAGAAAATATCCAAAGATTGGTAGCACACACCGCAACTCACAATACAGTTCATTAGAAAATATCTCAAATATCCAGAGATTGGTTGCACATACCGTAACTCACAATACAGTTTATATCCATAGGAACATCCATCAAAGGGAAAAAGATTGCATACATCGCAATTCTTATTATATAATATGAGCCAACATAATCCATGGCATTTGAATAATATCTTGGAAAAAATCCCATAAATAGGGAAAGAAACTCTGTCCTACAATAATATATTCTGATCACACTAGCGAAACAAACAACCGTCTCGAAACTCTGTCAGATACACACCTAATGACTGAGATTATAGTTTCTCAGTACAATTCAGTGAAGTCACTCATGCGCGAACTCACTGCTTAACATCTGAGCTCAGCTCATCCGTATCTCCCCCCTACTACTAAGAACATTAGAACAGTTTCTTTATTTTTTTTTTAAAACTAACACATGAGCTTCAGTTGAGCTATGTTCCAAAATTATTGTAAACAAAGTACCCAAATAAAAAATATATCTCATGACTTTAAACTGCTTACTAGCAAACATCAGCCCCATACATAAAAATCCTTAACATTTAACTCTAACTCAAAATATGTCTTAACAGATTACACCGACCCCTGGGGGAAATAATAATATCATTTTTTTTTTAAATTACATCGAACAAAAATGTGAGGTTGATGAAATTCTAATATCTACAACAAAGAATTCCACTATGTTAAGTCATATCAATAAATCAACAAAAGAGGGATGGAAGTATGTGTAGAGTAAGAAGATGAAGGATACAAAGATAATCAAATTCAAACAAAGATGAAGTATATCAAGTATAGACTAACTATGAACTAATAAGTGGAAAGTGCAAAGAAGAGCTGAAGTGAAATGAAGAATGATGATAACGTGTGAAAATGCCACTGATAATGTCTGCATGCAATGCGTGTCTGTTATGTTTAGAGTCGTGTACTGGTCATCACTGCAGCAGGTCTTCTTTAGATTACTTCTGCACCATTAAATCAACCTGTCATGTTGACATTGAGTGGGAGTGTCAAGTAACGCGAATGGTGTACTGGTTCTGTGTAACGGACCACTTGATAATATTATTCACACACTCTTATTTTCTTCTTCTTCTTCTTTCGTTCGCTTGAAATATATTGTCTATATCTGCAATGTTGTTTCTTGTATAAACTTCACTGTCTTTTGTAGTTCATACAGGGGTCCATATAGTTTTGCTTCCAGTGTTGTTTCTCTGGGCCAGTGGGTTTGCCTCAATATATCATATTCGGGGCAATCTTGCAGTACGTGCTCCGCTGTCTGGGGTGCCTGTCCACATGTACACATGGCTGAATTGCCAATCTTGAATTTTGTATACATGTGGCTGCGGAGGCGGTTGTGTCCCGTTCTGAGGCGCAGAATGACTATTTGTTCTGATCTGTTCATAGCTTGGTAGTCATCCTGCGTTGATGTTGGTGGCTTTCTGATAGATTTGATCATCTTTTTCTTCTGATGGTACGTTACTGGTACATCCGGTTGTTCGTCTGCAGCACCTTCTTTAGCCAGTCCGTCTGCTCTCTCGTTTCCTGGTATTCCACAATGAGACGGTATCCACTGCATGGCGACCCTGCGCTGGTTGCACAGTTCAGAAAGTAGGGCCTGTATAACTGGCAATTTTCTGGACTGAAGTGCTTGGAGTGCTGATCTTGCATCTGTCAGGAATACTACAGGCTGTGGACCGAGATTGGTGTTCAGTAGTTTCTCAGTTGCCACCTTGATTGCCTGGACTTCTGCATCATAGTTGTTACAGAATTTCCCCGTTGGTACTCTGACCGTATCCCTAGTGTTGTTTGGGTATTCTATGTACACTCCTGCTCCTCCATTCTTTACTGCATTCTGTGCTGACCCATCCGTGTATACTCGGACCCAGAGGTCCTGTGGGTATTTATCATCCAGGAAACTGAGAGTGACTGTCCTACGTTGCACGCTGTTCTGTTCATCCCTGTCGAATATTCCTTTCACTTTTGTGTGGATGTGTACTGGTAGTCCATGCTCCTCTCTCCAAGGGGTTTGTTCTGGCACAGACTTTAGAGGGCTGTTAACTTCAGGCAGGTCTGAGGTTTGTCTACGAAATCGTTTGGCCTGGTGGATAAAGCTGCTTCTTTTCAGTCGCCCCATTGCTAGGTTTTGGAATCTGTCCTTCATTGGATGGCTCGGCATACAGAGGAACTTTTCTGCCTGTGTTAGCACTTTCGTGTCTCTGCGTTCTCTCAGTGCTTGTATCCTCCCCATTTTCTCCATCTCCACTATAGGCGTTGATTTCATTGCCCCCGTGATGACCCTAAGCGCCTGGTTTTGCACCTTATCTAGCTCTTGTAATGTGGTGTTTGATGCTGGACACCACGCAGCTGACCCATATTCCAGGTGTGGTCGTATGCCCTGCTGGTAAACTTTACTAAGTATTTTCCCGCTGGCTCCCCATGTGGTTCCACTTAGTTTTCTCAGGATAGCTAGCTTCCTCCTGGCCTTTGTTGCTGCCTTGTTGATGTGCTGCTTCCATGTCAGCCTATCATCGAATGTAACTCCGAGATAGGTGGGTTGTTTATCTTCTCTCAGGAGCTCTTTGTTTATCTTGATGACACCAGCTTTTTGTTTGGGAGAGAGGGTGAAGAGCGTAGTGCTGCACTTGTCTGTGTTGATGCTGACATACCATCTATTTGCCCATGAGGTTAAGGCATCTATAGCTCTTTGTAGCAGTTTGGTGGCCACTGTTGCATGCTCATCTGTGCACCATATTACCAGGTCATCAGCGTACATTGCCACTTTCATTCCATGTGGTAGTTCAGCAACCAGGTCATTGATGTAGACTAGGAAAAGTGTGGGGGACAGAACCCCTCCCTGAGGGACGCCATGACGCAGTAGAATTTTCTTACTCTTGAGGCCATCTAGTTGTACTCGGGCTCTTCTGTTATGCAAGTATGCTTTCACCCATTTGTACATCTTACCATTCACTCTACAATTTCTCAGTTTCTTCAGAAGCCCTTCTTTCCAAACCTTGTCAAATGCTTTTCTTAGATCTATCCATGCTGCTAGTACCAGTTTCTTATCTTGGAACGCATCCTCAATCTCTTGGGAAAGGTAAGTTGCCTGATCTTCGGTGGAATAACACTGCCTAAAGCCCGCCTGCTGTGGTACAAGAAGGTTTTCACTTTCAAGGTACCACTGTAGCCTGAGGTTGATGATACGTTCCATTGTTTTGCAGAGGCAGCTTGTAAGGCTGATTGGTCTGTAGCTGGAGGCAGTGGAACTGTCTTTTCCTGGTTTTAGGAGTGGTATCATGATTGCTTCCCTCCAGGTCTGTGGAACTCTGCCTGAGTTCCAACAGATATTGAAGATCTGCAGCAGCTTTGTTTTTGCTGCGGTTCCCAAGTTCTTAATCATTTCATTGGACACTCCATCAACTCCTGGCGACTTTCTCATTTTCAATTTGGATATTGCAAGCTCCAGTTCTCTGAATGTGATTGGTGCCTCCATAACTTCAGGTATGGTTCCATCTCGTCCTGCGTGTTGTTTCTCACGAGTCTCCTGTTGCTTCTCTGGGCTAACTTCGATGTTGTTGTCTTTAGCAAAGGAGTCTGCAAAGTGATCAGCTGCCTGTTTTCCCATGAGGATGTTTCCATCTTTGTACAGAGCAATCCTTGAGTTTCTCTCTGTACCTTCATCGTTAAGTTGCTTTACCAGCTTCCACAGTTTCCTCGTATCTCTTTCAAAGTTCAAGGACTCTGTTTTCTCCTTCCAGCTTCTTCGCCTGGCCTGCAACTTGGCCCTTTGAAATTTGGCCTTAGCTTGCTGGTAGTTATTGTGGTGTTCTTGGCATGGACTGGTCTCTGCCTGCTTTCGAGATGTTTCCACGTCGTTGTGCAGCTGCTCTAGTTCACTATTCCAATATGGTTTGTAGTGCTTACGAGCCCCTCTAGGTATTGTTTCACGAGCAGCCTGTAATATGCATCTGCTGAATTCATCAACTAGCTTATTGATGTCTTTGTCTACAGTCAGATCTCTAGCCAGTATACTAGTACGGTGCTGGTACATTGTCCAGTCTGCCTTCTTGTAGTTCCACCTAGAGAGAGTGCTGCTCTCCTTGACAAGTTCATTTTCCACAATTAGGAAGACTGGCCGGTGGTCGCTGCCTCCAAGTTGTTTCCCTACAACGCGTGTGGTGTTCCACTCCAAGCTGGGTGAGTGGAATGCCAGGTCTGGTGTAGAGGTGGTGTGCCATGATCTCGAGTAGAAGGTTGGTGGGTCGATTGGCTGGTTAATCAGGATAAGCCCATTGTCATCCTGCCAGTTTTCAAGCTCCTCACCTCTCCTGTCCATGTGATCATAGCCCCAGCTCTGTGAGTGGCTGTTGAAGTCTCCGCATACAATCAGTCTTTCTTTTGCTGGGATTGTATCTAGTGCCAGTGGGCGGTCGCTCGGACAGTAGTAGTTGAGCAGGTGGAATTCTGAACTTTCTGTCCTGAGATGAAGCATCTGGTATTCCGCCCCCTCCATATATGTTTCAAGCTGACATGCACTGATGTTATTCCTCACGAGTGTCAGTATTCCACCTTTTCGCCTGTCTATTCGGTCAGATCGGTAGCACTGGTAGCCTCTGATTTTGAAGGCTATGTCTTTGTTGAGGTGGGTTTCTTGCAAGCAACATACATTTACTTGCTCTTCATTCAAGATATTTTCGAGCTCTAATTTTTTTGCTGTAGCCGTCTTTTTTACTATTGACGCCTTCAGCATTCCAGTGCATTATTTTAAATGGTCTTTTCTTTGCTTGGCCAGTAGCTCTATTCTCATGCCTCCTGGCTCCCCGGGGCAATTGAGAAGGACCCCCAGTAGTAGGGGTTGGGCCCTTCCGAGGCAGAGGGCCCGGCACTGCGCCTGCCTGGGTGTCCGTCACAGGGCGAGTGCCATAACGTTTTGCAGATATAGGCATACTTCCCATAGCGCTAATGCGTGGCATCCTGATTGCTGTGGTGCGCCTCTTGGCTGGTTGCCTCCGTCTTCAGCACCTTGACTTGCTAGGGCAGACTGTGGTCTTGCTCGAGTCTAGGAGGGCCTGGCCAGTCTTGGTTTTTCAGCCGCTGATGGCTGTACTTGAGCCCCATCTCCACGTCAAGGAGCTGGCCTTGATGGGGACACACTCTTATGTAAGGCAATGACGACTTGAACTACAGCTGGCATTTCACACCGTTTAATAGGGACGCACACATCAGGACAGCACGGAACATAGTCATAGGAACATGTTGACGTATACATCATTAGGCATTTGAACAGAAGATCATATTTCATGCAGCATTCAAATATGATGGAAGATATAAGGAATCATTCATTGTTCTGGCAGACTATTGCCACATCCCCTAACTGACTGAACGCATCAGTGGGTGTGGGTGTGTAAACATATAAAGAGTTCACTTGCCGAACCTTTTCCTTGGCTAAGTTCTCCAGCGACATATAGCAAATATTTATGTAATAAAGTTAAACCACGATAGGGGTTTTCATATTAGTGAGATCTCCATATCACTGTCCGATAATAAGTTTGGTATACTGTTCTCAGGACAGCGATCCATAACGATGACAAGAAAACAAGATGGCTGCCTTTCTTAGTTTCGCTCACTCACCCAGCAGAAGGATAATGATAAGCCAAAGTTAATTCACAATTTGAATATCAATAATTTCCTAGAGTTTCCCTACAGTTCCACATTACTAAGGTTGTTACATGTAGACATCAGCTCTGTTGGGAAACCTGTTATCTTCAATGGTATATCAACGACCAACGATGTTCGAAACACGACTCCATCTAGGCCTAACCACGTAGAGATCATCAAAAGAAAGGGTCTGGTATTACCTGGAGTCCGAATTAATAACAAAGTGCATGAGGAGAATCTCTGACAAATAGACTCTTGCAGAGACACTAACTTCTCCTGGAAAAACATGCACAAATCACTTTTCAACCCTTAAAAGGGACCAGCCCTAAAAAAACACACTCAGCCATATCAGGCGGCATTATCGAGACTCACTACGCGTGCCTCGAAAAACGAATACCTGCCC
Organism: Oreohelix idahoensis; assembly: GCA_024509875.1. Lineage (NCBI taxonomy): Eukaryota > Metazoa > Mollusca > Gastropoda > Stylommatophora > Oreohelicidae > Oreohelix > Oreohelix idahoensis. Next base: position 365,880 of record JAMPIV010014628.1, read on the forward strand.
CAGTGTTCGGCACAAAGAATATAGTCCGACCTAAACATACAAAGATATACAATATAAGACTGAATCTTCTTGTACTAGACAAGTAATACATATAAATTCAGGCCATAAACATATTGAACAAGATCAATCTATTTTCTGGCCCTAACAAATGAGAAATTACATAAATTCGGTATTCATCCGCGAAATCAATATTCAAGGGGAGATCATCCACATAATCAAAAGTATAAATCAAATCATGGGTGATATAACTTTGACTGTAACAAAAGTAATCTCTTTTTCATATCAATTAGTTATGTCGTAATCTGTGCGTCAAAAATATGTGCGCAACAGATTACCACACCCCCCAGGAAAAAAAAATGGTACTTTTTTTTTTTTGAAATACATCTAGGAGCATCATACAACAGGCTCACAACGCACGAATAACAATGCGCAAATGATAAGCATTCCAAACAAATGTAACGCCTAATGTGAGGCTATGTCGTCATATGGCACGACAAGTGAGAATAATCTCAGGATCTTAGAGAAAGTATTTCTCTAAGTATAAATATTTCCAGAGAGGTGTCACCAACGCATACTACAATTCTGGCAATGCCACAATTTCTACAATAGTTTATCCAAAAATTTCATCTTAGGTATCTTAACATCATGATTATCAAAGACGAAAAAACATCGAAAGATCAGCGGTGAATATACATCAGTGAACCGCTAAGTAGTGATACAATCAATATATTATATATTACATATGTGTACATCTTTTAGTATAGAAAAAAGTGTAGTAGAGTTAGATCTGTAAAAATATCAGGATCTAATGGTTAGGTGGAATCATGTGGGCATCTAGATAAGATATCTGCCATCACATTTTCTGAACCACGGATAGCTCGCACCGAAAAATGAAAAGGCTGAAGAGCAATCACGTTGATCTTGCGCTCTTCAGATTTTTACTCTGAATAGCCGTAAGAGCTTTCTGGTCAGTTTCCACAATGAAATGCGCACCAAGAAGAAATCTTTGAAGTTTCAGGATTGACCAAACCATAGCCAATAACTCACGGTCTAGGACCGAGTAATTCTTCTCTGCGGCATTTAGTTTCCGAGAAATATACATCACAGGATGCAGAGTTCCGGAGTACTCTTGCATTAGTGCTGCTCCAATCCCTGTGGATGAAGCGTCACTACGAAGAATAAATGTCTTAACAACTAACAGAAATAGCAACAGGTTGTCGCTAGCAACAAAAGGTGATCCAAATAAAGATACAATTCGTAAATCTTGGATTACGATGAAGAATGGCGTACTTGTATGTATGGTACAAGACTCCGCTAAGTCCAGTCATTCTCAAATTCTTGTGCCCAAAAATATGAGAGTTAAAATTTTGCAGCACGCTCATGATTCACAGTGTGCTGGGCATATGGGTTTTTCCCATACTAAATCTAGAGTTCTTGAATCTTTCTTTTGGCCTTTTGTGAACAAGGACATACGAATCTATTGTCGATCTTGTAAGGTATGTCAAGAAGTTAAATCCAAAGGTCCACGCCATGCTGCACCTATTCAGGCTGCAGATATTCCAATTCGACCATTTCAAAAAATGGCGATAGACATCATCGGTCCATTTAAGACAAAGTCTGCTAGAGGACACCAATTTATCTTGACGTGTGTGGATATGTGCACACGTTGGCCAGAGGCTATTCCTCTGAAGAGCATAACTACTGCCGATATTGCAGATGCTCTTTGGCTCATATTTTCTCGTCTGGAATTCCCAGGAGAAATATCAGACCATGGTACCCAACTCATATCGGATACCATGTCTCAAGTGATGTCGACTCTTAAGATAGAGAGATCTCTGAGTAGTATTTATCATCCTATGTCTAATGGGATGGTAGAAGTCTGAATAGAACGCTGAAAAACTTGTTAGGTAAGATAACTGAAGATCATCCTCAGGATTGGGACAGGGTTTTACCCGCGGCTCTCTTTGCATACAGAGAGGTCGCCAACGAACATACAGGATTTTCTCCCTTTGAACTTGTTTTTGGTGCGAAACCGCGAGGTCCTATGTCATTACTTCATGACCTTATAACTGCTGATAATATTGTCGATGACACAAAATCCTCTTACGAATATGTCATTGCACTTAGACACAAGATTGTCGAAGCATGCAAATTGGCAACTGCTTCTTCTGAATTTGCAAAACAGAAAGCAAGGCAATTTGCCAATAAGAAGAGATGCTTGCGACAACTTTGTCCGGGTGACAAAGCATTTGTCTTGCTACCTTGTAGGGAAAACAGACTTCTTATTTCTTGGAAACGTCCGTACGATGTAATATCAAAAGTTTCCGACGTTGACTATATCGTCGATATTGACGGGAAGCATAAAACCTTCCACATCAACATGCTCATGGAATTCCATGAACGTCCGGATTATTTACAGCCTGTTTTCCAGGCAACAGACAATTCTCCAGTCCCACATGGACATTACTCATCGCTTTCAGTGATACAGGATGAGGAAACGAGTTTCTCGGATGTGAATCTCCCTTTTCCGATGATTCCACTTCATTCTAATGAGTCATGGAAAGATGTTACGGTTTCTCCCGAGTTATCTCTTGGAGAACGGAAACAAGTTTCTACTATGTTACAACAATTTCAGGATGTCCTTACTGACATCCCTGGTCAAACTGATGTCATTGAACATGACATTATACTTACTGACCATAATCCTATAAGAGTCAGACCGTATCCTATCCCGATACATTTTCAAGCTCAGGTTAAGAAAGAGTTGGATGAGATGATAGATCTGAAAATAATTGAACCATCCACATCAGCATATTCTTCGCCAATGGTTATTGTACGGAAAAAAGACAATAACATACGTCTGTGCGTTGATTATCGCAAATTGAACCAAGTGACGAAATTTGATGCTGAACCTATGCCTTTACTAGAAGACCTACTTACTTGACTATCGAATTCTCATTTCTTCACAACGTGATTTGTCTAAGGGATATTGGCAAGTTCCTCTATCCGAACACGCCAAACCATTTACTGCTTTTTCGACACCAAGGGGTCTGTTCCAATGGAATTTCATGCCTTTTGGCCTTATGAACGCCCCTGCAACATTCATACGCATGATGCGTCGAATCCTATCTCATCGCTCTGATGTCATTGCATATCTTGATGACATCTGTCTTTTCAGTGATACTTGGGAAGATCACTATAACGGGTTAAATGAACTATTGTCTATCTTACGCGAGCATAACCTGACAGCAAAACCATCTAAAGCTTGTATTGGTTTTAGCGAAATATCTTTCTTAGGTCACCGTGTTGGTCATGGTTTCTTAAAAACAGAGGACCATAATACAAGTAAGATACTTAACATTTCTATTCCTAAGACTAAAAAGCAAGTGCGAAGTCTCTTAGGTCTCATACAATTTTATGGACGATTCATCCTGAATCTGTCCTCAATCATGTCACCTCTTTCTTCCCTGCTAAAGAAAGTGTCTCCTAAAATAGTCCATTGGACTCAAGAATGTCAATCCTCTTTAGATAAGGTTAAAACTATGTTTTCTACTTCACCTATTTTAGTGTTACCTACTAAAGATAAGACATTATCAGTGGTGTTTTCACACGTTATCAAATGACCAGCAATGACATGTGTGTAATGAAAGAAAACAATGATACAACATGGTAACAATTTAAATTAAACAATGCATTGTGTGTAACAAAAATACAATTGTGGTAAAACAGGATGGAACAAAAAGGCAATACATATATAAACCAAAAAACAAAAAGAAAGCTACAATCTAAATAGAGCATAATAGACAGGAAAACCACTTAATAAACCTATTAATTATTAATAATGGGCTTATTATAGAAATAAAAAAATAATACCACGTATACACAGTTACTACTGGCGCACAACTAAGTGCTTGGTAATGCACATAAATAACACTATCAGCAAGAAAAGCCACACTTGGTAAATGTACACCACCGAAATGTATCGTAATGATATGTTAAGTTTAAATAGTATTATCACTACAAATGTCATATGTTCAACTTTTATCAAAACACTGTCGTATATGAATAATATAGTAATGACATGTCACATGAAAATGAAAGAACACAATATCCTAAATAAGTTATAAAATATCAAAAGCTCCAGTGGTCTTGGAAAGTCCTGTGAGCATGAAGAGACAAAATCATCCACTGCGGAGTCAAAATTCCGAATGGCTTGAATAGAGCTGTCAAACTGGCGCAAGGCGACACGTAGAACAGGTTGTAAAGTAACTGCTTAATCATGTAACAAAACAGCTCTGATTCCCATCGAGAAGCCGTTCCTGCGAATAATCAAATTAAAATTTATGTTTGGTAACGGTAGGATATTATTAGAGAAAAAAGTTAAATTTAACCTACCGGATGTGGCTGTGCAAACTTCAGACCACTTTATGATGTTAATCAAACCTTATTCTGTTACACAAGAAAAGGTAGCAGTGAAAGTAGCACAGACTAACTTGGAATTATTAATTATATAGGGTGATAAAAGTGTTCGAAAAAAATAGCAGTGTGCAATGATGTATGGAAAAGTCATGAACATACAAATGAAACCCACGTCATGTTGAGTGTAATGATGACTAAGAGTGTAATGATGGCTGACAATCTGAGATTTTGCGCAAGAAAAAGGAAATGCAGTTGACAAAGGCGTATATCTTAAAGGCTGAAGTGAAGTCATAGCCTGGGTACTTGGCAAAGAAAAAAGCAAGAAGTATACAATAATGATGTAAACCCAGACCGTAGTAAACTTGGACCAGCGTCGAAGTTTAAAAGGAAAGCACGTGCGACAAGAAGTCAAAAAACACAAAGATACTGAGCTAATCGGCCCAATAAAAAAAAGTAAAGAAACTCATAAGGTATAGATATGTACTACTAACCACTAAGTCCGTACATGTAGCAAAGAAAACACTAGTCATTGCAGCAAAGAAGTTGCACTCAACGTGACTGGATGTAGATTCAGTCGCAGCCATATAGTTAGCATGTGTGTCAGACAAAACCGAAGGATCTTCTATAATAGAACTTTAAGAAGAATCAAATTTAGAGTAACGACGTACTGAGGTATGTCGAACTGGGTTACAAGAAGCACTAAAATTAATATGATGAACAATCGTATCATCAATACTGCACAAAATTAGCAGAATGTATCACGTCAGCAGAATGTACTGGATGATAAGATTTTGGAATAGTCATCAAGGTGGTGGCAGTAAGATTATGTTGCCGTTCACAAGCAGCAATTTGTTCCGAAGTACACACCTTTATCACCCGTGTGTTACCGGGGCCCGAAAGGGGAGCAAAGAATAGTAACACTGCACCCTACCACGCATGTCGTAAAAAGCGACTAAGGAGGGTATGGGCATGGGGCTGTTTACCCCATCCCGTAAAAACTTCGCACAGTGGGCTGATCACCTGCTTGCCAACCAATCTGATTACGGAAACAATGATAGATTGTTTGGTCTGTTTTTGTTCCACAAAGACGCCACCAGGCGTGGTGGAAACAGCGATAGATTGATCAATTTGTTGTTGCCCTAAGACGCCACTAGGCGTACTGGCCACATACTGCTTTGCCGGTTGATGGCTAAGGATGGAAGAAGAAGAAGACACACCTTTATACCATGTATCTGTCCGACAGTAAGGTCGGCGATAGGCGCTCTGAGCATACATGCATGTATATAACTAAGTGAAAAACGGTGTGGCAATGTGGACTATGGCAGTCGGAAAAGTCTCAACTGTTCCACCGAATATCACACATTTTACCATATTACCTGTTGCGCAAGATGGATGAACTAGAGACTGTCTAATCCCAACAGTCATGCATCCAGAATCAAAGAGTACTGAGACGGGATTAACTATTTACAAATCCGTTGTGTAGGGTAAGAGACTCTCTTCCGTCATGTGCAGACAAGGCGGGAAGAGTAGTCGAGGATGACTGCAACTCAAAGTAGTCACCGCTGTAAGCTGGAACAAAGTTGTGCAATCAGGGCACTGAGATGCTCTCTCGAAATCGAAAGCAGAGCAAGCTGTAGCATTAGAGACACTATTATTATTGTTACCTTGATTACCAATAACCTGGGACTCCTGTTGAGCAGAGTTAGCATGGCGATGCGATCTATCATTTGGAGATCTACCATCATATCGAGATCTATCACAACTATTATCTCTATTGGGACCATTGTTATTTCCTCTATTGAGACCATTGTTCTGATTTGAACCCCAATTAGCATAGTTGCAATTACTATTTCCCCTTGGATCAAAATATCTATTAAATGGATTTTGTTGTCTTCGAGAAGAATTACTGTAAGGTTGATAATCCCTAGTGTAGTTATCCCTTCCATAATTTCCAGAATTGTTGGAACCAAAATGTTGAGGTCCGTTATATTGTCTCCAGTTTCCTGGAGAAGGAGAATTACTACGTGATGGACCCCCTTGGTACTGTCTAAAATCACGATAATCTCCCCTACCAAAATAGCGATCAACACTTTGTGAGCTACCGTGGAAATTAGAACCATATGGTATTGCCGAAGCCACGGCTAAACCTTCTCTGACTTGAGAGTGGCCAACAATCACATTTGGGTGTCCCGTGACGTATTGGCGACAGTATTGTTCCATATCGTTCAAGTTTGTAGGCTTTTGCTCATGTAGAAAGGAAAAAAAAGAAGTGTTAACTGACGACATGACTTTGTCACGAAGCAATAAGTCCATGAGGGCTTCATATGTGTGTTCAGTTTTTGAGAGTTCAATCCAACGTGAGAACGTAAGACATATATTTGCTATAAAGTCTGAAAAATCTTTCCCAGTCTCCGGTAATAGAGACTTAAAGTGCAGACGATAGCCGTCTTCATCAAGTTGGTATTTTTTTAACAAGACAGCCCTGACAGTATCATAGTTATTCTTGCCAGGCCCCTCCAACATACTTACAGCTGTCATAGCTTCACCTGAAAGTAGTTCCATAAGTCGTGTACAATATTCCGACTTCTCTATCTTATGAGACTCACATGTGAGTTCAAATCTATTCAGGTAGAATAAGACGTCATCGGAGATAGGTTTAAAAGGAGGCAATCTGATCTTATAGGAATTAGTATTTGTCCTATGAGAAGTTGTTTGAGTGTCCGTAGCATTTTGTGTATTAACATCATTCACTACCTTCATTTTCTCAAGCTCCATAGATAACAACTTTTGCTCGTGCAGTCCAAGGTTTTCTTCAGCTTGCATCTGAAGTTTATATTTTTCAGTTTCCAATTGCATTTGAAGTTTTCTCTCTTCCATTTCTAATTTTCTCTCTTCCAACTCCAATTTTTTTTCTTCTAGCTTCTGAGCCTTGTCATATTCGACAAGTGCGAATTGTTTTACTTCCTCAGTAGTCATACCAAGGGATTTCCCTTGTTTAATGAAGTAATCCAAAGATGCCATTTTGACAAATGTGTATGAGCAATCTTATTACCTTAGAAAGATTTTTTTCTCAAATAATTCAAAATGTTTTTATCACCTACAAATGCAATAAGTTCCTGTCCATATAACTTGCACAATTACTTCATAACTATTAACAATAATATTAATTACGTATTAAAGTATGCATTATAATATTATCCAAGCATAACAAAAGTAGACAATTCAAACAAGAGTGCCAAAGACAAGATATAAAGAACAAATGACCACGTTCGCAGAATAAAATAAACAAGAAAGCAAAACTAAAGGAAAAATATTGCAAAGAATGCAATGACACTGTGAAAGGAGTGACAAGACAAGCAACAGCACAGTGTATAAACAAAAAATTTGTATATAAAGTAATGATAGGAAGATAGAGGAAAACAATCACAAACAAATCGGGAAACTAAGGCACAAAAGAAAAAAATACTACAATAACGACAATAAGACAGTTCGTCACACCTAAACAATTACTGTTGTAAGAGACAAGTAGTGATCTGAACTTCAGCAAGGTTTTTAGCCTTGAACCAGAATTACCGTTCAATTGAAACTCACAAACTAAATCCTAAAGAACATCTGACAAGAGCCCGAATTAGCTTCAAGATGAACCTCGTTTGTCAGATCGACCTCCCAACCGCCCACATAAACATGGAACATAGAACACTAAATAGAACAGATAATGCACATAACAGAGGAAGGCTTGTTAGCATATACAGTGGCACAGTTTACAAACAAAAAACCACTTATCTTCAAAAAAGAGAACTCCCAAACTTTGCGACAAAACGATGGGCATTGGGTATCACATGGTCTGTAGAAGTCCAACGTTGATAGGTACTGGAACTCGTCACTTCTCAGGTCCTTGCCACGTACTGCATGACGTCTACTTGAAACTTGGACACGAAAACTAGACCTGGCAACACTGTAAATCTTGACTTGACATCCTTGTAGTTCTAGTTTTTTGCGACTTATGTTAAACACACCCCATATCACTGGCGACCACTTATGTTACTGTGTGTTTCTTTGTAGACACTTATGTTAATATATGTTCTCTATAACAGCATCAGTAGGCCACACAGGCCATCACTTCTTCTACTGTGTGAATGTTTGTGGTGGTGGATGTGTGCGTCGGATCACTGACAAGAACAAAGTCAGTATGCTCAGGCTTACAGGTGGCCGACAGTTGTACAATCTAACAATACGCGGATGTCATGAGTTCTTCAGGTGTGTTGTGTTCTGCTTTCCTCTCAGTGAACTCTCACCCACACAACAGTAACGTAAGGTCATGAAATAGACCAACTAGTTTAACTTTACACAGTTTATTTACGACACAGTAACATCGCAAAGTACACGAAGGAACAGCACATTGTCACAGGTTACTACAAGTACAAAATCCATGGCAAATAGGTTGCAGAACAAAGTAAATCACAGCATCTTAAATATCCAGAGATTGGTTGCATACACTGCAACTCACAATACAGTTCATTAGAAAATACCTCAAATATCCAGAGATTGATTGCACACTCCGCAACTCAAAATACAGTTCATTAGAAAATATCTCAAATATCCAAAGATTGGTAGCACACACCGTAACTCACAATATAGTTCATAGCCATAGGAACAAACATCCATCAAAGGGAAAAAATTGCATACATCGCAATTCTTATTATTTAATATGAGCCAACATAATCCATAGCATTTGAATAATATCTTGGAAAAAATCCAAAAATTGGGAAAGAAACTCTTCCCTACAATAATATATTCTGATCACACTAGCGAGACAAACAACCGTCTCAAAGCTCTGTCAGATACACACCTAGTTTCTGAGATTATAGTTTCTAAGTACAACTCAGTGAAGTCGCTCATGCGCGAACTCACTGCTTAACATCTGAGCTCAGTTCATCCGTATCTTCCCCCTACTACTAAGAACATTAGAACAGTTTCTTTATTTTTTTAAAAACTAACACATGAGCTTCAGTTAAGCTATGTTCCAAAATTATCGTAAACAAAGTACCCAAATAAAAAATCTATCTCATGACTTTAAACTGCTTACTAGCAAACATCAGCCCCGTACATAAAAATCCTTAACACTTAACTCTAACTCAAAATATGACTTAACAATGGCCTTCAATGGACAACCTAAGGGGTCGTTGGCCTTCAGTGGAGTATCTAAGAGGTTCGTGGCCTTCAGCTGGACAATCAAAAATGTGTCCAAGGCTGAAAAAAGTTATTTATCTTGTTATTATTAATCCAGCAGCACTTGGGCTCTTGCCATTCGACCCAATGCGATGTAGTGCTATCAGCATGTTTTCTCAAGTTGTTTTGTTATCATTAGGATCAGGACCAACCATATGTCTGTAAACCTCTCTATTATCTTAAATGAATGCTTCTGTAAAGTAGGATTGCAGTGGTATCTGATCACTGATGACAAGAATCAGACTAGTGCCACTGGGACAGGAGATAATAAGAATATGAAGATGCTGGAGATGGATAAGTCACACATTGAGGAAACTTGATAGCATTACAAGGTAGTTCTTGTCCTGGAATCCCCAAGGTATGTGAGGTAGAGGGGAGACCATCCATGGAGAAGAGAACTGGAGACAAACATGAAGAGGATGAAGAAGACATGGAAAGACTTTCAGCAGATGTCACGTGACAGGAAGTCCTGTGCTACTTGGGTAGTTTGAGGGTGATGATGAAATCTTGGCACACAACAGTCAAGTGAAGCACCCGTTATGAAAATTAATCATTATACTGCTAACACTGACAAGTCAATTGTGGCAGTACATAACTAACATTCAATTATTGCAGTCGCTAATTACAACATTTCTGTTAAGTCCAGATGGTACCCAGTAATGTATCTAATGAAGTGCTTCATAACCTTTTAATCTTAGTCCCACACCCCTTTACAGTATCTTAAGTAGCCTCACACTCCTTTACAGTATCTTAAGTAGCCTCACACTCCTTTACAATATCTTAAGTAGCCTCACACTCCTTTACTGCATCTCAAGTAGCCTCACACTCATTTACAGCATCTCAGGTAGCCTCACATCCCTTTACAGTATCTTAAGTAGCCTCACACTCATTTACAGCATCTCAGGTAGCCTCACACTCCTTTACAGCATCTTAAGTAGCCTCACACTCCTTTACAGTATCTTAAGTAGCCTCACACTCATTTACAGCATCTCAGGTAGCCTCACACTCCTTTACAGTATCTTAAGTAGCCTCACACTCATTTGCAGCATCTCAGGTAGCCTCACACTTCTTTACAGTATCTTAAGTAGCCTCACACTCATTTACAGCATCTCAGGTAGCCTCACACTCCTTTACAGTATCTTAAGTAGCCTCACACTCATTTACAGCATCTCAGGTAGCCTCACAACTATTTACAGTATCTTAAGTAGCCTCATATCCCTTTACAGTATCTTAAGTTGCTCCACACCCCTCTACAGTATCCTAAGTAGCCTCACATCCCTTTACTGTATCTTAAGAAACTTCACATCCCTTTACAGTATCTTAAGTAGCCCCACACCCCTTTACAGTATCTTAAGTAGCCCCACACCCCTTTACAGTATCTTAAGAAACCTCACATCACTTTACAATATCTTAAGTATCCCCACACCCCTTTATCTTCTAGCTTGCAAAACATGTCAGAAGCACAAAGACAAATATAAAAGTACATGTTTACACGAAATGAAAACTTATTTTATTTATATATTCAGTGTATGTATTGAGCCCTAAAATGGGTCTTTAGATTTAGAGGCACATCAATTAAAAATTCTTGTTGGAGTCATTTCCAGTGCTTGTTCATACAGCTGTAGACATAATGAACACAATTTTCACCAACATTATAAACTTTATGAAGATGGTTTATATATATATATATATAAATTTTGTGCCAAATATAACACTGACAATGTGAATTCAGTGAATATATATATATATATATATATATATATATATATATATATATTATATATATATATATATATATATATATATCTATATATATATATATATATATATTCACTGAATTCACATTGTCACTGTTATATTTGGCACAAAATTCATTCTCTGTGCTTATGTTGATATGCCTTCCAAGCTATCTGGCATGTCAAAAAGATTTCATCTCGGTGTGTGTCCTATCCATCACCAGTGTCATCTTATCTCTTGTTCCACTGGCACTTGTCTGGTTTTTATCAGTTCCACATTAGTAATCTCATACCACTTCAATCCTTCTAATGTACGCATCCTTCTAATGTTACCCATGAAAGTCTGTAGCCTTTTGCTGTTGTTTTAGTTGTTCATGTTTCAGAGCCATACAGTATAGGACTGACTTGACATTTCAATTTGAAGATTTTGATTTTTGGGTCCGACTTGATTTCTTTTGAGCTCCAAATGTATATGTTGTTTACTCATCACATTTTAGTTAACAAACACTTTACCAGTATGTCTGCAAAATGTGTGCGGGGCAAGATAGATGGGGGGAGAATGAGAGTGCTTAATGGAGGGACGTCCTTGTTTGTCTTCAGACTTCCACATTAATGACTCGAATAAAGCCGTAGTCAGCTCAAGGCTCACGACATCTCCAAACAGTCTTTGGGGACTGAAGTAGGTTGTTGTTATATGCTACTCCTTTGCTGTATGTTGGGCAGGACGTCAGAAGGTGTTCCGCTGTCATTGGGCTGGTGCCACAGATCTGTTGCACCTATTCTGTACTTGTGGTATAGATGGTATCTCAATTTGTTGTGTCCAGTGCATGGGCCAAAAAATGGTGACATAGTCTCGCCTAGATAGCTAATGATATGCATCATAACGAAGGAAATGGATGCAATAGCCAGGTAGCACTGGAAATTGCATCCTTGCAGCACATAGAATCATTCATGTATCTTGGCAGCAGTGGAGACAAGACAAAGAGTTGGAGGAACAAAGAATTATATCAAAAGGCCAGTGCTCTTAAAGCCGTGGGCAGGATAAAGGTAAAGGATCCTGTTACACGCCCATTGAGGCATATTGTGAATATGGTGTTAGGCCCATATTTTCTTGACCGTCGGCACACTTAAGGTGATGTGGTCAGCATCATGCCGGCCGCCTTAACCTTCCCAGAGTTGCTCTGGTAAGTAGTATGTCATGCACGCTACAGTTATCATTTCTGCAGGTGGCGCTGACTTTTATATAGGAAAATACTCCGATCGATTCTGCAGGTGGTGCGGACTTTTATATAGTCTGCAGGGGCGTGTCATTTATATAAGGAAAAATATTAGATCGATAATGGCGGTATGTGTTAATAGGTAACTAAGGAGAGATAAGTATGTTGTAGTTAATTACTGGTGTTAGCTGATCGGTGGGGGTTTTTTTAAGGGAGAAGATATTGCCTTTGGCTGGCGGGGGTGCCGACTCATGTGTGTGTGTTTTGGGGTGTAGCTGGTGGGTGTGGGTTTTTGTGTGGTTGTATTGTGTATGGCTTGGCAGTGTGCTGTTTCGTTATTTATACAACATATATACATACAATATTTTACAACACAGATAACAAAGGTCAAGGTCTTTTAATAGAAGTATATACTGTATTTAATATCACAGTGTTTTGTTACAGCTTCTGCCCAGAACAAATATATATATAAAATATAAAAATCGATAATAGCGAAAAATATAAACATTGATAATGGCAGCGTAGGTTACTAAGGTGGTTTTTTTTTTAAGGGAGAGGGTATTGACTTTGGCTGGCAGGGGTGACGACTCATGTGTGTGTTGGGGTGTAGCTGGTGGATCTGGATTTTTGTGTTGTTGTATTGTGCTGGTATTGTGTTATTTTGTTTCTTTATAATATATATATATATATATATATATATATATATATATATATATATATATGTATATATATATATATATATATATATATATATATATATATAGCATTAGTAATAGTAGTTTCATCTTTGGTTTTTACAGAAATATATGTTTAAAAAAAATAATTTATACCTATGGAGTGATTGTGACAAAAAAGGGTTGAAATGTTTTAAAATGGATGTACATTTAATTAATCATTTTTTTAATGGTCGTTTTCAATCAGGTCTACACTTCACAAGACAAAAACATTTTATTAACATAACATAATAGATTAAAAGCAGTTCGCAAGATTTCTAAGCCCTTTTCCTTTATTATTATTGATAGCACATGCAACTATTGATTCAATGTAGGTCTAGGTCCTATATTTGCACTGCCTGTTTTTAACACAACATTTAGAAAAAAAATATGCACCCAATTTAGGTGACCGTTTTTATAAAAATATGTGATTCTCTTTAAAAAAATGATATATGTGAAGGAATAATGATACAAATATGTAGATATGTTTAACACTAAATGTGTATTGATATTAAGAACATTTTATGGCCATAGATTGGACTGGTTTAAACCACAGAAATGAGGTATCTGAGGAAGGTGGTTGAAGTAACAAGAAAAGACATGGTCCACAACCAGATGATATGTCAAGGCCTAAAAACCCAATCCCTGCAGACCCAAGTAGAACAGTCCCAATTAAGATGGTTTGGCCATGTCTGCAGAATGGGAGAAGATCGTCTACCACAACAAGCATGGGAAACTAAGAGCCAGGGATCTAGACCTCCAGGACAACCCAAAGTCCAATGAGAGGACAACTTTACACAATCTTTGAAGGACCGAGGAGAGGACTAGAATGGAACCAAGCCAGGAGGAAGACAGCCAATAGAATAGTATGGCGCTCTCTCTTACAAACCTCTGCACCTCACGGTAGAAGATGAACGACTAAGTAAGTAAGTAAGATTGGACTGGAGAAGAAATATTTAAGAGAAGGAAACACAATTTTATTTTATTATTTTTTTTATCACATCTGCATTTCACAAGGAACAACAGACACATCATTCTAAATAATGATTTAAAGCATTTCACAAGGAACAACAAGACACATCATTCTAAATAATGATTTAAAGCATTTCACAAGATTTTTCCTTCAATATCCTATATTTTATATATAGCGTATAAACTGCCTTTTTTTCTGCTGTGGTAGCACAGTGGTTAGGCACTGGCTTCCTTGGTCCATGGTTCGATCCCCAGTTGAGGTGGAATTTTTTAGACTGAAAAACTACAAGGTCGACCCACCCTCATGAATTGGGTACCACAGCAACTCTGGGAACGTTAAGGCGGCTGGTATGATGCTTGCCATATCATTCCTAGTCTGCCGATGGTCAAGAAAATATGGGCCGAACAACATATTCCCAATATGCCTTAATGGGCATGTAATGGGATCATTTACCTTTTATAGCCTGTCTTTTTAAATATCACCTGAAGAGAAATTCTGCAACCAATTTTGGGTGCCTGTTTTTAAAGAAATATGTGGTTTTGAAGAAAACAATTACATCTTTGAAATGACTGTGATAAAAATGTGTAGATATGTTTAAAACTACTGTGCTCCGATATTCTGAACATTTTATTGCAATTATACCAGTGTATACAATTTTATTTATTTATATTTTGTGAGTGTTTTTCAGCCAGGTCTACACTTCAAAAGACTTGAAAGATTGGACCTACATTTCCGCAAAAAATAACAATCTATAGCATTTCACAAGATTCCTCCGGCAATTTTTCATGTTTTTTTATGTATAAAATATGCACATACTGAAATAATGTAGCTGTTGTTTAAGGTTTTGCCTTCTAAGAGCAAGGCATTGTACTTTCAACATAGACTAAAGTCTGTTGAATATATCCGAGAGCAATTCGCCAATCAAAAATAAGTGAACTCTGTTAACCTAAGACTACTAAGAGCTGTGTTGATAAAAAAAAGCCCAGAAAAGGGCTACTATAAGCATCCTTCAGCTAGCATGAAATAGCCTCGAATAGGACTGCTATCCAGATTAGGGTTGATAGACACTAGGTCCTAAACAGTACCCGGTACTAACATTATCTATCTGCTAGCGTGATGGAGCCCTGAATAGGGCTGTCAGCTACACCAATGCTGCCCTTACCTCCGGAGGGTTTATCAAACTTGTTTAATAAGAAAAGAAATAACGATTTCAAATAGGAGAAGAAACAACGATTTCAATTTTCATAATACCGTATCCATTTTGGTTATTGGGAGAAATATAAAATTGCATGGGATAGAAAGATGAACCTATCGCCACAACTGTTTCGAGCTTAGATAAAAATGACGCCCGACAAACACTGAGATCGTTTTTAAAAAAAAATTACAAATCCAACATGGAGTTCTTGTGGCCGTGTATGTTTATACGGCACTAGTAGTTATATTGATTTTATGTAGTCAGAGTTAATCCTTCATATGTTGTGGTGGTTCAAGTGCTAACTGGCGTTCCGCCAGAGATCGTAATACTTGACCTTTTGTTATTTTATTTTCAACCCAGGAATGTTCTTCCCTTTAAGTTTGGTGATAAGCAAAACAGTTTCAGCACAACACCGTATAATCCACAAGAAATTATTGTAAAGTTCCACAAACAGCAATGTAGAAAAATTCAGTTAGAGTTTATTTATATCATTAGACAAACACTGTAAATTTCACAATGATGATTGGTTATCCAAGATGAAAAAATGTGTAATCCAACGAATAATATATGTACATCCAAATAGAAATATATACTGATTTGTCTACTCAAAAACTTGTCTTGGTATCCTCAAAGACGAAGTTCACCTAACGCTATCTGTAAAAAAATCCTCTAGTCTAAAGTTATGGCTTCATTAGAATCATAAATCCTGAAATCTCTGTCTATCGCCCACAACTCTTCTATTTATACTTCTTCTTCTTCTTCTTCCATCCTTAGCCATCAACCGGCAAAGCAGTATGTGGCCAGTACGCCTAGTGGCGTCTTAGGGCAACAACAAATTGATCAATCTATCGCTGTTTCCACCACGCCTAGTGGCGTCTTTGTGGAACAAAAAACAGACCAAACAATCTATCATTGTTTCCGTAATCAGATTGGTTGGCAAGCAGGTGATCACCCCACTGTGCGAAGTTTTTACGGGATGGGATAAACAACCCCATGCCCATACCCTCCTTAGTCGCTTTTTACGACATGCGTGGTAGGGTGCAGTGTTACTATTCTTTGCTCCCCTTTCGGGCCCCGGTAACACACGGGTGTCTATTTATACTATTTCTTCTTTTTTCCCGCCTTTTTTCACACGACCCGACCTTTTTTCACACGACACAATAATTAACATTTGCACTCCTCTCCTCAGCTTTTCGACCTTTTTGCACACGACATTCTGTTATTTCGACTTTATTTTCACATGTGTGATCTTTTCCAACTTAACAATAGGATTAAAAAAAACCAGATCACACAAACATTCATTTCCCACTTTCGCGCTTATAAAACCCATTCATTATTATCTGGGACTGACCTACGTTTGCCTTGTCAGAGCAGTTACTGGCAACTGAACTTTGAATGAATACTGCGTTTTGTGTAAAAACATCTTATTTGCTTTTAAGGTCGGTCATTCTTACATGTAGCATCTTATAGCACGCACAAATGCTTAGCGTGAAGTAGGAGGGACAAAGCTAGCGTGAAAGGGCAAGCGGTCACATTCTCCAGTAACATCATCATCAGCTGCCATCTCCACAACGAAGGTTGGCTGTAATGGATCTCCAACGTCTTCTGTCTCTTGTCTTGGTGGTGCACTCTGAAAGACTCTTTCCTGTCCATCTCTTGATGTTATCTTCCCACTTATAGCGCTGTCTTCCCATTGCACGTTTGCCTTCACCTCTCCCTTCTATTATGGTTACACTGTCCTTTATGAAATTGATAACAACTGTCCTTTAACAACGAAACGGTTGATAAAAAGATATATATTCAACATCGAGCGAAAGAAATTGGGAACCGTCATGGTCACCTACGCCAGTGAGCACGGTGCTTGAAGATGACAAAGATATATATTCCTAGTACGTGTTTATAAATAATGAGCATTTTCACAACTTGCACGTTGATTCTTGCAGCTCTGCGCGGATGTTGCCAGCGTTGCCACTTTTTTTTTGTTTTCTTCTAGTATTGAATGTTGAATTTGAACTGTCCAGAATAAATGCATGTCGATTTTATGAGTAGCGTAATTTGGCACATTAGCTTAAAGCTAATTGCGTTCTTCTTCTTTCATTCGTTTGAAATATATTGTCTATAATTGCAATGTTGTTTTTTGTATACACTTCATTGTCTTTTGTAGTTCATACAGAGGTCCGTATAGTTTTGCTTCCAGTGTTGTTTATCTGGGCCAGAAGGTGTGCCTCAGTATATCATATTCGGGGCAGTCTTGAAGTATGTGCTCTGCAGTCTGGGGTGCCTGTCCACATGTACACATGGATGAATTGCAAATCTTGAATTTTATATACATGCTGCAGCGGAGTCGGTTGTGTCCTGTTCTGAGGCGCAGAATAACAATTTGTTCTGATCTGTCCAAAGCTTGGTAATCGTCCTGTGTTGGTGTTGGTGGCTTTCTGATGGTACATAACTGACTGGTACATCCGGTTGCTTGTCTGCAGCACCTTCTTTAGCCAGTCAGTCTGCTTTCTCGTTTCCTGGTATTTCACAGTGAGACGGTATCCTCTGCATGGTGACCTTGCGCTCGTTGCACAGTTCAGACAGTAGGGTTTGTATACCTGGTATTTTCTGCACTGAAGTGCTTGGAGTATTGATCTTGCATCTGTCAGGAATACCACAGGCTATGGACCCAGATTGGAGTTCAACAGTTTCTCGGTTGCCACATTGATTGCCTTGATTTCTGCATCATAATTGTTACAGGATTTCCCTGTTGGTACTCTGACCGTATCCCTAGTGTTGTTTGGGTATTCTATGTACACTCCTGCTCCTCCATTCTTTACTGAATTTTGTGCTGACCCATCCGTGTATACTCAGACCCAGAGATCATGTATTCGCCATCCAAGAAACTGAAAGTGACTGTCCTACGTTGCACGATGTTCTGTTCATCCTTGTCGAGTATTCCTTTCATTTTATCTGGATGTATACTGGTAGTCCAGGCCCCTGTCTCCAAGGGGTTTGTTCTGGCACAGACTTTAGGGGGCTGTCAACTTCAGGCAAGTCTATGGTTTGTCTACGAAGTCGTTTGGCCTGATGGATAAAACTGCTTCTTTTCAATCGTCCCATTGCTAGGTTCTGCAATATGTCCTGCATTTGATGGTGTAGTAAATTTATTTGAGAAGAAGTCCTCTAAGCAGTGGTCCCATTCAGGGTGAAGAATGATGGAGAAGGCTATGTGATAGTAAGGGTTTTTAGAAGTAAATAGTTGATTCACAGAGTGCAGGGAAGAGTAAGGACAGACTTTTTACGACAATTTTTCTCTCAATTCTACTCCTTAAAAACTCTTCTGAACAAACAATTATTTGCCAGTTTCCAGACACACACCTGCGCTCACACCGATTTGGTGCTTCAAACACACAGACGCACGTGAATACAAACTATATTAAACAGATAGGGGTACATTTGAGCTTGGGTATTCCAACACAGTACTAAATAACTTTTACGTGTTTATTTTCCATTAAAAAATCAGTCACGACATGTATCATTTGTTTACAAGCAAAATATCATAGGTACAGAAAATACAAATGACAAAGGTGGGGTTGGGTTTATGAAGAGTGGTATCCCCTTTGCCCTTCCCTCTTGAAGATAGACAGAGATAAACCCAGTCCAAAGATAGGTAATTTTTCAGAAAAATAGATGATGTAACCCAACAGTAAATTCAATTACTCTGGAAAAAGAGGTGTTAGAATACTAATTATGCGTGGTAGAAAAATCCTGTTATTCTCAACTGCATGCTCACACTCACTTACCGATTGCAGCATCAGGCACTCCATAGAATTATATAAACAGCAATTACACTCTTGACATATGAACATCTCTGGTACTTCGATGTCCAGCCCCAGATTTAGCGAGGTTGGCTGATAGCAAATATTCCCACTTATTGCCGGACGTAAAGCCTAATAGATCTTGTGCTTTATTATATAAAAAGAGTCTATGGGATGGCACTGTCACAGTTCGATACAGGGGTGAGAATGGAGTGGTCTCTTTAATTTCGCCACTGGTGGAAAAATTCCTTCAATGCGTGATGATAGCAACTGACCGGTAATTTTTTAAGATCCAGTGCGGAAAACTAGTCCCAGTCACAGTTCAGGTAAATATGTACTTTCTCACAGCAGGGCGTTAAATAAAATATCGCTACTGGCAACTGTTCTTCTTCCAGTTTATCTTACAGATTGTAATTTAATTTGATGGTGTATTTAAATGTTCTTGGGGGTACTTTCTTTCACGTAATTATGATAGCTAGGCAATCCCTCAACGGACCGCCACAAGATTATATTTAAAATGTAAGTTTCATCAATATATCTGGAAGTTTTAAGAACCGAGTCTGGAAGACTCTGTATGATTTCTTGCTGGGATCGCAAAGGTTAATGTGATCATTCTATAGAAAAAGATAGAAAAAACCATGAAAACTCATAATCATACTGCAAGAATCAAATAATATTCAATTACACCATCGATAAATTCACCTGTTACACCACGCTATTATATACCCTTCTGGTCGTACCATCTAATTATGGATTTAATAATAACACACCATTTCCAAGCCCACCCGCACCCCCAAGATTGTAAACCCTCACTACACAAAGTCCCTATCCTATATAGGACATATCACCCCCCCAATCATTTAAACAACCCCTACTTCCAATTCTTCCCACATTCCATACCTTACAATTGTAATTCCCCCCGCACACCCAATCCAATCCCCCGCCCATCCATTACTATCCAATAAATAACATTTTAACCCTCCCATATCCCCCTTTCTTACATCAAACCCTTCCAACATCGCTACCACTAATTCTAAACATTACTCCCAAAACTTAATCCCAACCATCACAAACCCCACTACAACTGACCCCATCTAACCCAACCCCCAAAACATCTCTAGAACGTGACACCACCCGTCACCACCTATCTTTCCCCAACCCTAAATTGAGAACCCCTCATCCAAAATCACCCCCATAACACCCCCCCACACCACACCCCCCCCCACACAACCACCCCCCACCCACCCCACCCCCAATCCCCACCCACACCCCCACCCCCCCCCACCCCCCCCACCCCACCCCCACCCCCCACCCCCCCCCACCCCCCCAACCCCCCCCCACAAACCCCCACCCCCCCCCCCCACCCCCCCCCCATCCCCCCCCCCACTCCCCCCCCCCAAACCATCCCCCCCCCCAACCACCCACCCCCCCCAAATCCCCCTCAACCCCCCCCCCAAACCCCCCCCACCAATCCCCCCCCCCCCAACACACACCCCCCTACACACCCACCAACACAACCCACCACTAACTATGTCCCTACAAATCATAACCACCCCCAACCCAAACCCCTCACTTCCCACCCCCTCCCCCCACCCCCACCCACCCCCCATGTCTCCCCCCCCAACAATCCCCAACCACTCCCCCCCCACCCACCCCCCCCCAACAACCCAACTCCCACCCAACCACCCCAACCCACCCCATACACCCCCCCAACCCACACCACCCCCCTGCCCCCACCCCCCCACCCATCCACCACCCGGGTGGGCCACACAGCCCCTCCCATCCCCCTAACAACCCCACACAATCCCCCCCCCCACCACCACTCACAACAAACCCAACACCAAGGAATGCCCACCATTATTCTCCACTCCACATACAAACAATCCGCCCGAAGAAATCGCGGTTAACGCCTATCGAGATACAACGACCACCCAGGCAACATAAAAGCCCTTAAACTAAATCTATGTGACAGTCAGCACTTTGTGTTTCACCAGCACCCCAATGAAAAACAACCCCCCTCCCCTCACCCCCAAACCCCTTGACCCCCCCCTCTATCCCCTTACCCCCAGCCTGAATCCACTTCACCGGAATGTTTTCCTTGCAAAGATATAGAAGTCTTCTGGTCGCACCCCCCCCCCCCCCCCCCCCCCACCTCATCTAAATTGCCTAAACTGAAACCTCAACCTTTGATTAGCACTTGAGAAGACCATACACGATTGACCTCTCTCTGTTCTTTGATTAAATACTTAATGATCCCCCATTTAACTTTCCAACCGCTGAATGAAATTACCCAACAATTGAAGACCTTCAGGGGTTCTAATGTTATACGAGGGAAAATACCCTGTCATCCAACTATTCAGGAAGAGTTTGCTGAAACACCGCCCTCCATCACAGATGGCGTGGCCCACAGAGGATTTTTCACCTCCTGCCAGTGTAAGCACTTTCCGTGCCTCCTGCGTAGTTCTCTCAAACATGTAATCCTCAACTTCATTAATCTCCATAACCACTAATAGCGACGTTGCTTTCATATGCCCCATTGATGACCCCTAAACGCCGTGGTTATAGCACACTAGCACTTATAATACAGGGTCCTGACAAAACATGGATAAACCACGCAGCTGACCAGATATTCCAGGTGTGGACATCGTAAGCCCAGCTGGTAAACTTTTTTATAATTAAGTTTTTTTGTGCCTGCACGTCCCCATGTGGTTTCCACTTCGTTTTTCTACAGGATTGCAAACTTCCTCCTGGCCTTCTGTAATTCATGTGTTTAGCTTCCAAGTCAGAGCCCTCCACATCCTAAATGAAACACCGTAAATAGGTCCCCGCTTGTTTAAACTTCTCTCAGAAGCTCTCCATTTAGCGGTGATGACACCAGCTTTTTTTATATTGCATCAGAGGGAGAAGATGCATAGAAATTCTGCCCCCCCAAGTATTGATGCTCCCCCATCAACACCCCATCTAATTAGCCCCATGGAAGCAAAAAAGGTACAAAATAGCTCTTTGTAGAAGTTTACTGGCCCACTGTTGGCATCTCCATTCTGTGCACCATATTACCAGGAAATCAGCCCCTACAGTTTGTGCCACTTCCTTATTTTTTACCACGTGGTAGGTTCAGCAACCAGGTGGTCTGTTGTATGTAACTAGGAAAAGTCTGGATCGGACAGAACCCCTCCCTTACAATAAACCATTGACGCATTAGTAGAAATTTCATACTCTTAAGCGCCAAAAATTAGAATTCTGGCTCTTCTGTTATGCAAATTAAGCGATACTTTCACCTTCATTTGTCTTAACAGGTAAAGCGTCTACCATTTCACTCTACAATTTCTCATTTTTCTTTTCAGAAGCCCTTCTTTTCCAATTATACCTTGTCAAATGCTTTCCTTAGATCTATCCATGCTGATTAGTTCTTCGTTTGTAAAAAAATCCTTAACCACCGACCATTCAAAGCATTGTTCAGTTATTACAACACGCCTAGTGGCGTCATTCTTTATTAGGCAACAACAATTGATTCCACAACTTTTGCACTAGTCGGTGGCTATCCTTTCGTACAGTGCTCCCCAAACTCTGTTCATTCCCTTTTAGCATCTTAGCCTCCATCTCCTCCGCCAATTGTTTTTGGTCGGCCTCTCTATCGCTTTTCCTCAGGGTGTGTCCAATAGCAATAGCAGTTCTTTTTAGATGGCATCGGGTGCTATACTTCTGAGGACCATGACCAACCCCCAGTCTCCAGCGTCCCTGCCAGCAATGACCCCCCGTATGCATGTACACTCCTTGGGCGACTAACTTTTACGAGTAATCAATCTTGGTTTGGTGATGGTATTCGCCAAAATATTCGGTGAAACTTTTTCTTAAGGTCAATGTTGGACATATACTGAAAAGAGGACAAATTTTTGATATTCACCTTCTCTGTGACTCTCCAGCATTGCCGCACCATAGAGAAGCACAGAAAGCACGCAACTCTGGTATAATCTTAATTTTGTGCTTGTGCTGTATTGGGAGGACTTCCAGGATATAGTTATTTATAGGCTAAAGAAAGTATTAGCTGTTCTTGCCTTATTCATTCTGTATGTTGATGTCTTTGCATAAATTTAAAGTTGGCCTGCCCCAACCGTCTGGTGTTTTACTATGGCGTTCATTTAGGTATGTGAAGGTATCTGACTGTCCATGCTGTTAGTAAGGAGTTGAATCTATCCAGTGGGGAACGCATCTTAAATCTCTTTGGAAATGTAAATTGCCTGATCATTCGGTAGACCAAACACTGCTTAACGCCCGCCTGCTGTGGTACAAGAAGTTAATTTTACTCTCAAGGGTACAAAAATGCAGCCTTAGTTTGAATGATTCGTTCCAGTTGGTTTTTCCTCGCAGTAGACACTCGTGCCTATACTTGAAAGGGCTGGAGTGATCTTTAGACATGGTAACCATGGAACTGTCGGAGGAAATACAAAAAAACAGAATGATTACAGGAGCCCCGGTAGTATCCATGAGATGCTTCCCACCGCCAAAGAACCCCTCTTTTGTGGAAACTCCTGCCTGAAGTACCAAAAGATATTAAGAAAAACAGAAGCTTTTGTTTTTGCTACGGTTCTCAAAGTTTCTACAAATAATTTCATTGGAAGTCACACGGATCACCACCATCAACAGCTCATGGCTACGTTTAACCCATTACAAAATTTTGGATTAATGCAAGCTTTTTAACCAGTTACCCTCTTAAAATGGGATTGGCGTCCTTGAAACCAATAAACTTTGGGTAACTGGAAGATGAACCATCTCGTATATTCTGCGTTTTTGGATTCGTTTCTCATGAATCTCCTGATGGCTTCCTCTGTTCTAAATTTACGATGCTGTTTGTCTTTAGTAAAGGCAACTGTAAATAAGGTGATTCCGCTGCACTGTTCACCTGTTGGTCCCCCAGGTTTTCCATCTTTTCTCCAGTGGCAATCTGGTTGAGTCTCCACTCCCAATTACCCACATCGTTTAAGTTGTTTTCAAACCCAGTTTTTCCCACAGTTTCCCCTTGTAACTCCACCTCAAGCTCAATTGACTCTGTTTTTTTCTCCTCCAGCTTTCACTGCCTGGCCTTATACTTGGGTAGCCTTTGAAAATTTGGCATTGGCACCTGGGAGTTTATTGTGGATGGTTTTCTTGGCACATGGGCATTGGTCTCAACTGCCCCTTTCGAAGATCTGGTCCACCACGTTGTTGTAGATTGCTCTGTTCATTATTCCAATATGAGTTTTGTAGTTCTCCCGAGCCACACTAGGTATTATTTTCCCGAGCCACCCTGTAGTATCCATCTGCCTGAATTCCTCGACAATCTTATTGATGTGTTCCCACAGTCAGATCTCTAGGCTATCCCAATTACTGGTACCCCCCCCCCCACCCCATTGTCCCCAGTCTGCCTTTTTGTAGTTATTCCCCCTAAGAGAGTCTACCCCAATTTGCACTTCTTGAAAGTGCCAATTTCCACCCAACTAGGGGGGGAAAGACAGGCCGGGGTGGGGGCCAGAAGGGGGGTGGTGGTCGCTAACTCCAAGTGTTTCCCAACAAACCTCACGCAGAGATGTTTCCAAAAATGCAAGCAAAGTGAAAAGCCAGGTCCTAATGTAGAGGTGGTGTGTCCATGATCTGTAGATGAAATGTTTGTAAACCACAATTGGCCTGGTTAATCAGGATACCTTCCCCTCAACCAGGTCCATTTTTATAGCTACTCGCCTCTCCTGTCCCCAATGATCCTAGCCCCAGCTTTGTACGTGGCTGTACTCCCCTGACCCTCCCACAAATTCACCACAACAGATCTTTCCCATTCCCTGGTGATTGTGTCTATTGGCCAGGGGTCGAACGCTCGGATCAGGTAGTATTGAAACAGATAGAAATATTGTACTTCTGTTCTGTTCCTGAGAATGAACGCATCTTGTATTCCGCCCCCTCCATTTATGTTTCAAGCTTACATGCACTCACCACCATACGAGGATCTTATAGACAGACGCAGAACCAACTTGAATCGTTAGTCTTTGACGTTCTGTGAACGTGCGGCGCCTGAAACGTTGACCAGAGACGAGCGACGTAGAGTGAAAGGAACTGACCCAGCGGGAGTAGAAAACTACCATTGGCAGCTAAGTGAAAATATCCGCCGCCAAAAGTGACCTCCTTTATTCAGTTAAATCCCATCCCAAGTGATGAAATCCTTTTCATAAATATTCAAATTATTTTCCAACTGTTAAAACTTAGTGATTATTAAATTTTGTTATTTGTAATGTTACAAGTTTAACTTCGATTCAATCATTTTGAATGTACTACATGTTTGTCTCAGTCAAAGTTACTAAACACACACTCTAAACAGAGCTATATATAATAATAATTCCACTGATTAACTCAGGGGTGGGGGCGCCAGGAGCCAGAATATCCACTGCTTACATTCTTTATAAAAAAAGCCGGTAGATTACGGAATGAACGTGCTCAGCGACAGCTAGCATTGTTTTCGCTTATTTGAATATCTTGTGAAGACTCCCATGCGATAGAAGCTTTACTACTCTCCTGTCTACATTTCTGCCAAGAGTAATCTTTTGTAAAGATAGACTCCATTGAAGCCTATAATGATACTCATACGTTTTGGCCACTGTTGAACCACTACTGCAAAGCAGGGGAGGCAATACCGTTACAGTCTATATCGCTGTAGTGGTCAAGCCATTAAAATTAATAGCTAATGATGTGGGTTTCTCCCAGAAGATGCTATAGTGGTGCTGGCACAATCTGTCCCCAAGTCATTGACCTGTCTGATCAATATATGTTTTACTGCATCATTAGCATATTATGGTATAGATGTTTCATGACTGACATGTGAAGCCATCATTGATGGTTAACGTGGCCTTTGGAAATTACACCTTGCGAGTTCGAATGACATTTTTGTTCGTACTGCATCGTGCTGGGTCACACGGTCGTGTGTCAAAGTCACCGGTACCCTCAGTTTTGTGAACGGGCTGTGAAGAAGAACATCTTTAGGTTCCTGTTGTGTCTAAAGGCCGCTAGACATGCCTCTCTGAACACTTCTCTAGTCACATAATCCGCTTGGAGAATAGATAAATGACGGAAGATGATGTTTTTAACTGCAGTGCTGTGTGGGTGATAGGTCAAGATTAACTTGACTCTGTAGGAAGTGGTATTGTGGTGGGGGTTAAAGGTTACCTAGCGGTAGACTGGGAGAAAACGTTGTGTATGGCAGAGGTAAGGACATATTTTGTATAAAGTCTATCACGGAAGAAATACACCATCTCTTAATTAGGCAGTGGTAGTCCTTGTCATTTTGGCACAAACAAAGGAGGCGGAGAAGCTGGAAAAAATATTAGGGAGTCACGACAAGCCTGGCGATGAGAAGAAATATACGAAAGGTAACTGTTAACATCAGTAGGCTTGTAGTACACTGGGATATTGAGACAAGGGGGCGAGACGGTAACAGGAATATCAAGAAAGTTAACACAAACAGTGGAGATGAGGGAGCCGGACTTGATGGTAGGATGGACGTGGTTAACAAAATCAATAAAGCAAGATAAGCCAGCTTCATACATTTCATTGAAGAACATGTCATCATCACTATTTAAGCGATACAACGTAGGGAACAGACTGTTGCCAATTATGGTGCTCTTAATTCCCCATGAAAAAGGCAGGTATAGCTGGAATCCATCTTGGTACCCCAAAGCAATAATAACCACTGGATTTGGTTTGAATAACACACCATTAAATTCGAAGATATCAAGTTCAAGAACCCAGTTCTGCAAGGAGAAAAGTGTATGTTGCAATGAATGAGATAGTGCGCTTTATCGAGAAAGAACCAAAGAGCATGTAGTCCCATCGCAGTGTGGGGAATGGGTGTGATCCAAAGAAAACATTTCTAGTGCAAAAAGAAAAAGAGAGTGTAACGGGTCCCTGCGAGAAGCTGAACAGGGAGAAAGATTACGAGAGCAAGTGTTCGTGTTTCTTTAATGAAGGAGGGAAGGTTCTCAACGAGAGAGCGTGGAAAATGTATTACTGTGTAAGTCCCGGAGATGGTGTTGAGAGGTGGGGCCAAACACAAGCCGAGGTCAATGAGGGGCTGCCAGGGAATGTCAAGTAGTTATGGATTTTTGAGAAGCGTGTATGCAAACAGGCGGGCTCAGAGTACTTGTCGCGCCATCCAAAGAGTAGATTGTAAAAAAAAAAAACTGAGGGTAGAGACTTACTGGTTATCAGCTGTGTGGGTGGTGTTTGTATACATGGCGATTGTTTAGAGACCATGGCATTATTAGTGTGAGGTTTGTAAAAAGAACATAGGTCAGAGCTGATTAATCCTTTCTCGCAGGTTCAGGTCCTTCAATGCACCAGACAACAATGGCTCCTCAATATATCAGCAGTGCTTGGTGACGATGGTGTTTCTAAGGCAGAGTATGGGATGAGAAAGCCTCGGGAACTCTGCAGATGATCGTTTGGAATAATGCAGTCTCCTAGGCAGACATGTTGAATATCGTGGAGGGTGTTCTGGATGAAACCGACTTTACAACTATAAAAAAGCAAACTGGGAAGCCTTCCAATCAGACCTGGAGTATGATGGAAATATAAAAACATGGAATCAGATGATACTGACATTTGGTAGAAACACTGACCAATGAAAAATTCTGAAAATAGCAATAAAATATATACCGAGAATAAAAATATTCCACAACATCTAAAATTAATAAAAAAAAAACATTAATAAGAAAAGAAAAACTCAGTAGAATAAAGAACCAGTTGCCTGGTAGAATAAAAGCTGTGCAGAAATTCACGAGAGAAGAAAAAGAGTCTTACAAAAATATAGAAATAAAAGAACAGAAGAAAACTATGAATGAGTATAAACATATTAGGAATGAATCTAACAGAATAATAATTTAAAAGCCAATGAAGCTAAACTGGAAGGAGTTTTGTCAGTCACTTAAACCTAGCGCCCAAATTAAAGTAGCATGGAAAAAGTATTTAAGGCAATCAAAAAGTGACCAATAAGAAAACAATAATGCCAACAGTCCAAACTACCAAAGAGAGCAGAAAACAGATAAACAAAAAGCCAATGCCCTTGCTGAGTATTTCTATAAAGTCAGTGCAAAATGTAAATCTTGGACAGGAAGAAAATGAGAGAAGAGAAAACACTTAGGATACATTTTAAAAAAGAACTACACATACCCAGAAATAGATGAAAACAAACTATTAAGATGATGATATAACAGAGGACGAAGTAACTAGTGCAATAAAAGATAAATCTAATACTGCCTCAGTGCATGATATTACTTAGTTATGAAATCCTTAAGAAAGTACCCCAAAAAAACGTTAAAACAAAAATAACTTCCCTTTATAACAAAATCTGGAGCTTAGGAAGAGATAATAAAAGCATGGAAAGTAGCTATGATAGCATCCATCCTAAAACCCAATAAAGAAGCCCATGAGTAAGTTCATATTGGCCCATCTATTTAACATCAACAACTAAAGGTAAAAAGAAAATACTGAAACAGTTTGTTAACAAAAGAGTTTAAATTCTGCCTGAAAAAAAATCAGTTATATAGCCCAAACCAGTCAGGGTTTAGAGCAGACAGAAAACTACAGTAGACCAGCTTGTAAGATTAGAACATGATGTAAAGCTAGGGTTCAAGAGGAAAGAGAAAACAGTGGCAGTCTTTCTAGATGTAGCTAGAGCATATGATGAATGCTGGCGAGATGGAGCTCTTTACAAAATGAAAAAGATTGGCATTACTGGTAAAACCTATAGGTATCTAGAAAACTTTTTTACAGGACAGGTATTTTGCTGTACAGGTGAATAATGATAGGTCAGAAATAAATGAACAACAGAATGGGAATTCCTCAGGAATCAGTGATTTCTCCTTCAATTTTGCACTACAGCTGTAAATGAATAGCAGATGAATTTAACGACATTAAGAATTGCAGTATCACAATTTTGCAGATGGCTGTGCCATTGGCGATCTGGAAAAAGCTTGGACCATGTTTACCAAAAAACTATTCAAGAACAAATAGACAAAGACAAAGTATCAGAGTGGATGAAAAGTTGGGGTTTCTAAATTAATGTAAACAAAACAGTATGTATGATTTTCAGCAAAGGAAATTTAAAAAAAAATAACAAAATCAATATAACCTTTAAAGGACTGAAAATATTTACCTCCTCAACAACAAGATTTCTGGGCATAACTTTAGATAAACAACTAAATTATAGAATAAACATATAAACAATTTAGTAGAAAGCTGTAGGGGACCCCCGCTAGAAGTAGCTATTGGCATACCGCCCCTTGGTCTAAGACGGAATTAACTGAGATTAAATTATTGGAATAAAGTAGCACAAAAAGTGACCCACCAAGAACATAAAGCATTTATCAAAAACTAGCCAAGTGTATGGGTCGTCCCCTTAAATAAAGATAGATATCCAACAGGGTGGAGACCAATAGAAGATCTAACGCAGTTCAAATAACTGTAGAACACACTTAAAAATAGTAACAAATATAGAAGCAAAATACCACCCTGGGAACTTACTTACTTATTTAGTCGTTTTCCATCTACTATGATGTGTAGAGGTTTGGAAGAGAGAGCGCCATACTATCCTATCGGCTGTCTTCCTCCAGGCCTGGTTCCATTCTAGTCCTTGGTCCTTCAAAGATTGTCTAATGTTGTCCTTCCAACGGACTCTGGGTCGTCCTGGGGCTCTGGATCTCTAGCTCTTATACATGGAAGCAAAATACTACCCTCGGAACTAAAAACACCAATCATAGAGTACTCACTTACTGAAAATATCAAACTAAATATAGAAGATAAGGAAGTCAAAATGATAAGTAGAAAGTTCATAGATCAACTAACAAAAGAAAGTCTGGCCGTCTACACTGATGGATCCAAGGGGGATAGTGGGCAACTAGGTGCAGAAGTAGTAACACCACAGTGGGGAATTAAAAAGAGCCACAATGTAACTGAAGGCACTTCGATTTTTACCGCAGAGATGGCAGCAATTCTAAAATGTTTAGAAATAATCGAAAATAACCCACCTGTTACGGATGACATTTCTCTTGTAGTAATTAGTTGAACGTATAAAAAAGTTCAATGACAGAATAGACATCGTACTGACAAACACGAAAGGAGATGGGTAAAAACATACATGACATCAGTCTTGGCGAATCCGAACCGTGAGGTGGATGGGTCCACATAATATTGTTGACGTTTAATAATAATTAAGATAACGAATTCATGGAAATGGCAAGGCATTTTATACGGATACTTCGTCCTGTCCTTCAACAGTCACGTCTCACCAAACATTTATGGCCGCTGTACTAGGGGTGCAAACGAACGATGATCACCCAAGTAATGTGGGTCAGATAAAATGTAGATGCTGAATTATATTATAGAATACTTCTCAGGTTGTCACAAAATTCTTACCGTACTAGATTCTGGATCATCTTATATAATATCATAATAATAGTGGCGGCTTTCGAATAATTAGATCATGCCACTAGTAGCTCTACTTCCACAGTATATCAGGAGCTTGAATAATATACGTCATTCCTCGAAGACTGCAAGTCACGAAAGGCCAATAATCTTAACCGTTGTAATAAATTAGTGCAGAACGCATTACGTCATTAACAACCGATGACGTATTAAATATGTCGCGTTCAATGTAAGCAAAAACTCGTGCAAACACATGATTAACCACAGAGAGATGTATTACCACGTGTATTAACTGGTAATAGCCTATGTGTGGTCAAGATACAATAAACATTAATATTCTTACTTTATACCTCCGTCGGTTGGGTTGAAAAAAATCAAAGAATTTGATTTTTTTCAAAAAAAATGAAATATAATATCTCAATAAATCAACATACCGAACCGGAGAAAACGAACGGCCAGAATTGAGCACATAAAAACATCAATAATATGGTCGTCGTCAAACTGAATAAACCGCGAGTCAAAATCTGTATGCATATGTAGGCCTAGTAATGGAAGTAATGATGCATAGCAGAAAGAAGTCCGTCAAAGGTCAAGAAAAGGAAAGAAAAGTAGAATATTTCAATCATACAATATGGAAAACAGAAAAATGGAAAGAAACACAAGAGTACATGCATGTGATATGAGATAACATAATATTGTCTATAGGATAGTCTCTGTTCATAATTCAATGACGCGTAAAAACGTGCTGTACAATCACATTAGATGGTGTCAGTTCAAGTAACCAATTCTGATGGAGCACATCTCGAGAGTGTAAATCGGCAACAACGTTAGTTTATCCAGGAGAATAGCGTTGATATCTTTGAAACTGTAATGTGCTTTAATAAGATATGAGAAACGTGCAAGTTTAGCGTTTTGTGATTAGCAACCTTGAGAGCACTACAGACTGCAGAACCGTCAGTAATAATAAATGGTGCTCCCAGTAAGTATCGCTCCAGCTTTCAGGATGGCCCAAACGACGGCCAAACAGTATCCTTCCCCAACTACCAGAGTACTATTCTCTACTGTATCAGGACAACTTGCGGAGATATACATGTGTAGGTTTGGAAGGACGCCCTGATTACATTCTAGCATCAAACAAGCACCTCAACCGAGAGGTCCTAGCAACTGTGCAGACAATAATAAATACATTTTAATTCTGGTACCCCAAAAAAGGTTGTGTAGAAAAAACATGTAAATATATTATCAAAATGCATCCATGGCACACTTGTGAACCATTGTACAGTATTTGGCAAACTCCTTTTTCGTGCAATATAAAGGAATAGGTCAGTAATTGACAGTAAAGAGAGCAACATAAGTGGAACGAACCCACTACTCGAGTTATCAGCAACGAAATAGAGTGCAGAGCGAACAGCAACATAGTAATGAAAACAGATCATGTATAATTATAGCTGAAGTAAGCACTAATGTGACTGACAGAAAAATGTACATCCATGCTGTTATTGGCTAGAGCAAGATGGAAAACAATCAAAAGCAATATAAATGTCCTAGCACATGTTGGTAACATCAAAGACTAAAGGGAAGTAAGTACATTTAGGCTAAAGTGTAAAGGACTTAAGAAGTGATTCTGGACATAGATTAGCATTAAAAGAAACAATTCATGTATGAGTCAAATGATGAGGATGATAAATGATGACTGGACTTGCTGATTCAACAACAGAATGTTGACATAAACTGCAATAGGCATGTCCATTGGTGAATGAACCATCAATGATGGTAAGGACCCAATGTCATTCGCACAAGGACATATGAACTAAAAAAGCAATAAATGTAACAACATACAACCAATAATATACTGGTGAACTACATAATGTGAGTAATTAGTAGCAAATTAATTCCCATATTACATGGTAGCAATGTCATTGATAAATGATAATTAGCAATGCCTAGCGATCAGATGTCATCAGTCTATGATTAAAATAGTTAGACAAATTTATGTTTGTAGCCTAGGCCAAACATCATAGGATTTATGCACAGACAATGTCAAACTTGATGTGACAACTGCTAGTAAAATGTAAGTCAAAGGCCCTTTACTTACAGAAAAATCAAGATATGATTTCACCACTGTGATACATCATTTATGAGGAGTAAAATCATCATCCTTCCAAAAATGGTCATCAGAAGTATCAAAACTGGAATTACACAATTGCCACCATTGTGATGTTAATTGCTAGCCAGTTAATGTGAGCCCCAGCAATGCCTGCCCAGAACTTGGTTAGTGGGGGGGGTCACAGTAAATTTTTTAACCCCCCATTGTTCTAATTCTCCTCAGTTGGGGCAAATACAATTGCAACCCGTGCATACGAACCATACCAGTTTAAAATCAGCAGATATGAGGTGTATGTTAATAAAACACCCTTTTCCCCCATTTCCTGAAATAATTTTTGGTGTGTCTGGAATATCAAACAATAGTATGTGGGAATAAAATTCAAATAGTACCACCAAATGTAATACATTTCAAACTAAAACCAACCGTGACACGAAAGAATGGTGCACAAGCGACCTGTCTTATCCCAACAGTAGTTGAATCCATGAATCCGGGAGTTCAGGGGACTACCTTAGCACACAACCAATAAACCCCCTGTGAAATATGAGATTGTGTCCTTGGACCACCATGAGCCGAAAACGTCCAATAACAGCTGGTAAATTGAGTGGCCCCACACTACCAATAATACTTGAAGTACTAATCTGCCCTGAATAAAAGAGTTTAGTACAATCTTGGCAATGTTTAAGTCAACCACAAACAACCAAACGCGCAACATGCAGCTGATTGATTTCTGATCATCCATTTCCTGATTAATTATGGGTGTGCATCCCCAGTAATTGCCCAACCAGTAATTAAAGTTCAGATGTATTGGCCACGAGAACGTGATCGTTTGTCTCTGGCAATCAAAGGAATTTGCCTAGGATTCTGAAGTTTTGTGTGTTTTAATTTCTATTTTGGAAGTTTTATGATTATTAGAACAATTATTTACCAATTGCCATTTATGTGAAATTGAAATTGTTCTGGTCCTTCTCCTACTTAGAATTTTGTTGGGAAGTTATGGTTCTAAATTGATGCGATTGATTACTAAATTTTTGCTTACCTACTGTCGTAACTCCCCATTCTATGTTGAAATATCCGAGACCTTTTGAAATTATTATCATTGTACCACCCTTGGCGAAAAATTATCGGTACCACGGCTATTAGAACATGTTCTAAAATTATTGTTATTCAATGTTGTGTGGCTTGAAGCAACTGAAAACCATTAAAAAGAGTTTTTTAACTAATGCAAAGCCACAGGTGTGGCCGTATACAATATTGTTATTAAAACCAATTTCTTCACGTGCAGAATGGTGCTAGTTTTGGCTTGCGTTCATTGCCAGAATGACCAAAATGGCTTACTTACAGAGGAAAAAACCTAATCCCCTCAACAGAACGAACGAACGAACGACTTTATTTTCAAATTGTTTGAGAAGAATGATCCATGTGAGGGCCATCATAAGTATTCGTCATACCTGGATAAAGTTTAACCCATCAATGAAAGTTTTATCGTTATGTGCAGAGGATGAAATTTTGATAAGTCCTTCCCAATGTTCAGAGTCCCGCATTGTATATTACGATATACCCTCTGCATCAAGCTGGTAAATGATATAATAACAGAGTCTCTGCAGCTTTATTATTATTTTCTAATAGTTTTCATCCATGGTACCGCTGTACATAAAACAGTTTAATGGCTCCCTCACTAAAGAATTCATAAGTTTATCACACCAGTGAGATTTGTGAATCTACTCTAAGTGCCATCACATACACTTTCATGGCGGCTTAGGAAGCATGAAATGTCATTAACGTCCCTGGGTTAAATATTGTGGAACCGAAATTTAAGCATTTCCGTTATTTGTTTACCCGATGTACTAGTAACATCCCGAAAATTTTTTTTACTATTAAGACTATTTGTGACCCCTTAATTATCAATTCCTTCTAAATAAAAGCATCATATTCCTTTTCATGTGCTTAAATATAATCAATGTTGTCCTCATCCTCCATTATATCTTCATATTGCATTTTCTCTCCTCCAGTTCAATCATTCTCTTCTTCTTCCTCTTTCGGGGTGGTTGTTCTTCCAAATTTATCACGCTCCTTTTCAGCTTTCTCAGTTCTTCTAATTTTTTATTTTCTGCATTTGCCAATCTCAGACATGGCAAAGTCCTTTAAAACATCAACCCATATACACAAATGCTATGCCTGATCGCAAAAGAAATTCCAAGGTGAGCCATGTTAAGAATAATCATGTGACTGCCTTTAGTCCCAAAGTACAATGGCCTGTTTCTTTAACAGTTGATGTTAATCAAAGACTGAGGTGCAATAGTTTATAGCAATACGTAAGCATTGCAAATTTATATACTACAATGTAGTGAATCAGAACAAAACAAAAAATATGATGCGAGAAAAATTGAAATATACAAAGCAATATTCAAGAGTAAAGGTAATATTGACACAACAGTGAACACTAGCAAGGCAAGGAAAAAAAAATACAATAATATGGATCCAAAAGGTGAGAAACCAGCAAATAGGTCAATCTCACATATGTCTAAAAATATACAGACACAGGACCCATATAATGTATAAACAGAAAACCGTATTAAACAAGTGATAAGGCAAAGTGAAGAGAAACAGGCACGAAACAAACTATCAACAAAAATAAGAAAATGGAACAGGGTCGAACTAATGGCAAATTACAAAATGAAACGACCGACACTTCACAACTAGACATGGGTACTCGAAAAAAATCATCCAGCGGTCAGAATAGCTACAGCTAGATTATGCTACGAACTGGCCAAATACCGCTAAAATGAAATTTTACAAACTATGCCTTACAGATCGTTCAATGTGCGGGTCATCTTGCAATGACATGTTTTCTCGCTCGCAATTGAACTCACGTCCAACCGTCCAGCTAAAACAAAGGAAACATGAATAGGAACAAAGAAGAAAAAATGATAGAAAGGTGTCTTATCAACACGTAACTGCACACTAGTCAAAAAGTGTCCACATATCTGTGTGGGAATAAACCGTGCGAAGCTCCAGATGCTAGTTCGTTAATATAATCCAGCGTCTGCCCATTTGTGAATCGTTTTTTGTCCAACACGGACGTGGAGGAATATGAAGTGTACAGTAAACAATTGCTACGAACATCAGTTGACAACGACCAGCAAACTTGGGAAATGGCAACTGGAAGTGGACCTTGATTGTGAAACAATCATAGGCAGCAACCATAGGGGAAAATGACGTTTAAACATCTGATTTGCCAACAGTCATTCGCAAAAAGGTAACCAGAAATATGGCAGATCAGGTCCGACGGTTGAAAATGTCATGAATCGAAATAGAAAAAGAATTATTGGATTCCACAACAGTCCCTATTCTTGTCCTAACTGTAATTTCAAATCGTTCTTATCTTGATTACATATTCAACATCTTGATTTCGTTTTCGTTCCCCAGCAATGGAGGCCACCATGTATTCCGGGTTGTTACGAAAGATATTTCTCTTGTCGTATATAGTGTTGAACGTAAAAAAAAGTTCAATGAAAGAATAGGCAATACGAAAACTGACAAACACGAAATAGGAGAAGGGTAAAAACATACATGATCACCAGTCCTTGACGAATCCGAGCCGTGGGGTGGATGGGACCACATAATATGGTTGGCGTTAATAATAATTAATGATAACGAACATTCACGGAAATGGCATAGCATATAAAACCGTGGATACTACGTCCTTACCTCAACAGTCACATCTCATCAAACAATTTCTGGCCGACAGTACTAGGGGTGCATACGAAACGAATGATCACGCCCAAGTAATGTGGTTCAAAAAAAATGTGTAGAAGCTGAATTTTATAATAGAATGACTTTCTCAGGTTGTCACAAACCTCTCACTATGTTCTGAGAACATATATAATTCATAAAAATAGTAGGCGTGGGCCTACGAAAAATTAGATCATGTCACTAGTAGCGCTACTTCCACATAATCATTGAGCTTGAATAAAATACGTCTTATCCTCGAAGACCACAAATCAACGAAGGGCAAGAATCTTAACCGTGATATAATTATCATAAATTAGTTTGCAGAACCATTACGTCCAATAACCAACCGATTACGTATTAAATATGTCGCGGTACAAAAAAAGGAAAAACCCATCAAAAACATGGATTAACCACAGAGGACATAGTACCTAGTTTGTATTAACCTGATATAAGCCAATGTGTGGTTCAAGATACACAAATAGCATTTATATTCTTACTTTAAAAAAACACCACCAGAAGCTGTATACGGCACATTTACAACACACTATCATCACAACAAGCAACTAGAAACACCCAGGTAAATTGATAGCCGGCCAGACATAAAGGAAAATAAATTCCAGCAATTAATACATCACTAGGGAACAGAGAATGTAGTTGAATCTAGTGTGGGTTCCAGAACACATAGATTACTCTCGTAACGAATTGGTTGCAGACCAGAGACAAATCGCCAAGAATTGAAAAATAAGTAAAAACAACGTTCTACACCTCACGGAAGAAGGGTAACGAACCTAAGTAAGTAAGTAAGGTAAAAACAATATAAGAGCAGTAAACTGGAAGGTCGGAGATCAAGAGCAAGTGAAGCTAACTATAAACGAAGGAATGTGGAAGAACAACAATGGAAGAACATTCAGAAAAGGCAGACAGGCGTTTCAAACCGCGAAAGAACCACAATGACGTTCCAGGTCCGAAAAGGAATTAAAGATACCATCGAAACAAAAACTGTGGCCCGTACTCCGTCTCGGTGCAGCATACTTTATGTAGAGGAACCACACTGCCAAGTAATTTCCATTGAAGTATAATGACATAGACCACTACCTAGATCCCCCTGAAGAAAAAGTACGAACACAAAGTCTTGAATTAAAAGCTTACTATAGAAATAACAATTTAGACATAAAGGTGATATGGTTTTAAAGTACATATTGTCCAGTAGATGCCCGACACCAAATACTTTAAAGATCTATACATAAAACAAAGGAAACATATAATGGTTAGTACTTTCAGAAAAAGAACATTCAACCAAATAGAAAATTAAACAACAAGAACTAAACAAATCAATTAACAAAAACAACAACAGGAAAAAAAAAACTTAATTAACTACTATAGAGCAAGGAAAAACAACGAGGTTTAAAAAAAAACAACGTCCAAAAAAGAACAAATACAAAATATGACAAATTAAAAACCAAGTGTAACGGACAACATTTATCTAAAAACAATACAAAAGAGAAAATAAAATTAACAAATAAACTAAAAAAAATATACATTAAAATCAGTAACTGCAAAAGACAATAGCTATTTAAATGAAATACAAAATTAAAAAATAAAATGACCACTAAATACCCCAATTATGAACCAATTTCAGGTTGAAACCAGGGGTATACCAAGAGAGAACGAGAAGAAGGCAATAACGTCCAGGTCTGTTTTATGTTCCCGCTCTCCACCCATCACCTCTTTCAAACAACAACAACACCAAGGCGAGCAGGAAGCCATAAGCACCAACTAAGGCCCAAAACAGTCCAAAGTAAGCGATTTTAATTCCCATCATTATGCTTGGAGGGTGGCAACAATGCAGACAATGCAGTGAAAGCGCCTACTTTAACTTCATAGAAAAAAATGACCATCTAAAACTAAAGTTATTGGAACTGAACTATAATTAATCCGCAAGCAAACAGGGCAGACCAACAAAAGACATACAAATAGCAACTAACCAACCTAGCTCACAGCGGACTAGATCAATCCGCTTGCCCCCCCCCTAGTCCACATTGATTACGGAAACAACAATATAATATTCTGTGTGTACCAATAAACGCCTTTTGGTCGATAACGGAACAAGCGGAATAATTTCTTGTTGCCCAAAGAGAGACGCCCGTCAAGGCGTAATGGCTATGAACTTGAAAATCTTTTGGTCGGTCCTGCTTAGACGGAAGAAAAGAGAAGAAGTAGAATAACCTAGCGAATGTAAGTGTGGAAGTGTTGCAAGACACAAAAACTCAAGATCATCTGCTGATTGAAATAAACCATGCATGAAAACGTCATTGCCAAAACCCCAGAACCATAGAAACCGACTTTCAACCTATAAAAAAAAGCAAAAAACAGGAAGCCTTTCCAATCAGACAAAGTGGGGTGATGGATAAAAAAACAATGGATCAAAGATGATACTTACGTTTGGCATAAACACTGACCATGAAATTCTGAAATAGCAATTAAAATAAATATACACCAAATAAAGGAAAAACCACAAGCAACACCTAAAATAAATAAATAACATTAATAGAGAAAAGAAAAACTCAAAAAGAAAACTCAGTGTGAATAAAAACTAGGTGCCTGGAGGAAATAAAAAAGCTGTGCAGAAAATTCCATGTAGTAGAAGAAAAAAGGGAAAAAGAGGCCTTAAGCACAAGAATAAAGAAAATAACAGAAGAAAACTATGACGAGAATAACAAAATAGTAATGATCTAACATAATAAAATTTTACCTCCAAAGAAGCTAACTGGAAAGGATAGTTTAATTGTCATTATCACACTAAACCCAAGCGGCCAAATTAAAGTAGTAAAGTGGGAAAATTTTTAAGGCAGATGCAAAAGACAATAAGAAAACAATAATGCCAACAATCAAACTACCCAAAGAGAAAGCAGAAACAGATAAAAGAAAAAGCAAATGAAGTTGCCCTTGCAGAGTATTTCTGTATAAAATCATTGGCAGAAAAGTTAGTCCTTTGGACCAGACGAAATGAGAGAAGAGTATCGTAACTAACGACGTAACGAACTTTATTTTTAAAGTGTTAAGAATTGGGCAACCTGCAATGGTCCCGTCCTCGACCTGTGACATTCTTCCTGCCCAATCTGCCCTTCCCCTCTTACTTCTCATCGTGTATACTGTATCCTTTCAATATCAATATTTCTTACTTAAGCATTATTTATTAGTCATTTATCAATATACAATGTAAATGATAACATCCAATACATTTGCAATAATCATCATAATTAAAGCTGTTTTTAAAAAAAGAAAAATAAAACAATGTAAAAATAAAAGAATCAAAAAAAAAAAAAATTTAAAAAAAAAAAAAAAACAAACAAGATCTGATAAAAAAAATCGAATGACCTCATACAGTAAATTAGTGATTTAGAGACATTCAGAGTGTGTTTATAAGAACTCCGTGAAATAATCAAATGGTCTGCTAACTGAATGCGAAACTAAGGGACTCGGTTTTATTTTTTTAGTGCACGCGAAAAACTATACAGAGAGGTGTAGCAGCTTGAGTACTCATAGCAATACTGCAGGCAATGATAGTGTTTCATCAAGATGAGGAGGGTAAACAGATTTAAACTTTCCTGCTGTCTTTGCGTCCCCAAACTCAAGACCAGAATCATAATAGTTAGAGTAGGTATAGATAGAGACATATATGCATCACCATAACCCTCCACTCCCAAATGAAAGCATAGGCCCCTTCAACAAAACACATGCCAAGTCCTCCTTCACGTGCCAAACATCTCAAGTTCTTTCCATGTTCTCCTCATCATTTTCCACCTCTGTTTTCCCAACTTTCCCCCCTCCTTCTTTCTCCAGTACTTACATGACTTCCTCTGCCGTACTCTTGCCCGTGTGATCCAGAAAAAAGTGTACTGCCTGGTAATGTCTATCCAACAGGTTTTCCCCTCAGTGTGTAGTCCAATCCCGTCGCCATCGTCTTCTGTTCTCATCTCTTGTTCCACTGGCACTAAATTGTCTATTCTTTCATCAGTGTCCACGTTTGTAACCTTATCATAACCATTTTAAATCCCTCTATTCTACGCAACCGACCCATTTATGAAAGTCAGTAGCTTTTTGGAGCGTGTTGTTTCCTTTGATAGACATATACTAACGCAATAATTTGCCAAGTGGTTGAAAAATCTGGCACAGTCCCCTCTTGCAGTTCTTAATTCCTCTTGCTCATATTTTGTTACTGTTTCTCAAACTTCCTCCAGCGTACTTTAAAGCGTACTTAAAGGTAATAAATTTAAAGGGCAATGACAAACAAAGACAATTAAGTATAAGAAACAGAATACAATAACAGATACCCCCCCGTGATCCACCAACTTAAAAATCAAGTATATTTGTGGAAATAAAAACAACAACACATCAGAGCCTATTAAACAGTATATTAAAGTAAAAGTACAAACAAAATTCAGTTAAGGGTGTGTGGCATATTAAAACAGCACACATAAAGTATTTGAACAGTGCAACAAAAAAAAAGCAACGATTTGTCTGATAATTGACTGTTATGGCGTGGAATTTACCAGGGTCATAATGGGGAAGATTGTATTCCAAAGATGGACATCTGTATTAAGAAGCCATACTAGTCTTAAATGATGAGGTCCCCCCCCCTTTGTTTGCCAGGGCTTTTATTATTTGGGTAGAAAGAACTTAGTGATAGAGACAGTTTTTCCACAAGGAGAAAATGCTACGACATAAAGGCCCTATATAGATACATTCACCCAACCCACAAATACGCTGTCCATACACAACCCTCTTCCTAATAACCACTATCCAACCCCGCCTCCCATACCAGTTCGCTAGTTCGACCAGTCCCGGTGTGAACGGTGGGTTGGGTGGACAAGGCACACGCCTGATCCATCCCAGCACTGCACCACGAACTAAAAATCCCCCACACCAACCGCTCCCGTCCCTACCCCTACCTCTTCACGCCCTCCGGCGCGCCGCGGTACGCACACCGCCCAATTCGCTCCCCGCGCCCCGCCGCGCCCGGCCCCCCGACCCGCCCCACCGGCCCCCCCCGCCCCCAAACCCCGGAAACCCGCCCCCAGTAACCCCGCCCCCCCCCGCCGCAACCCCTGCACTCCCACCGTTCGCGGGTACGCGCCTCCCGCCCCCCCCCCAACCTATGCCCCGCCGACTAGTCTCCTTCCCCACCCCGCCCCCCCCCCCCCCCCCCCCCCACACCAACACGACCACAACCATTACAAGGGGCACCCACACGAACACCGCACAACCGGAACTA
The DNA here is from genome assembly GCA_024509875.1 of Oreohelix idahoensis. Taxonomy (NCBI): domain Eukaryota; kingdom Metazoa; phylum Mollusca; class Gastropoda; order Stylommatophora; family Oreohelicidae; genus Oreohelix; species Oreohelix idahoensis. The sequence goes on from JAMPIV010014628.1 coordinate 407,715, forward strand.
CCCACCCACCAGGACCACCTCCCACCCTACCCCGGCTCCGAGGCAAACCCGGCGATTGAGGCCCTAACCCAAACCACCCCCCTCGCCCCCCCCCGCAACATTTCTCTTCGCAACTTGTACCCCGATAGCAGCCCCCCCTTCTATCGTCCCAGATAACATCTCGATGTTCACTCTACAACCCCACAACCCCAACGCCCCCCCCCCCCTACCCCCCCCTCCCATCATACGCAAACCCCACACGTTGGCCACGCACCCGGTGTGTGTCCCCGGACGCTGTGCACGAGCATGCACCCACTTGGCACCAAACCCCCACCACCCCCCCACCACCCTGGCCGGGCCGCGCCACCTTTTTAGCCCCACCATTTGCCCTGCTGCACGCTGTCTCAATATTTTAAAACCCTCATCCCTCCCCCCCGCCCCTCGCCCTGACTAAACGCCAAACCCAAAAATTCACACCAATTACGCCCCCCCCCAACTTAGACATACTGCTTGTAGCCCGCTGTGTTTGTGGCTTTGCGTGGGCGGTGCGCGGTGCTTTGTCCCACGCAGCCCTTGTTCCCTTTAAACTGTACTTCTGCCGCTCCACTCCCCTCAAACCCTCACTCTAGAGCAAGCTCCACGTTTGTGTCCGGCATCAACACGACAACTACTAACACAAGCAACAAAACCCAACACTTCCACACAACAGTAAAATCCAGCATACTAATACCACACTCTACCTCAGAACAGAGCCTACACGCAAAAGCCAACAATCACCACACAGGATCCAGATCTCATCTACAGCAAGCAATCTTTAAATCAGTACTCTGAACATCTTGCTACTATCTATACCGTGTACCTGATCGCGTGTCCCTGAAAAGGAAACAGGTGGGATGGGTATGCGTAGTTGTACTATTAAACACGTCGAAAGAAACATACTCGACTAAAACACCTCCCCCCCCCCCCCCCCCCCCACCCCCCCGCTCCTCCCCTCCCCCTCCACCCCCCGCCCCCCCCCCCCCCCACCCCCCCCCCCCCCCCCCCCCCCCCCCGGCTCCCCCCCCCCCCTAACCAGCAAGCTCATCTTGTCCTCACCTCACCGGGGTCCCCGCCCCACTCCCCCCCCCCTACCCCGCCGTCCACCGCCTCATATGTGTAACACTTCCCCCAGTGGCTCGGCCTGAACCTTGCCCCCGTGCAAATAAATCTGCAGGAAAACACAAAACAAAAACGGAATTAGAAACCAGGTGCATCACAGGCAAAAACCACCCCCCACCGCTCGCCTACATTGGGCCACCAGACACCCTACCAAAGCTCCACGGCCACCCACCCCAAACCAGTACTCGCGCATAGGTACGCCCCCGTCCCGCGCCCCCTCCGCCTTCACCTCGTGCTGTGGTGGCTTTGCCGTCTTCCCTCCCCTCTCCGACCTCCCTTCCTCCCTTGGGCGGCCCTCCAGTCTGCCCCACGGTCCCCTCCCTCGTACTGTTCCTTCCGTAGCGCTTCCCGGGCAGGTTATCTGCTCCGCCGGCACCGCCCCCTGGCCCCCTATTCCACCCCGCTCCAGCCCACCCCTGGCCCCCCCAAGTCCCTCCATCACCCCCGCGCTCTCTTCCCCAGCCGTTTTTACGTCAGCCCCTGTTCTGCCGTCATCTCTTCGTTCCTGCTGACCTCTACGTCCCTGCTCCTCCCTCTCCGTTTCGCCCTCGCCTTCCTGCCTCTCCCCTGCCCTCACCCTCTCGTACACCCTGTTTCGCCCCGGCCAGTCACGCTGCGGTCCCCGTTCCCTCCTCTATACCCTCCCTCCTCTGTCTCATCTCGTCACCTCTTTCCCTGGCGCCCTCCCCCAGAACTCCCCCAGCTCGCCCCACACCGCACCTTCCGCGCTTCCTCTCTCTCTTCTTCGGCCGGCCGCGGCTTTGTTATTGTTTTGTGTTGTTTAGTGGTTTTGGGGTTGATGGATGGACCGCCCCCTCCGTGTACCTCCTGCCAGAGTGCAGCGCATAACCACTCGTGACCCTCCTCCCGCCTCTGACCTCCTCGCCGGGGGGTCGCCCGCCTGCCAACAACCTTCGTGTCATCCGGGGCCGGCCGCCCCCCCGCCGCTCGCCCCCCTCCCGGGCCTCCCCTCCCTCTCGCCCCTCTCGCCGGCCCCTCTGCCTCCGGTTGGCCAGCCTCTCCGGCTCCAACCCTCCACCCGCTACTGTCCGTTTCCTCACGAATCATCCTACGTCGGACTGTCACTCTGCCTCGCTCCCGATAGGCTACCGTCCCACTGCACGAACGTCTCTCGATCTCGTCCCTTTCGTCTCCCTCTCAATCATGGACCCTTCGCCGTACTTCCCGTCCCGGCACTTCCGTCGCCCGGATCCCCGGGGCACAACCTCTGCTACATCCCCGTCTCCGCCCGCGCCCTCACTCTTCGACCTCCCGGCCCCGCTACGGACGTCAGCTCTGGCGCACCACCCGTCTTCATCTCCCTTCAACTCTGCCTCCTCACATGCCCCCAAACCCTCCCGCGTCTGTCGTCCTCCCACGGAAAGCTCAAAACACGTCCATCGTCGGTGGCCCTCTCCCTCGCGGCTTCTCTTCAGCTCATTACACTCCTCCCCTTCACCAATCTCGTGCATCCTCCAGTTTTCGCTCCGCGCGGCCTCGTGGTTCACTCATCTCATTCCTTCTTCGTATCTCCGCCCGTCCGACATCTTCACACTGTACTCGGCCTCATCTCGCACTCCTCCGCGTTCCGTCGTCGTCGGTCTACCCACCCTCTCGCACAATCCTTTCCTGGTTCATCTTCTCGTTAAACCACCAAAAAAATTGCCGAGCTACGCATTTTAAAGCTGTCAAGAAAGTCCCTCAACAAAAGCCCCTGCCGCCAAAAATTTGTCCGTCTCAGATCGGCATATTTTATTTTTCATTTTTTTCAGCCCCCCATGCGTCCTGCGACTAACAAACCCCCCTGTACTCTGTGCTATACCCCAAGCACCTCCCTCAACCCGCCCAGTCACTGTCCCTTCCAACGGCGGGTCGGCTCCTTGTCTGCCGACTTCAGTGGGCTGCACACACAGTTCCTCTACTTCTCTCGACACCCTAAGTCCGTACCCCCATCCCCGTCCTTGTCTCTCTTCGCATCTCCCCGGGCTCGTCTCTCTTCTCCTTCTTCTCTTTCCGATCAGCTTCCTCACCTCCCTCTCCACCTAGCCTCATCCCCCCTGTGGAAGCTTCAGATCCTCCACCAGATTGACCCACGTCCACTCGACCCCTATCCATTCGAATTAAGCCCCCAACGGTCTCCGTCCCAGTGAAGGTAAAGCGATCTAACAGCGAATAAAAAAATAAGTCTCAACGCGCACCACACACTGTATCTTGTAGATCCCGCCTGGTCCCAGCGTTAGCCCGCAGCACAAGGCTATATAAGCCCGTACACAATCGAGAATGTCATCAAGTGATTCTAAGGGTTGGTGCAAAAGGAATGCGCCCGTGTTTATCATTTACTCCCCCAGTTACTAGGGCAATCTATCGTCCCGGCACTTTCCCCTTTAACCAAACTGTTCCACGCCCCTTACTATTTTCGCCCCCTTCTGTCCCTCTGTCTTCCGTCACCTTGCGACTCCGCCGCCACCGTCAAGCTCCTGCCTCCACCGCTCCCCACCGCCCCCCACCGCCGACCGTACCCGGCTCAATGTCGCCCCCCACCGGGCCCCGTTCTCCTCCTTTCTATCTCTTCCGCTACATCCTGGACAAAGAACCATCCAACGTGCTATGCAAAGATACCCACCCATAGCATGAGGCCTTGCTCATCAAACGACGGCCACTTGCGTGCTCAGTTCAATGCGGCCTTCTGCCCCGAGTGCTCCCCCTGATAAAATTACTCTATAGGGACAAAATGTGTTAGGTTGCGAGTTTCTATGCACTTGACAAACCACGCTCAGCGTTGGCAGAAGGTAAAGGTCGTACGCCTCTTTCGGGGACAGCTCCTTGCCTGCGTGGCGCACAGTTTCGCCGTAATATGCTTAGCGTCGCGTTATTTTTTTCCTCGATTGCATGCCTCTACTCAACAACATAACGAACGATTTCGTAGGCCGTCTGTGCCCCGCTCTCTCCTGTGCAAGTCCTTCTCGCCTCCCCAATATCACCTCCCTCATGACCATCATCCCCACTGCGAGTCAATCTAATAAAGCCCGCTGCCTAACTTGAGAGGTTGTGCATATAACCTGGCAAACCTAATTGAAAAAATATGATTCCCTTGACGATCATCACATTGCTACAAGAGCACGGGGGTCTTTGGGAGCAGGCATCTGCAAGGGGGTACAGGCTCATGTGGAAGAGCACAATGCTCCAATTAAGATGGTTAGAGATAGGGGTGGGGGCATGGGACATGTGCACGAATACCAAACCATGATAAACCTGCCGCATCCGTGCTCCCCACCCATAGGAATCAGCAAGCATTTCACTTTCCCTGCTGTACTCGGTTATTACGCTCTCTATTCCGTTCCGCTCGCTCCTACTCACCGCATCTCAACACAGTGGTGAGCGCGACTCTATATCCTAGATAATAAACGCTTTACTTCACTGACTGATGGGCATATCTGAATTCGAACTGCCCCCCCTCGGGGTACTTCCGAATCTATCCGTCCTTCGCATGTAAGTACACCTAGCTACCACCAAGGCTAACTGAGGAGAGAGTCACGTGAGGAGAGAATGGAGAGTGAGCGGAAAGGTTGAAGAGAGTGGACATCAATTGACGTGCGCTCCATTATCGCCCCCCACTCTCACTCCGCATCACTGTGAAGTGTCCGGTACGCGATGGTTGCACTCCCGACTACAGTAACATTAGACAGAATAACCATTCCGTCTCATGTGAAACATGCGTCAGTCAACCCTCTCCGAGCACAAAATAAGCTCATGAACCTGCACACAGAGCCAACAAAAAAACCTTACCTCAGACCGTCGGTCTCATCGTATGCGTTCCTTCCTCTTGTAAGTCGCGTCGACATCACGCTCTGCTCTCTGCTCATCTCTGCTCTCCTCTTCTCTCTCTCGGGTCTCTCTCTCTCGCTTCTCGTCTCGCTTCTCTCTACTCTCCTCTACTCTCTAACTTCTCTCCGCGGGTCCCGTCGCTGGTCCCTGCATGGTCATCGGCGCCCCCCTCGTGCCTTCTCTCCCCTACCTCTTTGCTCTTTTCTTTCCCCCTCGCTGCAGGGCTGTTGGTCCCCGGCGGCTCCTTCGCTTCCCCCCCCCGTCTCTTGCTCACTGTCCATTCTCCCCGCGCTCCTCCGCCCCCCCGCCCTCTGGGCCTCGTTCCGCCCCGCCCCCTTCGACCTTGTCCTGCGACTTCTGCGCCCCGGCGGCCCCTTTCGGCCCCCCCTCCCCCATCCCCTCCCACGTTCCCCCTTGACGTCGTCCCTGAGTTGCCCTCCCTCGCGCCTCCGGTCCTTCGCTCCCACTGCACGTACGCGTCATCCGACCCGCCCGACGCTCCCGTGCCTCTCCTCCTCCATGCCCCCCACCGCTCCTCCTCTTTACCCTCCTCCCCCCCCCCCCCCCCCGTCCCCCGCTCCCTTCTTCGCGTTCGCTGACTCCTCTCCCCCTCGCCACCTCCCTCACCACCCCTTCTGCCCGTGTTTCGCCGCGCCGCACTCCTCTCCGTTCGCCCTCTCTTGTCTCCCTCTAGGGTTCCCCCCACTTTCACTCCCCCGCCCCCCCGCCACCCTGCCTCTTGCTCTCCTGCCGTTCCCCCTGCTCCGTTTCTCTATCTCTGCCGCCGTCGGCTTCCCTCCTCCCCCCTTGTTCGTCTCTCCTGGCGTCTCGTTCGGCTGTCGTTTCCGCCTTCGTCTTCCGGCCTTTGTTTACGTCGGCTTCCCCTTGCTCGTGTCACGTCCGTCTTCGTGCCCTCACCCCCTCCACGCGCCCTTTCCTCTCGGCGCCTCGACCGTCTCCCCATTGTCTCCTCCTTCCCCTCTCCTCTGCCCGGCGCGGCCCCCCCCCTGCCAGGGGTCTCCCCTGCACCCACCCACCTCCACCATCCCCCCTCGCGCCGCGCCGCTTCCCGCCTGTAGCGGGCAGCGGCCGCGCTCCCCCGGCGCCCCTGCTCCGCCCCTCTCCGCCCGCCTACTGTCGTCCTGCCCCTTTTCTGCACCATCGCGGCTCGTTGTCGGTCGCTCCCCCCTCCCTCCGGACCCCCCAACGAAGAGACGTGGCCCCCCAGAGGTTCCAGCCCGCCCCCCCAAGCCACCCCCCCGACACCCCCCGGTTCCCCCACCCGGACATCCCCACCCAACCAGAGACCCAAAAGGCCCGATCAATGCTAACTAGTACATTTTCCCCCCTCCCGCCCCCTCGTTTCCTCCGCCCCCCCCTCCTTCTCTATCCCTCCCCCCTTCCTCTGCCTCCTTCCCGGCTCCCCTCGCGCGCCTGGCTTCCCCCCGCTTCGCGGGTCCTCTGCCGCCGTGCGCCCCGTCAGTACGGCCCCCGCCGCCCGCCCCCTAGACCCCCATTGCACGTGTCGGCTGGTCGTTCCTCGTTAAC